>CM055117.1:882284459-882866959 GCA_029206835.1 Rana muscosa
GATACATTCCCAGAGCAGTGGTTGCATCACCTCTACATCCCTCCATTTAGTAGGGCTCTTTTTTTCAGCCAGGCCACAACCACATGTGTAATTAGGCTACATTAGGGAGGTCCAAGCACCATAAAATAAAGTGATGAGTGTTTATATAAGCGTGACAGGAAGTTGAATCTAGCCCTACATGAACTAAAACATAGAAAGACATAAAGAGAACGCTAAGCCTAGGCAGGGCCCTACATTTATTTAAAATAGTCCTATGTGGGCAGTCAGGTGGATAACCTGAAGAAGTCATGTAGTGTCTCCAGTTGGCGATGTGTGACTCTCTTTGCTCCCTTGGCATCGGCAGTTCCTAATTGGCCCCAGCTGCAGGGTTTGCCCATACTCTTCGGATTCCCTTGGCTGACTTCTGCCAGGCTGTGACATCACTTCTGGGCTTCGTACACAGTGCGAGGGGCCGCTGTATACTGGCCCCAACAATTCCTTTGCCTGCAGTTTGGTTCCCCCTTCATTGGACCCCTGGCCCCACGGTCCTGGATGGGCCCCCCCCCACCAGCGGTGCTCCTGTGTTCTTTGTCCAACGGCTTTGTGCTGGGTTTCCCTGAGCCCCTGTGTCATCCATGCGGCTCCAGCCTCCAGGTACTGTCAGTTTTTTGTTTTTTTCCACAAAAGTATATTTTATTAAGGTAAAAACAGGGTTACATTTCAATACGTTTTACAAGGTTGTCATGAACAGAAATGCGGAAGACTAGAGTCTTCTTTTTGGCAAATAACAACGTTTGAAATATCGCATAGTGTGTTATAACAAACAAATGATGCAGAGACTAACACAATTGGGTAATTGTATTGTCATGGAGATCTATGCAGCATATGGGTTGAGCAAGAACAACGAGCATATCAGCCATTTTAGGGAAGGGCACCCCATTCATGTCAAGTCATATCATATTTGTAGGCATTACCACGTAGGCCAACCTCTACAGGCCTAATCGTGGCACTTAGATGCGGGCAAATAGACTGGATTCCCGAATGGGGTGGGAATAACTTGGTGATTATGTCGGGGTTTCCTTTTAGAGAGAGATTCAATGTCGTTGTGTGGTTTAAGGGGAAGGGGGGGAAATGGGGGTGAAAAGGGAAGGTAATTAATGAGAAATTGGGAGTTTGGGGGGAAAGTGAGAGTGTAAAGGTAAGAAGGGGTGAAAGAAAAAGAAAGACAAAGAGGTAAGAGAAAGGAAGAGAGACAGGAGCCGTTCCTCGCCCCCGCCCCCCCCCCCCCCGGGTCTCCTTAAGTCGCAGGCCATACCGAATTCAAGGCAGGGAGCTCCTCCAGGTGTTTACTGCGGTAGGTAGGCTTTATAGAGGTCTGACGATTTGAAGTGATACCAGCATGCCCATGTTTGCGTAAATATCTGTACGCGTTCCTGAGAGGAGAATATCAGTTCCTCCATTTCTTCTATCTTGGCTATCCTAAGCAGCCATTCTCTGATGGTAGGTGCCTGTGATGAGCGCCAGTGAACAGGTATGCATAGTCGAGCTGCATTAACCATGTGCATGGCCAGTGATTTAAAGTAGGTAAGTTTAGCAAGGGTTGTGTGATGTAAGAGGTATTGTGCAGGATTGTAATCCAGCTCATAAGTGGTAACGTGTTTGATAATGGCGTGGACCTCAGTCCAAAAAGGTTGAATGGAGCTGCACTCCCACCAAATATGGAACATGGAGCCTATTGCTGCCTTGCATCTCCAGCAGATGTTCGAGATTGAGGGTGTGAATTTGTGTAGGCGTGAGGGAGTTCTGTACCATTTGGTTATGATCTTATACCCATTTTCTTGGATTGCTATATTCATCGATCCCTTATGGGCGTGTGTAAAAATAGTTTCCCACTCCCCGTCAGTCAGAGTCAGGTTTAGGTCCTTTTCCCATGAGGTACGCGTGGGTTTAGTCGCTGGATGGAGGGAGTCCTCCTGGAGAAGAGAGTATATGTAGGATATGAGATGTCTTTGTGGTGTGCTGCATAAACAGAGGGCTTCATATGGAGTAGGTTGTCTGGACCACGTCACACTTGGTGTTTTGGATGTGAAGAAATGTCTCAGTTGTCTGTAAGACCAAAAAGGGAACGAGTGTGTGCGCGATTCGGACAATAAGTCCTCATATTCCCTGATAACACCTCCCCGGAAAAAATGTTGCGCTCGTATTTCATCGTGGGGCCATTCTTTCTGGAGGAACGTAGGGACCCCAGGAGGGAAATCCGGGTTCCCTCTCAGGGGGGTCATTGGTCCTAGGTATGAGGAAAGTTTGTGGATCGAAATTGCTTTGTCAAGGGCCATTAAGGAGGGGTATATTAGCGGGTGTGTTTTAACTGCGAGGGGCCATAGACGGGGTGGGAGCCATGGGAGTACATGAGTAGGTGTCTGTATGAAATGTTTTTCTAAGGTCACCCAAGTCTTTCCCCGGTAGTGAACCCTCCAATCCACGATTCTAGTCAGGTGACACGCAAGATAATATTTTTGGAGGTCTGGTAGGCCAATGCCACCCATGGTCTTTGAGAGGGTCAGGCGAGAGTATTTAATGCGCGGGAGAGAGTTCTTCCATAGGAAAGTTGTGCAGGCTTTCCTATAGGTAGCAAAGAAGGAAGGGGGTAAATGGATTGGGATTGTCTGCATCAGGTATAACAAGCGGGGAAGTACCACCATTGTGATTATGGCTGCACGGCCGAACCAGGATACATTCATAGTAGTCCATTCTTTAAGATGGGTCTGTATTTTTGAAAGGGCAGCTAAGAAGTTATGACCGTAGAGATCGACAGTTTTCCTCGTAATTTGGACACCTAAATATGTAAGGGCTACAGTCTTCCACTGAAATGGGAAGAATTGTTGGCAGTGTTCTACTTCCTGCGGGGGTAGAGAAATATTTAACGCATGAGAATTTGAGTAGTTAATTTTGAGATTTGAAATCTCGCCAAAGTGTTGTATGTCCTTCAGTAAGTTGGGCAGGGAGGTTCGGGGGGATTGTAAGGAGAGTAAGATATCATCTGCAAAGGCAGCTACTTTGAATTCTCTGCGTGCTATGTTGATGCCCTTGATGTCTGCATTGCTGCGTAGCCTGTTTAAGAGGGGTTCTAGTGTCAGAACAAAGATTAAGGGGGATAAAGGGCACCCCTGTCGCATGCCGTTGCTGATAGAAAAGGCGTTTGAGAGGAGGCCATTGGTCCTCACCCTCGCCGAGGGATTAGAATAAAGTGCGTTAATGTGCGAGAACATGCGGGGTAGGAGGCCTATTCCCTTCAGGACCTCCTGCATGTAGTCCCAAGCCACCCTATCAAACACCTTCTCAGCATCTAGGGATAGAAGAAAGCCTCTGGAACCCGAGGAGTGTAACCAATGTTGTATGTTCATGGCACGTATGGTGTTGTCCCTGGCCTCCCTACCCGGGATGAAACCCACCTGGTCGGCTGTTATGAGGTCAGGGATAAGAGGTAATAGTCTGTTGGCTAGGATTTTTGCGTATAATTTGATATCTACATTGAGTAGGGAAATAGGTCTGTAGTTTGAGGCTAGTGTGGGGTCTTTTCCATCTTTTGGGATAACTGTTATGTGGGCTTCTAATAGTCTGCCTGTTGATGTATGAGGATCCGCCAGAGAGTTACACATTTTAAGTATCTCGGGAGTCAGTATATCCTGAAAGGATTTGTAATATATTAGTGGGAGACCATCAGGGCCAGGGCTCTTTCCTACTTTCATTTGTTTTATGGCTACATGGAGTTCCTCCTTAGAAAATGGGGTTTCCATGGCCTCCGCCTGCTGTGGGGAGATAGGTTTGGGGCAGTATTGGGCTAAAAAGTCCTTTGATTGGGAAGTACGTTGGGCTGCCCTAGTCCCTTCTACGCCGTGTTGGGGCAGGTTGTACAGTTTAGAGTAGAAGTGTTCGAAGTGATTGGCTATCTCCTCATTTCTAGAGAGGAGTGTGCCTTGGGTGTCTCGTACTTCATGAATTCTGGATGTGAGCCTAGCTGCTTGTATAGTGCGCGCCAGCAATCTACCACTCTTGTTACCGTGTTCATAGAACACCTTTTGTTGGAGGACATAGCGTCTCCTTGTGCATTTTCCTAGTTGATCTAGAAGTACTGATCCAGCGTGTAGTAGGTCTTGCAGCGTGGATTGCGAAGTCGATTGTTTGTGGGCATTTTCAAGTCTGTGAATTGTGTTGATGAGTGATCTAAGTTGCTCTTGGTGTCTCTTTTTGGCTTTAGTTGCTAAGGAGATAAGTTTCCCCCTCACCACACACTTGTGTGCCTCCCAAAGTGTGACTGGGGAAATGTCTGGGGTGGAATTTTCTTGGAAATAGAGCTGGATATGGGAACTCATCTGGTTGATGATACTGTCAGTTTTTTAATCCAAGTCTCTGCATGACCATCAATTGACTGCTGTATGCTTTGGTGAACATCTTTATTTTATTTTTTTTAACAATAATGATTCCCCCTGCTCCTCTCAGGAGCGGGGAAAGGGGCTGGTAAATATTAAATTAGCCGGCCCTTTCCTTTTCTGAATGAACACAGTGAGTGATCTGTACCAATTTTTCATGTCTTCATTCTTAACTGAAGCATATAAAAAAAAAATAGTGCAGTGCAATAAACCTAGGTGAGTCCATAAACAGATATAAAGGGACCAATGAATTCCCAATACAGTAGTGGAAGACGAACACACCTCGTGGGAAGACAGATCGGGGGGAGGAGCTTTCTTGCGGACGTCACCCGCTGCCATCTCTGGCATTCCACTGTGTGTTTTTTATACTGGACATACGATCGCTACAAGTAGCGTAATTTTATGTTATTGCTACAAGAGCTTTTATATTGTGGATTATTTGAATAAATGAACTTCACTGGGAGCACTTAGATCATGTTTATTTTATCTATATACTCGTCCTGGATGATGTGGTTCCATTGCTGCACCGGCTAATCATCTCCATCCTACTGTGGATACAAGCGTATTTGACCTTCTGTTAGCTCAGAGGTCCACCATATCTGGTAAGAATATTGACTTGCTGGTGGAGGGCCTGTTACTCAGAACATTCAGGATTGGAATCTTTCTTCCCACGAGGTGTCTTCGTCTTCCACTATTGGGAATTAAATGGTCCCTTTATATTTGTTTGTGGATTCACCTTGTTTTATTGCGCTGCACTCATTTTTTTTTTTTATATGTGTAGCGCCCCTTTACTTTTCCGGGGTGTTATGCGCCTAAATTTAGGGGTTGGTCTGAGCTGGTAGTCAGGCTTGGACCGCTTTTATTGTTAGGTATTTGCGTCTGCCTATGTGATGCTGCCTGATGTTTGGTTCCCTGTGGCCTGTAGGTGGCACTGCCATAACAGGTCAGGGTTGAGCCATGGGTGGCATTGCTGCGCCTTAGGGTGTCCTCTCTCGGCAGTGGTACAGTGGGCGTTGTCGGCCTGCTGTGCATGCTGGGAGAGGGTACATAAGGGGAATACGCCATCTTTAGGGGTGGTGTCGGAGGGAGTGTTGGAGTGGAGGAGTGTTGGAGTGGAGGAGCCGGAGGGGTAAGCCCCCTCGGGGGGGGTGCGATGACTGGCACGAGGAGTCTCGGGCACCTTTATCCCGAGGCTGCAGCATTCCAGGTAGGCCCAGTACCTTTAACTGGGTCTACAATTCACCCATTGGAGTCCCAGGGTGCCCAGGTGAGGGTACCCGCTCTGACCAAGAGGAAGCCAGGGGAGGATCGGTCCCACAGAGGAGATGAGTGATGGAAGATCGCTGTCTCGGGAGAGGCCTGGTGTCCTGTCAGAGGGAAGGATTCTTTACTCCGGAAAGCTAACCTGTAGAGTACCCATTGGCATTGTCCTGTTCTTTAAATTCTACAGAGGTTAGAGGATCTCCTGGACCCGTCCCTGGAGGGGATAGGGTGACAGAACTGTTCAATCGCCACCCTGGCTGCTAGGACTATGAGAGAGGACTATCCGGGTGAGCTAAACCCATTCGGGATCGAGTGGCGACAAAGTTACTAGTGCTTGGACCTAATCCCTCACACTCATTCTTTCTTTCATCCATCTGTCTCTGTCTACTACGCAGCAAATATAAAATAAACTCTCTGTTGGAGTTAAAGTGTTTCTGGACATTGGCTTTCTTTGGGGGAAGAAATATAGACTTGTCCCCATACGCTGGGGATGGGAACCAGTGGAAGGAGGTAACTCGCTGCAGGACCCAAAATTTGTGAACACCGCTTAACCTCTTCAAACAGGAGGGTACGGGCATATAGCATGGTGTGCCTTTGACTTGCAAGTGAGCAAGGCAGGAAAAAGGTCCGTGTGCTACACGTGGGGGCTCAAGTCCGGGATTATATATTTTGAAGCTACCCCTTAAGCTGGACTTTATTTTTTTCCCCCTGTGTGATTCTGTGGAGGCCGGCCATTTTGGGAAAAAGTGAACTGCGTCACTTGTAAGAGAAATGGAGGTACAGGCCAAGACCTATACTGGATTTTCTAACTGTGTAGTTCGTGGGCATGTCTGAAGTATAGAAAAGCCCACGAGCTACGTGCAGAAAGAGTAGAAAAGGTGGAGGAGCCCCCGCCAACTAGTGTGTTGCACGTGGCGTCTTGGCGCCAAGGGACAGTATGAGCTGGACTAGTGAAGAAGCAACATGTCTGCCACCTCATGGATTTCTGTTTCACCGGATGTTCCCACCTACCGCAGCCATGGTCGTTGTTTCTCTCACTGCCCCCCTGATGGATACAGGGATTCGGCTCAAGCCTAGGGGCCGCTTTGCGCTTTATACGTGCAGGGATGCGGAGGCCCTGGGCATGCTCTGTCCTAAGTGCCAAGGACTGGAGGTGCAGCTTCGGCCTTTTGGAAAGTGTGCTACGTGCGGGGAGTTCCTTTTTGAGATGGACCAGCCGACTGAGAAACCAAAGGGTTACTGGGTCAACTGCCTTACAGGTACCGCTACTCTTGAAGAGGAAACCAGTACTCCCACGGCCAGGCCCACGCGCACCGCTCCGACTGCCACGGATGTGGAGGATGGAGTTCCGACCATTGCGGAGCTTGCAATGGAGGTCATCGCAGATGCTGTCTCCGTTACAACGGAGACCTCTCTCCCACCCGCCAAGCGGAAGGTGGGATACGTAAAGGCCTTCCGCGGCCGCGGCCGAAGCCTGCCCCAGCGCCTGCCTGAACCGGATCTTCAAGCCGGAGGGACCTTCAGGTGATGCGCGTTGGGGGAAGGTAAGGAGGCTGGGAGAAAAGGGACATTGACTTTGTTGGAGAGGGAAGGGAAGCCCACACCCCACGCTACAGGGGATGTGTGGACAACCAGCCGCAAAGAACCTCCATTTTCAGGGACGTGGTGTCTGTCTCCACTGCCAATTATCTACCAGTGGAGGAGTATAATACCTCCGAGTTGGATTCATCTTCAGATGTGGGAGATGATCATGATTTGGATGAAGTGTTAGTCAAAAAGGGTTGGCAACTTCACCCCGCAGTTTAGGTTGAGTTTCGCTAATGGACTCTGGGGAAACTACACCCCGAGTGGAAGTCTCTACTGCAAGGGAAGAGACTGATCCCACGCCCGCTTTTCCAGCTCCGGCATCCTCTGTGCCTGCTGTTACGGATGTCCGTGCACCATTGCGGCCACCTTTGCCGCTGCTGGAGCTTGCACCATTGAGAAGGTCTCCGGATGCCATTGTCTTCCCAGGAGTAGGAGATCGGGCCACCATGCCACCTCCAGCCCGGTCGCAACGGCTCCTACACAAAAAGGTCGCCACTGACCATGGTTGGGAATATCCATATGTTCCCAAAGAACTTCTCTACGAGATTGAGGCCTCTCGTGAATGATAGTACCCTGACTTTGTATGGGACCATGTGAAAGTACCAAGAGACTACTGATATTTAAAGTGCTCTGCTGTAATGGCTGATCGTTATAAAGGCTGCCGCAAGGACTAGACTTACGGTCGGCACATTCATGCGGACCGTGTGGTCATCTGCAGCAATGACAGAGACAATGCTGTTTACTACATAGAAACATTGGACAAGCAGTGAAAAACCCTTGTCCTCCCTGATCCCAAGTACTATCTCTGAAGTGGGATCTTGTTTTTTTTTTCTTTATTCCACTTCAGGGAACTTGCCTTGAACCACTGACCTGACTCTCTTCCCAAGAAAATAACTGAACACTGGGTAGATTTAGTCAGGGCCAAAGCAGGAAGCCGTCATGATCAAGGGGTGTTCTTATGTATTGATACGTGCCTATGCGCACCACGGCCAGTGTAGTAATGTGTGCTGCCACAAGGTGGTGGTGTTCTGTAGGAATTTATGTTACAGAAACCAGTCATTCCTTCTAGGTGGAATGGTTCGCTTCTGTTTTCTAGATGTTATGATGTTTGATTCTGTGTGTTGTGTTTTTTTCCTCCCTCTGCAGGTGAACTACAAGCAACTCTGCCGGAGAATGGGTGGAGTAGTTATTTAGGAGGGGGTGGAATATGTACAGTGTAATATGAAAATGTAACATTGAAAATGGATGTCGAGGTTTGTGTTTTTGTGCTCTATATTTTTTCCTTCTCTCTTTCTTTCCTCTTGTCCCCTTTCCTTTGTGTTGGTTCAGGCACAACAACTCAACAATTTGTACAAAGTTTCGGGAATAAATTCACGCTTGCTCAGGCTTGAGGGGTTGTGAATTTATTGCAGACACTGGGGACAGTGTCTATTTTAGGAGGGGGTGTATTGCGCCCCTTTATTTTTCAGGGGTGTTATGTGCCTAAATTTAGGGGTTGGTCTGAACTGGTAGTCAGGCTCGGACCGCTTTTATTGTTAGGTATTTGCGTCTGCCTATGTGATGCTGCCTGGTGTATGGTTCCCTGTGGCCTGTAGGTGGCACTGCCATAACAGGTCAGGGTTGAGCCATCGGTGGACTTTTATGCACCTTAGGGTGTCCTCTCTCAGCAGCGGTACAGTGGGCGTGGTCTGCCTGCTGTGCATGCTGGGAGAGGGTACATAAGGGGCAGACGCCATCTTTAGGGGTGGTGTCGGAGGGAGTGTTGGAGTGGAGGAGCCGGAGGGGTGAGCCCCCTCGGGGGGGGGTTGCGATGACTGGCCGAGGAGTCTCGGGCACCTTAAGCCCGAGGCTGCAGCATTCCAGGTAGGCCCAGTACCTTTAACTGGGTCTACAATTCGCCCATTGGAGTCCCAGGGTGCCCAGGTGAGGGTACCCGCTCTGGTCAAGAGGAAGCCAGGAGAGGATCGGTCCCACAGAGGAGATGAGTGATGGAAGATCGCTCTCTCGGGACAGGCGTGGTGACCTGTTAGAGGGAAGGCTTCTTTACTCTGGAAAGTTAACCTGTAGAGTGCCCATTGGCATTGTCCTGTTCTTTAAATTCTACAGAGGTTAGAGGATCTCCTGGACCCGTCCCTGGAGGGAATAGTGTGACAGAACTGTTGGAGCTCCACACCGGCTGCTAGGGCTGTGAGAGAGGACTATCCGGGTGAGCTAAACCCACTCGTGATCGAGTGGCAACGAAGTTACTAGTTGTGCTTGGACCTAATCCCTCACACTCATTCTTTCTTTCATCCATCTGTCTCTGTCTACTACTCAGCAAATAGAAAATAAACTCTCTGTTGGAGTTAAAGTGTTTCTGGACATTGGCCTTCTTTGGGGGAAGAAATATAGACTTGTCCCCATACACTGGGGATGGGAACCAGTGGAAGGAGGTAACTCGCTGCAGGACCCAAAATTTGTGAACACCGCTTAACCTCTTCAAACAGGAGGGTACTGGCACTTTGTGCCTTTGACTTGCAAGTGAACCAGGCAGGAAAAAGGTCCGTGTGCTACATATGCATTGGAGGTGTTGTGATCAGCCTATAGTGTACAGCTTGCATTTTTCTCATACCCAATAATTGTTTGCGCTGATTGTCTCTTTATTGTATATTGGGAACGGAAGCAGAGTAAACTATGTTTAATATAGGCTGCAGAGAAAGGGACTGGGGAGATTCTGTCCTACGTTTCTTTCTCTGCCTCAAATGTGAGATATCAGGGGTTTGTTTAGATCCTTGATATTTCACCATCACCCCATAACAGGGCTCCTTAAAGGGGTTGTAAAGGTTTGTTTTTTATTTTCTAAATAGGTTCCTTTAAGCTAGTGCATTGTTGGTTCACTTACCTTTTCCTTTGATTTACCTTCTAAATGTTTTTTTTCTTTGTCTGAATTTCTCACTTCCTGTTTCTCCTCACTAAACTTCACACCATCATCCGAGTGGTGTTTAGTCAGCCAGAACAGCTTACTGAACAGCTTACTGAGGAGGAACAGGAAGTGAGAAATTCAGACAAAGAAAACAAAGAAAAACATTTTTAGAAGGGAAATCTAAGGAAAAGGTAAGGGAACCAACAATGCACTAGCTTAAAGGAACCTATTTATAAAATAAAAAAGGAACCTTTACAACCCCTTTAAAACAAAAATTGAAAATAAAAATAATAAAAAATAATATTGTAAAAATAATTTTAAAAAAAATGTAAAGAAAAAGTGCCAAGGGGGTACCACATCCATATGAACTGTAAATTGAAAAAGTAGGACTTTTATGGGTGGGCTTTAAAGGTACCAGAAAAGTAAATCACAAAATTAAAAAAAATATACATTTTAATATAGAAAAAGATAAAAGGTACAAAAAATAACATTAAAAACACACAGATTTAAGACTCTGCATAGGAGTCATACATTAAATGACAATTCCCTTTTGATATATCTATGACAATAAGTCATTCCCTATTGATATATCTATTACAATTTGTCTACGTTTCGCTTGCTTGTGGCTTCCTCAGGACTTTGTCAAATATCAGAGAAAAAGGAATCTGTGTAGAGAATAAAAAAAAAAAAAAGCAATTGTAATTTTTTTTTTTTAAATAATGAAAATAAAAACGCTACTGATACCAATATTTGCTTTACTAACACCATCCACTGCTCTGCTGATTAGGGATGAGCTTGGTGTTCGAGTCGAACATAGGTTCGACTCGAACATCGGCTGTTCGCAGCGTTTCTGCGAACAACGAACGATTTGGGCCGTTCGCGCCAAATTCGAGTGACGCGAACGGCCCACAATACACTGCGCCATCGCAGTGTAATCCCGGCGCTGTGATTGGCCAAGCATGCACTGTGACCCTGCATGCTTGGCCAATCACAGCGCCGGCAGCGAGGAGAGCAATGATTGGCCACAGGCAGGATGCCTGTGGCCAATTATAGCTGAGGGGGTTTAGTACACGCCCCACACTATAAAAGACCGCCAGCGCGGCCGCCTTGTGTAGTGTGTTCCGGAGCAGGGAAAGTGAAGGATAGGCAGGGACAGTGTCAAATCTTGTCAAATCTATTCTTTGCTAAACCTTGTGTGTAGGGACAGAGAAGGATAGGCAGGGAGAGTGTCAGTGTCATATTCTTTGCTAAACCTTGTGTGTAGGGAGAGAGAAGGATAGGCAGGGAGAGTGTCAGTGTCATATACTTTGATAAACCTTGTGTGCAGGGAGAGAGAAGGATAGGCAGCGGACAGTGTCAGTGTCATATTCTTTGCTAAACCTTGTGTGTAGGGATGAGCTTCGTGTACGAGTCGAACATACGTTCGACTCGAACATCGGCTGTTCGATCGTTCGACGAAGATCGAACGATTTGGGCCGTTCGCACCAAATTCGAGTGACGCGAACGGCCCACAATGCACTACGCCATCGCAGTGTCATCCAGGCGCTGTGATTGGCCAAGCATGCACTGTGACCCCGCATGCTTGGCCAATCACAGCCCCGGCAGCGAGGAGAGCAATGATTGGCCACAGGCAGGATGCCTGTGGCCAATTATTGCTGAGGGTGTTTAGTACACGCCCCACACTATAAAAGGCCGCCAGCACGGCGGCCTAGTGTAGTGTGTTCCGGAGCAGGGAAAGAGAAGCATAGGCAGGGACAGTGACATTTATTTTTTCTTGCTTAACCTGGATTCCTTTAGTTTAGGGAAAGAGAAGGATAGGTAGGGAGAGTGTCAGTGTGTTTTACTGTGCGAATCCTTGTTTCTAGGGACAGGGAAGGACAGTGAGGGAAATTCTCCTTGTGCTATAGTGTGCTTTAAAAAAACATTTTTTCTAGGGACAGAAAACTATAGGTAGGGAGAGTGTCAGTGTGTTTTACTGTGCGAATCCTTGTTTCTAGGGACAGGGAAGGACAGTGAGGGAAATTCTCCTTGTGCTATAGTGTGCTTTAAAAAAACATTTTTTCTAGGGACAGAAAACTATAGGTAGGGAGAGTGTCAGTGTGTTTTACTGTGCGAATCCTTGTTTCTAGGGACAGGGAAGGACAGTGAGGGAAATTCTCCTTGTGCTATAGTGTGCTTTAAAAAAACATTTTTTCTAGGGACAGAAAACTATAGGTAGGAAGAGTGTCAGTTTCTTTCACTGTGATAATCCTTGTTTCTAGGGACAGGGAAGGAAAGTGAGGGAAATTCTCCTTGTGCTATAGTGTGCTTTAAAAAAACATTTTTTCTAGGGACAGAAAACTATAGGTAGGAAGAGTGTCAGTTTCTTTCACTGTGATAATCCTTGTTTCTAGGGACAGGGAAGGACAGTGAGGGAAATTCTCCTTGTGCTATAGTGTGCTTTAAAAAAACATTTTTTCTAGGGACAGAAAACTATAGGTAGGAAGAGTGTCAGTTTCTTTCACTGTGATAATCCTTGTTTCTAGGGACAGGGAAGGAAAGTGAGGGAAATTCTCCTTGTGCTATAGTGTGCTTTAAAAAAACATTTTTTCTAGGGACAGAAAACTATAGGTAGGAAGAGTGTCAGTTTCTTTCACTGTGATAATCCTTGTTTCTAGGGACAGGGAAGGACAGTGAGGGAAATTCTCCTTGTGCTATAGTGTGCTTTAAAAAAACATTTTTTCTAGGGACAGAAAACTATAGGTAGGGAGAGTGTCAGTGTGTTTTACTGTGCGAATCCTTGTTTCTAGGGACAGGGAAGGAAAGTGAGGGAAATTCTCCTTGTGCTATAGTGTGCTTTAAAAAAACATTTTTTCTAGGGACAGAAAACTATAGGTAGGAAGAGTGTCAGTTTCTTTCACTGTGATAATCCTTTTTTCTGGGAACAGGGAAGGACAGTGAGGGAAATTCTCCTTGTGCTATAGTGTGCTTTAAAAAAACATTTTTTCTAGGGACAGAAAACTATAGGTAGGGAGAGTGTCAGTGTGTTTTACTGTGCGAATCCTTGTTTCTAGGGACAGGGAAGGAAAGTGAGGGAAATTCTCCTTGTGCTATAGTGTGCTTTAAAAAAACATTTTTTCTAGGGACAGAAAACTATAGGTAGGAAGAGTGTCAGTTTCTTTCACTGTGATAATCCTTTTTTCTGGGAACAGGGAAGGACAGTGAGGGAAATTCTCCTTGTGCTATAGTGTGCTTTAAAAAAACATTTTTTCTAGGGACAGAAAACTATAGGTAGGAAGAGTGTCAGTTTCTTTCACTGTGATAATCCTTGTTTCTAGGGACAGGGAAGGACAGTGAGGGAAATTCTCCTTGTGCTATAGTGTGCTTTAAAAAAACATTTTTTCTAGGGACAGAAAACTATAGGTAGGAAGAGTGTCAGTTTCTTTCACTGTGATAATCCTTGTTTCTAGGGACAGGGAAGGACAGTGAGGGAAATTCTCCTTGTGCTATAGTGTGCTTTAAAAAAAAAAAATTTCTAGGGACAGAAAACTATAGGTAGGAAGAGTGTCAGTTTCTTTCACTGTGATAATCCTTTTTTCTAGGGACAGGGAAGGACAGTGAGGGAAATTCTCCTTGTGCTATAGTGTGCTTTAAAAAAACATTTTTTCTAGGGACAGAAAACTATAGGTAGGAAGAGTGTCAGTTTCTTTCACTGTGATAATCCTTGTTTCTAGGGACAGGGAAGGACAGTGAGGGAAATTCTCCTTGTGCTATAGTGTGCTTTAAAAAAACATTTTTTCTAGGGACAGAAAACTATAGGTAGGAAGAGTGTCAGTTTCTTTCACTGTGATAATCCTTGTTTCTAGGGACAGGGAAGGACAGTGAGGGAAATTCTCCTTGTGCTATAGTGTGCTTTAAAAAAACATTTTTTCTAGGGACAGAAAACTATAGGTAGGAAGAGTGTCAGTTTCTTTCACTGTGATAATCCTTTTTTCTAGGGACAGGGAAGGACAGTGAGGGAAATTCTCCTTGTGCTATAGTGTGCTTTAAAAAAACATTTTTTCTAGGGACAGAAAACTATAGGTAGGAAGAGTGTCAGTTTCTTTCACTGTGATAATCCTTGTTTCTAGGGACAGGGAAGGACAGTGAGGGAAATTCTACTTGTGCTATAGTGTGCTAAAGCATTGATCATCAATCAGCTTTAAAAAAACTTTTTTTCTAGGGACAGAAAACTATAGGTAGGAAGAGTGTCAGTTTCTTTCACTGTGATAATCCTTGTTTCTAGGGACAGGGAAGGACAGTGAGGGAAATTCTCCTTGTGCTATAGTGTGCTTTAAAAAAACATTTTTTCTAGGGACAGAAAACTATAGGTAGGAAGAGTGTCAGTTTCTTTCACTGTGATAATCCTTGTTTCTAGGGACAGGGAAGGACAGTGAGGGAAATTCTCCTTGTGCTATAGTGTGCTTTAAAAAAAAAAAATTTCTAGGGACAGAAAACTATAGGTAGGAAGAGTGTCAGTTTCTTTCACTGTGATAATCCTTTTTTCTAGGGACAGGGAAGGACAGTGAGGGAAATTCTCCTTGTGCTATAGTGTGCTTTAAAAAAACATTTTTTCTAGGGACAGAAAACTATAGGTAGGAAGAGTGTCAGTTTCTTTCACTGTGATAATCCTTGTTTCTAGGGACAGGGAAGGACAGTGAGGGAAATTCTCCTTGTGCTATAGTGTGCTTTAAAAAAACATTTTTTCTAGGGACAGAAAACTATAGGTAGGAAGAGTGTCAGTTTCTTTCACTGTGATAATCCTTGTTTCTAGGGACAGGGAAGGACAGTGAGGGAAATTCTCCTTGTGCTATAGTGTGCTTTAAAAAAACATTTTTTCTAGGGACAGAAAACTATAGGTAGGAAGAGTGTCAGTTTCTTTCACTGTGATAATCCTTTTTTCTAGGGACAGGGAAGGACAGTGAGGGAAATTCTCCTTGTGCTATAGTGTGCTTTAAAAAAACATTTTTTCTAGGGACAGAAAACTATAGGTAGGAAGAGTGTCAGTTTCTTTCACTGTGATAATCCTTGTTTCTAGGGACAGGGAAGGACAGTGAGGGAAATTCTCCTTGTGCTATAGTGTGCTTTAAAAAAAACATTTTTTCTAGGGACAGAAAACTATAGGTAGGAAGAGTGTCAGTTTCTTTCACTGTGATAATCCTTGTTTCTAGGGACAGGGAAGGACAGTGAGGGAAATTCTCCTTGTGCTATAGTGTGCTTTAAAAAAACATTTTTTCTAGGGACAGAAAACTATAGGTAGGAAGAGTGTCAGTTTCTTTCACTGTGATAATCCTTGTTTCTAGGGACAGGGAAGGAAAGTGAGGGAAATTCTCCTTGTGCTATAGTGTGCTTTAAAAAAACATTTTTTCTAGGGACAGAAAACTATAGGTAGGAAGAGTGTCAGTTTCTTTCACTGTGATAATCCTTGTTTCTAGGGACAGGGAAGGAAAGTGAGGGAAATTCTCCTTGTGCTATAGTGTGCTTTAAAAAAAAAAAATTCTAGGGACAGCAAACTATAGGTAGGAAGAGTGTCAGTTTCTTTCACTGTGATAATCCTTGTTTCTAGGGACAGGGAAGGACAGTGAGGGAAATTCTCCTTGTGCTATAGTGTGCTTTAAAAAAAACATTTTTTCTAGGGACAGAAAACTATAGGTAGGAAGAGTGTCAGTTTCTTTCATTGTGATAATCCTTGTTTCTAGGGATAGGGAAGGACAGTGAGGGAAATTCTCCTTGTGCTATAGTGTGCTAAAGCATTCCTCATCAACCATCTTTGAAATCCTTGTTTTTTGGACAGTCAGGGAAATTGTCGTTGTGCTATTCTGTGCAAAAGCAATCATCCTCAACCATATTTAGTAATCCTTAAGTAAAGGGACAGAGAAGGACACCTGAAGGTAGCCCTTATTGCTTTTTTCCCATCTCCCTGCAGGCCATCTATTAGAATGTCTGGAAGGCAAACAAGGAGAGGCAGACAGTCAGGAGGCAATAAAAGAGGGCAAGCAGGCTCTGTGTCTGGGGGCAACAGTGCTGGTCTTGGACGCGGTGCATTGTCATCAGCACATGGCCATGGGACACGCTTGTCCTTCTTTTCGGCAGCTGGACATGTTGAGCCACATCATGCCGAAGACTTGGTAGAGTGGATGACCAAGCCCTCCTCCTCCTCCTCATCCTCTCTCACCCAGGCTCAGGGTACTGGCAAAGCAGCTGCCAAAGCGTCCTCTTCCCTGGTATCAATGTCAGACTCATCATCAGTCACTCCTTCCCTAGACCCACCATGTCCTCCTCCTGAGGAGTCCCCCGAACTGTTTGAGCACAGTGTTGGGTACATGCTCCAGGAGGATGCCCAGCGTTTCGAAGGGTCTGATGATGAAACCCAGCTACAGGAAGGCAGTAGCGTGAGAGCAGACAGAGGGGATGCTCAAGAAGGACACCAATCTGGCAGTCATGTTCCAGCAGCTGCAGCATACTGCCAGATTGGCTCCAGTGATGAGGAGGGAGGGGATGATGAGGTCACTGACTCCACGTGGGTGCCTAATAGGAGAGAGGAGGAGGAGGAGGATGAGGAGGAGGCACATCTCCAACAAGGCAGGATGCCCTTTGGTGGCCAGCGTAAGGGCAGTACACCGACGGAATCACACCGCAGAGCTCCGCCTGTGCAGGGCGCTGCCTCTGCCCGTCATTCAAAAAGTTCTTTGGTGTGGGCCTTTTTTGAGGCTAGTGCATCAGATCGCACAGCTGCTGTTTGCAACATATGTCTCAAGCGTATATCGCGTGGCCAAAACATCAGCCGCTTGGGTACCACATGCCTGACCAGACATGTTGACCTGCCATGCAGCTCGTTGGCAAGCCTACCTCAAAGACCCACACCAAAGAACAAAGCGGACCTCTCCTTGCACCGCATCAGCTGGGATCTCCAACCCCACTATAACTTCAGTCCTCTCTGAAACATGCACTGAGAGGAATGAAGGTAAAGAATTAGGTGTGTCACAGCCAAGTACTTGCGGCCACTCTGCTAGCAGTACACCGACGTCTGATTCTAGCAGGCAAATTTCCCTGCCCCAGCTGCTGGACCGTCGAAAGAAGTTCACTCCCAGCCATCCACATGCCCAGCGGTTGAATGCTAGCTTGGCTAAATTGCTAGCGCTTCAACTGCAGCCTTTTCAGTTGGTAGACTCGGCCCCCTTCCGTGAGTTTGTGCAATGTGCGGTTCCTCAGTGGCAGGTTCCCAAACGCCACTTTTTCTCACGGAAGGCTATTCCGGCTCTCTACCGGCATGTGGAAGGCAATGTCTTGGCCTCGCTGGACAGGGCGGTCAGCGGTAAGGTGCATATTACCGCTGACTCATGGTCCAGCAGGCATGGACAGGGACGTTACCTTTCTTTCACGGCCCATTGGGTCACTCTTTTGGCAGCTGGGAAGGATGCAGGACAAGGTGCAGTAGTGTTGGAGGTTGTTCCACCGCCACGCCTCCAAAATGCTACTACTGGTTGTGACACACCTCTCTCCTCCACCCCCTCCTCTTCTTCTTCCTCCATGGCCTCTTCCTGTGGTTTGTCCTATGAACCAGCGGTGCTCCGTAGCCGTTCAAGGGGCTACGCAAGTACGCAGGCAAAAAGATGCCATGCCGTGCTTGCGCTGGTGTGTTTGGGGGACAGAAGCCACACTGGGGCAGAGGTCCTGTCTGCTCTGCAGGGCCAGGCCGAGAGGTGGTTGACGCCACGCCAGCTTAAGCCAGGAATGGTGGTTTGCGACAATGGCACCAACCTCCTCTCCGCCCTCCGACAGGGACAACTGACCCATGTGCCCTGTGTGGCTCACGTCCTTAACCTGGTGGTGCAGCGGTTCTTGGGCAGGTACCCGGGCTTACAGGATGTCCTGAGGCAGGCCAGGAAAGTCTGTGTGCATTTCCGCAGATCTTATAATGCCAGTGCTCGCCTGGCTGAGCTGCAAAAGGAGTTGAACCTGCCCAAGAACCGCCTTATATGTGACATGCCCACCAGGTGGAACTCAACGTTGGCCATGCTGCAGCGGCTGCACACACAGCAGAGGGCCATCAATGAGTACCTGTGCGACTACGGCACCAGGACAGGGTCAGGGGAGCTTGGTTTTTTTTCTCCACGCCAGTGGGGCATGATCAGGGATGCATGCACTGTCCTGGCACCATTTGAGGAGGCCACGAGGGTGGTGAGCAGTGACAGTGCATGCATCAGTGACACTGTACCTCTTGTCCACCTGTTGGAGCACACGCTGCGTGGAATAATGGACAGGGCACTTGAGGCAGAACAGAGGCAGGAAGAGGAGGACTTCCTTGCCTCTCAAGGCCCCCTTTACCCAGACAGTGTTCCTTCTGTCCCACCCATCGCACAGGAAGAGGAGGAGGAGGAGGAGGAGGATTGTGTCAGCATGGAGGTGGAGGCTGGCACTCAGCATCATCAGCAGCAGTCTTTTAGGGATGATTTACAGTCCCAAGAAACCAGTGGACTTGTACGTGGCTGGGAGGAGGTGGCTGCGGATCATGTCGTCCTTAGTGACCCAGAGGACTCCGGAGCGAATGCCTCAGCAAACCTACGCTGCATGGCCTCCCTGATCCTGCAAAGTCTGCGGAAGGATCCTCGTATTCTTCGGATCAAGGAGAGGGACCATTACTGGCTGGCCACTCTCCTTGATCCACGGTACAAGGGTAAGGTTGCGGACCTTATGTTACCGTCGCAGAGGGAGCAGAGGATGAGAAAACTCCGGGAGGCCTTGCAGAAAGGTCTGTGCAACGCGTTCCCAGAGACTGGGAGGTTACAAACTCCTGGTCCTGGACAACGAGTTGCTGAGGCTTCGGCCAGTCAAAGAAGGAGCGGTGGGGAAGGTGGCCGTCTGACCGATGCGTTCAGACAATTCTTTAGTCCGCAGCCCCAAAGTATGATCGGTTCCAGCAACCATCGCCAGCGTCTGATAAACATGGTGCAGGAATATCTAGGGGCAAGGTCAGACTTGGACACCTTCCCCACCGAAAATCCTCTGGCTTACTGGGTCTTGAGGATGGATCACTGGCCAGAGCTTGCACAGTATGCAATTGAGCTACTGGCCTGTCCTGCATCCAGCGTTCTTTCGGAACGCACATTCAGTGCTGCTGGAGGATTTGTCACGGATCACAGGGTGCGCCTGTCCACCGACTCGGTTGATCGACTGACTTTCATCAAGATGAACCAGTCTTGGATCACCACCAGCTACCACACACCTGATGCTGATATAACAGACTAATTGATTTTAACATGTCACATCCCTTCAAGACTGATGCTGATGCTGAGTGCCTGTGCTGTTATGTTGACTGGCTATCCTCCTCCTCCGAGTCCTCAATGATACGATTGATGATGATAGCTTGGAAGATCATTTTTGTTTATGGGTGCCGCCACCAGTGGCTAAGGCCCAATTTTTCAGCCCCTGTTTTACAGGGGCGTGTAATTACAATTTTTTTAGCAATAATTTGCCATAGGGCTCATTGCTGTGCTCCAAGTACAGTATCTGTGAGGGGTTGTAGTGTTGTGCCACCAGTGCCTAAGGCCCAATTTTTCAGCCCCTGTTCAACAGGGGCATGTAATTACAATTCTTGATCTAATAATTCACAGCAGGGCCCATTGCTGCACCCACCAAGAGTAACTCTGAGGGCTTACAGTGTTGTGGCAACGCCACCACCACCACCACCACGAAAGGCCCAATTTTTCAGCCCCTGTTCAAAAGGGGCATGTAATTACAATTCTTGATCTAATAATTCACAGCAGGGCCCATTCCTGCACCCACCAAGAGTAACTCTGAGGGCTTACAGTGTTGTGGCAACGCCACCACCACCACCACCACGAAAGGCCCAATTTTTCAGCCCCTGTTCAAAAGGGGCATGTAATTACAATTCTTGATCTAATAATTCACAGCAGGGCCCATTCCTGCACCCACCAAGAGTAACTCTGAGGGCTTACAGTGTTGTGGCAACACCACCACCACCACCACCACCACCACGAAAGGCCCAATTTTTCAGCCCCTGTTCAACAGGGGCATGCAATTACAATTCTTGATCTAATAATTCACAGCAGGGCCCATTGCTGCACCCACCAAGAGTAACTGTCAGGGCTTACAGTGTTGTGGCACCAGCACCACCATCAAAGGCCCAATTTTTACTACCACTGTTCAACAATTATATGTAATTAAAATTCCTGATATAATAGTTGACAGCAGGGCGTTCCAGCACCAACCAAGAGTAACTGTGAGTGCTTACAGTGTTGTGCCAACACCAACAACTAAGGGGCCTATTTCTGCAGAGTATATACGGCAGGTCCCTACTTTCAAACATCCAACTTACAAACGACTCCTACTTGCAAACGCAAGAAGACAACAGGAAGTGAGAGGAAATCTACCCCTTGGAAGGAAAATTCTCTCCTGTAAGAATTAATATGGGAGAAAGGTGTCTCCTCTGTACTGATGCTTTATCACCAATCCTTGTTTCAAGAAAAACACCACATTTCAAAAACAGTTGTCATTGGGACGGAAAGTGAGGTGAAATGTTCTGAACAGGGGCACAGACAGCAAAACAAATGTTACAGGGGTGATAACCCTTACCTATGTTTTCCAAAAAGTTTAAAAATAGATTTTTGGGCTGGAGCTACACTTAAACAATGTACCTGTTCAAAATTACAAACAGATTCTACATAAGAACAAACCTACAGTCCCTGTCTTGTATGCACCGCCTGTATACGGCTGTTCAGAGTATATAGGGCCTTTTTTATTTTATGTGCGGGGTTCCCCTTAATATCCATACAAGACCCAAAGGGGATGGTAATGGGCTGGGGTAGGGGGGGGGTCATGGGGTAGCTATGCCATTTTTCTTAAAGATTTTCATCCATATTACCGGGACCAGACATTACATTAAAGCCGCAAGCAGTTTTAAATGGCTTTTTTTTTCCTTTAGAAGTGTCATTTTGTGCAGGGACAGTTCTAAACACGGGAAACACGTGGCACTTCACAGGCATACTTTAGACACCCCCCAGGTACGATATTTAAAGGAATATTTGACTTTTTTTTTTCACTTTATGCATCATTAAAATGACTGCTCCCGAAAAACGACAGTTTTTAAAACTTCTTTTTGCATTGATACATGTCCCCTGGTGCACAACCCAGGTTCCCAAACCCTTTTTAGGACAATAACATGCATAATAGTTGTTATAATTAGCACTTTAGAATTCGAACATTCGCATCCATTGTATTTAATAGGGTTCTAATGTTCGTACGAACTTTCGGTCCGTTCGCGGGTTCTGGTGCGAACCGAACCCGGGGGTGTTCGGCTCATCACTACTTGTGTGCAGGGAGAGAGAAGGATAGGCAGGGAGAGTGTCAGTGTCATATACTTTGATAAACCTTGTGTGCAGGGAGAGAGAAGGATAGGCAGGGGACAGTGTCAGTGTCATTGTTGCTAAGCCTCCTGCACATTATACACCTGAAGTTAGCCCGTATTGCTGCTTTTTCCTGGTGTGTTACACCAACAGGATTTTGCGGCACTTACAGTGGGCGGAGTGTACCTCCTGACCATATTACACCTTAACTTAGCCTGTATTGCTGCTTTTTCCTGGTGTGTTACACAAACAGGATTTTGCGGCACTTACAGCGGGCGGAGTGTGCCTCCTGACCATATTACACCTTAACTTAGCCTGTATTGCTGCTTTTTCCTGGTGTGTTACACAAACAGGATTTTGCAGCACTTACAGCGGGCGGAGTGTGCCTCCTGACCATATTACACCTTAACTTAGCCTGTATTGGTGCTTTTTCCTGGTGTGTTACACAAACAGGATTTTGCGGCACTTACAGCGGGCGGAGTGTGCCTCCTGACCATATTACACCTTAACTTAGCCTGTATTGCTGCTTTTTCCTGGTGTGTTACACAAACAGGATTTTGCGGCACTTACAGCAGGCGGAGTGTGCCTCCTGACCATATTACACCTTAACTTAGCCTGTATTGCTGCTTTTTCCTGGTGTGTTACACAAACATGATTTTGCGGCACTTACAGCGGGCGGAGTGTGCCTCCTGACCATATTACACCTTAACTTAGCCTGTATTGCTGCTTTTTCCTGGTGTGTTACACAAACAGGATTTTGCGGCACTTACAGCGGGCGGAGTGTGCCTCCTGACCATATTACACCTTAACTTAGCCTGTATTGCTGCTTTTTCCTGGTGTGTTACACCAACAGGATTTTGCGGCACTTACAGCGGGCGGGCGGAGTGTGCCTCCTGACCATATTACACCTTAACTTAGCCTGTATTGCTGCTTTTTCCTGGTGTGTTTAACCAACAGGATTTTGCGGCACTTACAGCGGGCGGAGTGTGCCTCCTGACCATATTACACCTTAACTTAGCCTGTATTGCTGCTTTTTCCTGGTGTGTTTAACCAACAGGATTTTGCGGCACTTACAGCGGGCGGAGTGTGCCTCCTGACCATATTACACCTTAACTTAGCCTGTATTGCTGCTTTTCCCATTTCCCTGCAGGCCATTAGAATGTCTGGAAGGCAAACAAGGAGAGGCAGACAGTCAGGAGCCAAAAAAAGAGGGCAAGCAGGCTCTGTGTCTAGAGACAACAGTGCTGATCATGGACGCGGTGCATCGCCATCAGCACGTGGCCATGGGACACGCTTGTCCTTCTTTTCGGCAGCTGGACGCGTTGAGCCGCATCATGCCGAAGACTTGGTAGAGTGGATGACCAAGCCCTCCTCATCCTCCTCATCCTCTCTCACCCAGGCTCAGGGTACTGGCAAAGCAGCTGCCAAAGCGTCCTCTTCCCTGGTATCAATGTCATCATCAGTCACTCCTTCCCTAGACCAACCATGTCCTCCTGAGGAGTCCCCCGAACTGTTTGAGCACAGTGTTGGGTACATGCTCCAGGAGGATGCCCAGCGTTTCAAAGGGTCTGATGATGATACCCAGCTAGAGGAAGGCAGTAGCGTGAGAGCAGAGAGAGGGGATGCTCAAGAAGGACACCAATCTGGCAGTCATGTTCCAGCAGCTGCAGCATACTGCCAGATTGGCTCCAGTGATGAGGAGGGAGGGGATGATGAGGTCACTGACTCCACGTGGGTGCCTAATAGGAGAGAGGAGGAGGAGGAGGATGAGGAGGAGGCACATCTCCAACGAGACAGGATGCCCTCGGGGGGCCAGCGTAAGGGCAGCACACCGACGGAATCACACCGCAGAGCTCCGCCTGTGCAGGGCGCTGCCTCTGCCCGTTATTCAAAAAGTTCTTTGGTGTGGGCCTTTTTTGAGTCAAGTGCATCAAATCGCACAGCTGCTGTTTGCAACATATGTCTCAAGCGTATATCGCGTGGCCAAAAGATCACCCGCTTGGGCACCACATGCTTGACCAGACATATGTTGACCTGCCATGCAGCTCGTTGGCAAGCCTACCTTAAAGACCCACACCAAAGAACAAAGCTGACCTCTTCTTGCACCGCATCAGCTGGGATCTCCAACCCCACTATACCTTCAGTCCTCTCTGAAACCTGCTCTGAGAGGAATGAAGGTGTAGAATTAGGTGTGTCACAGCCAAGTACTTGCGGGCACTCTGCTAGCAGTACACCAACGTCTGATTCTAGCAGGCAAATTTCCCTGCCCCAGCTGCTGGACCGTCGAAAGAAGTTCACTCCCAGCCATCCACATGCCCAGCGGTTGAATGCTAGCTTGGCTAAATTGCTAGCGCTTCAACTGCTGCCTTTTCAGTTGGTAGACTCGGCCCCCTTCCGTGAGTTTGTGCAATGTGCGGTTTCTCAGTGGCAGGTTCCCAAACGCCACTTTTTCTCACGGAAGGCGATTCCGGCTCTCTACCGGCATGTGGAAGGAAATGTCTTGGCCTCGCTGGACAGGGCGGTCAGCGGTAAGGTGCATATTACCGCTGACTCATGGTCCAGCAGGCATGGACAGGGACGTTACCTTTCTTTCACGGCCCATTGGGTCACTCTTTTGGCAGCTGGGAAGGATGCAGGACAAGGTGCAGTAGTGTTGGAGGTTGTTCCACCGCCATGCCTCCAAAATGCTACTACTGGTTGTGACACACCTCTGTCCTCCACCCCTCCTCTTCTTCTTCCTCCGTGGCCTCTTCCTGTGCTTTGTCCTCGGAACCAGCAGTGCTCCGTAGGCGTTCAAGGGGCTACGCAAGTACGCAGGCAAAAAGATGCCATGCCGTGCTTGCGCTGGTGTGTTTGGGGGACAGGAGCCGCACTGGGGCAGAGGTTCTGTCTGCTCTGCAGGGGCAGGCCGAGAGGTGGTTGACGCCACGCCAGCTTAAGCCAGGAATGGTAGTTTGCGACAATGGCACCAACCTCCTCTCCGCTCTCCGACAGGGACAACTGACCCATGTGCCCTGTGTGGCTCACGTCCTTAACCTGGTGGTGCAGCGGTTCTTGGGCAGGTACCCGGGCTTACAGGATGTCCTGAGGCAGGCCAGGAAAGTCTTGTGCATGTCCGCAGATCTTATAATGCCAGTGCTCGCCTGGCTGAGCTGCAAAAGGAGTTGAACCTGCCCAAGAACCGCCTTATATGTGACATGCCCACCAGGTGGAACTCAACGTTGGCCATGCTGCAGCGGCTGCACACGCAGCAGAGGGCCATCAATGAGTACCTGTGCGACTACGGCCCCGGGACAGGGTCAGGGGAGCTCGGTTTTTTTTCACCACGCCAGTGGGGCATGATCAGGGATGCATGCACTGTCCTGGCACCATTTGAGGAGGCCACGAGGATGGTGAGCAGTGACAGTGCATGCATCAGTGACACTGTACCTCTTGTCCACCTGTTGGAACATACGCTGCGTGGAATAATGGACAGGGCACTTGAGGCAGAACAGAGGCAGGAAGAGGAGGACTTCCTTGCCTCTCAAGGCCCCCTTTACCCAGACAGTGTTCCTTCTGTCCCACCCATCGCACAGGAAGAAGAGGAGGAGGAGGAGGAGGATTGTGTCAGCATGGAGGTGGAGCCTGGCACTCAGCATCATCAGCAGCAGTCTTTTAGGGATGATTTACAGTCCCAAGAAACCAGTGGACTTGTACGTGGCTGGGAGGAGGTGGCTGCGGATCATGTCGTCCTTAGTGACCCAGAGGACTCCGGACTGAATGCCTCAGCTAACCTACGCTGCATGGCCTCCCTGATCCTGCAAAGTCTGCGGAAGGATCCTCGTATTCTTCGGATCAAGGAGAGGGACCATTACTGGCTGGCCACTCTCCTTGATCTACGGTACAAGGGTAAGGTTGCGGACCTTATCTTACCGTCGCAGAGGGAGCAGAGGATGAGACAACTCCGGGAGGCCTTGCAGAAAGGTCTGTGCAACGCGTTCCCAGAGACTGGGAGGTTACAAACTCCTGGTCCTGGACAACGAGTTGCTGAGGCTTCGGTCAGTCAAAGAAGGAGCGGTGGGGAAGGTGGCCGTCTGACCGAAGCGTTCAGACAATTCTTTAGTCCGCAGCCCCAAGGTATGATCGGTTCCAGCAACCATCGCCAGCGTCTGATATACATGGTGCAGGAATACCTAGGGGCAAGGTCAGACTTGGACACCTTCCCCACCGAAAATCCTCTGGCTTACTGGGTCTTGAGGATGGATCACTGGCCAGAGCTTGCACAGTATGCAATTGAGCTACTGGCCTGTCCTGCATCCAGCGTTCTTTCAGAACGCACATTCAGTGCTGCTGGAGGATTTGTCACGGATCACAGGGTGCGCCTGTCCACCGACTCTGTTGATCGACTGACCTTCATAAAGATGAACCAGTCTTGGATCGCCACCAGCTACCAAACACCTGAAGCTATAACAGACTAATTTATTTTCAAATGTCACATCCCTTCAAGACTGATGCTGATGCTGAGAGACTGTCCTGTTATGTTGACTGACTATCCTCCTCCTCCTCAATGATCCGATTGACGATGATAGCTTGGAAGAACATTTTTGTTTCTGGGTGCCGCCACCAGTGGCTAAGGCCCAATTTTTCAGCCCCTGTTTAACAGGGGTGTGTTATTACAATTTTTTTATGCAATGCTTTGCAGCAGGGCTCATTCCTGCACTCCAACTAGAGTATCTGGGAGTGGTTGCAGTGTTGTGGCACCAGCACCAGTGGCTAAGGCCCAATTTTTCAGCCCCTGTTTAACAGGGGCGTGTAATTACAATTTTTGATGCAATACTTTGCAACAGGGCTCATTGCTGTGCTCCAAGTACAGTATCTGTGAGGGGTTGCAGTGTTGTGACACCAGTGCCTAAGGCTCAATTTTTCTGCCCCTGTTTAACAGGGGCATGTAATTACAATTCTTGATCTAATAATTCACAGCAGGGCCCATTCCTGCACCCACCAAGACTAACTGTGAGGCCTTACAGTGTTGTGTCAACACCACCACCACCACCACCAAAGGCCCAATTTTTCAGCCCCTGTTCAACAGGGGCATGCAATTACAATTCTTGATCTAATAATTCACAGCAGGGCCGATTCATGCGCCCACCAAGAGTAACTGTGAGGGCTCACAGTGTTGTGGCAACACCAACATGTAAGGGGCAAATTTCAGCTGAGTATATACGGCAGGCCCCTACTTTCAAACATCCAACTTACAAACGACTCCTCCTTGCAAACGGAAGGATACAACAGGAAGTGAGAGGAAATCTACCCCTAGGAAGGCAAATTCTATCCTGTAAGAGTTAATATGGGAAAAAAAGTGTCTCCTCTCCACTGATGCTTTATCACCAATTCTTGTTTCAATAAAAAAAACAAATTTTCAAAAAACATTTGTCATTAGGACGGAAAGTGAGGTGAACTGTTCTGAACAGGTGCACACTGCACAGACAGCAAAACAAATGTTACAGGAGTGATAACCCTTCCCTATGTTTTCCAAAAAGCTTAAAAATATATTTTTTGGCTGGAGCTACACTTAAACAATGTACCTGTTCAAAATTACAAACAGATTCTACATAAGAACAAACCTACAGTCCCTGTCTTGTATGCACCGCCTGTATACGGCTGTTAAGAGTATATAGGGCCTTTTTTATTTTGTGTGCGGGGTTCCCCTTAATATCCATACAAGACCCAAAGGGGCTGGTAATGGGCTGGGGTGGGGGGGGGGGGGGTGTGTGATGGGGTAGCTATGCCATTTTTCTTAAAGATTTTCATCCATATTACCGGGACCAGACATTACATTAAAGCCGCAAGCAGTTTTAAATGGCTTTTTTTCCTTTAGAAATTTAATTTTGTGCAGGGACAGTTCTAAACACGGGAAACACGTGACACTTCACAGGCATACTTTAGACACCCCCCAGGTACGATATTTAAAGGAATATTTGACTTTATTTTTTTCACTTTATGCATCATTAAAATGACTGCTCCAGAAAAACGGCCGTTTTTAAAACTTCTTTTTGCATTGATACATGTCCCCTGGTGCAGAACCCGGGTTCCCAAACCCTTTTTAGGACAATAACATGTATAATAGTCATTATAATTAGCACTTTAGATTTCGAACGTTCGCATCCATTGTATTTAATAGGGTTCTAAAGTTCGTGCGAACTTTCGGTCCGTTCGCGGGTTATGGTGCGAACCGAACCCGGGGGTGTTCGGCTCATCACTACTGCTGATATACACACAAGTGTGTTTGTGCTCTGGGGTTCACACCCTAATGCAGTAGGCTGCACACACCAATGTTCTCAGGGATCCAGTTTCATGTGTTTCAGTTCCTTTTTATGTTTTCTAATTTCTATGTCTGACAGCTTGATGTGAGAACAAACAGTATAAAAACAGCACAAGCTATCTGAATATAAGTGTAGTGGCCTCACCCCCTTCACATGTTTATCGGTTGTCCGAAAGCTCTTGTCTAGGGGTACCTGGGTTTCGAGAGTGAGGTGCGCTACGGCCCATGTCCTCCCCATGGCTGTGGGTGAGGTGAAGGCCAGTATCAACATCTTCCTCGGGCCAAATGTGCAACAGAGTCCATACACCGATCACAGTCCAACTGTTAGTTTTATTTCGTAGCTCCACAACAAACAATATATGGCAGGATACGGTGGGATGAGCAGGCCGAGGCACTATCCGGATTGTAGTCCCTACACCCCCTGTGCTATGACCAGGGGTTGCAGGAGTCTTGATTAGAACAACTTCGCTGCGCTGCGGCCCCTATCAGGGGAAGATGACCCTCCAAGGGAGTTACCGGAGGCCCGTCCGTCACCGGGTTGACGCTGCTCCGGAGTCTTCAGACGGGTGACCTCCCCAGCCTCCTCACCTCAGATGCGGGTCCCCTCGCAAGGGGCACCCTGGAATCACTTCACCCTCGCGGGACCCGGTCGAAGTCACCAGGTCCCAGGCCTTCTACAAAGTACCTCACCCCAGGCTGAAGGTGCCTGGGATGGACTCCAACTCCAGCTTCATTCCGGCCAGGCCTAGGGTGCCCAGGCCGGAACCTTGAACCGCCCGCACCCAGGCCGAGGGCGCCTGGGTACGTCAAGAGATGATCCCCCAAAAGACCTCGTGGCGAGGGCGTCTCCCCCTTTTATCTCCTCCCATCGACACCACGGCAGGTTCCCCGCCCCAGCCGTACCATCTCCAGGAAGGGACAAAAAAGGGTAACACTGTGGTAGTGATTCTACCTCGAGCCTGTAGGTACCCCGCCACCCACAGGCCAAGGAGAATATTGCACCACCCAATCCTCCACGAATAACAAAAAGGGGTCTAATCCCTGACATAATTACACACCTGGGTCTCTCTACCCCCAGGTGTATCCCACTAACTTTGAAGACCCCGCTACACACTCCCCCTTGTGATTTGACACTGGTCCCCAGCGTCAGGTGCACACCCATGTCTCCCAAGGAGTGGTGACATGAAGTGGGCCCCAGAGGCTATCCCTCAAATTTTGGATACTGTGTGTGCCAAGACCTGCTCCAGGGAAAGGGAACTATAAAACATTAAAACTTTTGTATAAAACATCTGTCATGTACACATATACAATCCCTCCCGTCACTGTCTAAGAACCACCCCATACTCAGTAGTCTTGACCGACGAATCTCCTGCAGAAGGGAAACAAAAAAAAACACATCCTAACACTCTGTGTTAACTTGGCATGAGTGGGTCCGTCAGCCGAGAGACCCACTCACTCCAATAAGTAAGTAATGCATGTGGAACATTTCAAACAACCGTTGCACAACACTGCCACCTGGTGAGATCTTCATTCTTCCTGCTTTCCTACTCTGACTCTACCCCAAAAGTCTCTGCCTTTGGCACATGAAGAAAAGGGAGAAAAAAAAAACAACAGCTCCCAAGTCTCCATTGAGTAAAAGAAAAGCCCAAATCAAAACAAAAGTAGGGCACAGTTCTAGGCATCTGGGAATGTCTCTTCCAGAAAGTTTCAACAGCAACAAGATAGGAGCTCACTTCTCCTATAAGTAGAACCTTGGATCTGGCAGAAACAGGGGCTTCAGGTGCCCGTCAAACACTTCCACCGAATACTCGACATCCTCTCCTTCTTTCCTGCAGATGAGCACCTTATCGGCATGAATATGGCGCCCAAGTCTCCAATCAGCTCTGCAGTCCTTGAACTTTTTAGACACAGGCGGCGAACATGACAGGTATCGCCTGGCATGGGGTACTTTAAGCTTTTCCCATACAAACTCGTCATACCACCTTGGTCGCAGGACCTCGACTTCATACAATAAGTCCCGAGGCAAGTAGGGGTACTCCCACCCATATTCACGGGCGACTCTCTGGGAGAAAAGTCTCTGCAACCTGGCTAGAGGCGGCATCACATCTCGCTCACCTTCTCCTGGCTGCACGATGGCCTCCGGGTGCCGAGGTACATTCACCATCTCGGGTTGCTTTGTCTTTGGTGCCCGCAACGAAGCACGCTGCATCCCCACAGTCTGACAATGACTCTAGGTCGGAGGTGTCATATATCTCAGCGGGAAGGTAGTCTCTAGTAGACGGAAGGCTACCCTCCCTTGCGGGCTCCACCGACTGTGGACCCCCGACACCTCCAACCAACACCACAGTCCCAGCCCCTGGCTCACCTGGACCTTCTGAAGAACTGGGATGTCCGGGACTCTCTTCTCTACCGGCGCCATCCAGGCCAGGCAAGCGGCGGGGTGAAGCTCGACCACGACCATAGGATGCCTGTACCAGGCCGACTTTCCTCTTCGGAGGTGAGAGCAGGGAGTCTGTAGTGACCGAAGCAGCGTCCTCGGATTTTCCTCTCTCAGTCTCTGATTGGGCAGTCCCATCGCCCTGGTCAGCGCGCACGGGGACCTCCGCAAAGGCCTGGATCTCTCCCTCCGGAGTGGCGGTTCCTGTGATGCAGTTGAGGCGAAGGGCCCGGGGCCTTACTGTGGATGATTCGACCTCAAAAAGAAATTCTTTGCACGCTTCACATCGCCCGAACGGCTTCAGTTGGACCACCAGTCCCGAGCATCCGGGACAGATCACACCGAGGGCTTCCGTGTCTCTGCATGAATACAGAGCCAACTGTCCTCGGGGCCTGAGCCTTATCCCCGTGTCTGTAATGGGTGCAGCAAATGCAGTCATTTTCGTGGGGTAAGGTACCAGCATCCACGGGGAGCTTGAGGCCATCCCGACCACCTGCTGTTCCATCACGCGCTCACCTCGCGCCGGAGTCTCCACGTGTATCTCCACATGTGGCCAGACTCCTCCCACGACTTGCACGTTTTCGCGGGCTTCCTTCAGTCTCCTCCCACGAATTGCGCAGTCATGGGGTGCCTCGTGGCGCAGTGCATTAACAGTCCCCACATGTAGTACTTCACACGGCTGGACCTCTCCCTTTTTACGCTCCTCCGCGTGGGCCTTTCCCGACTTAGGGTCATGTCCACAACTCCGAGCAGGGATGCACTTTGGCCAATCACATTGCCGACCTGCTCGGACCTCCTCCGGGCAGCAAAGTCCAGACACAGCCGTTCCAACCCTTAGGATCAATACACATTTCATCCCGGACTCACGAGCCCCCACGTGTAGCGGCCTCACCCCCTTCACATGTTTATCGGTTGTCCGAAAGCTCTTGTCTAGGGGTACCTGGGTTTCGAGAGTGAGGTGCGCTACGGCCCATGTCCTCCCCATGGCTGTGGGTGAGGTGAAGGCCAGTATCAACATCTTCCTCGGGCCAAATGTGCATTGGGTTGCGGAACTTAGCCCTGCTATGCTGGAATCTCCCTTTGCTCCCATCAACAGAGTCCATACACCGATCACAGTCCAACTGTTAGTTTTATTTCGTAGCTCCACAACAAACAATATATGGCAGGATACGGTGGGATGAGCAGGCCGAGGCACTATCCGGATTGTAGTCCCTACACCCCCTGTGCTATGACCAGGGGTTGCAGGAGTCTTGATTAGAACAACTTCGCTGCGCTGTGGCCCCTATCAGGGGAAGATGACCCTCCAAGGGAGTTACCGGAGGCCCGTCCGTCACCGGGTTGACGCTGCTCCGGAGTCTTCAGACGGGTGACCTCCCCAGCCTCCTCACCTCAGATGCGGGTCCCCTCGCAAGGGGCACCCTGGAATCACTTCACCCTCGCGGGACCCGGTCAAAGTCACCAGGTCCCAGGCCTTCTTCAAAGTACCTCACCCCAGGCTGAAGGTGCCTGGGATGGACTCCAACTCCAGCTTCATTCCGGCCAGGCCTAGGGTGCCCAGGCCGGAACCTTGAACCACCCGCACCCAGGCCGAGGGCGCCTGGGTACGTCAAGAGATGATCCCCCAAAAGACCTCGTGGCGAGGGCGTCTCCCCCTTTTATCTCCTCCCATCGACACCACGGCGGGTTCCCCGCCCCAGCCGTACCATCTCCAGGAAGGGACAAAAAAGGGTAACACTGTGGTAGTGATTCTACCTCGAGCCTGTAGGTACCCCGCCACCCACAGGCCAAGGAGAATATTGCACCACCCAATCCTCCACGAATAACAAAAAGGGGTCTAATCCCTGACATAATTACACACCTGGGTCTCTCTACCCCCAGGTGTATCCCACTAACTTTGAAGACCCCGCTACATAAGCAAGAGAGAACAAAGTGTAGTATGCAGAGAAGAACAAGGTGGCATTGCAAAGAGGCTCTCTTGTATTGATTACAGTTATCTTTATGGCATTGTTTTAACCTGTTTGTATGAAACCAAGATTGAGTAAGCTGCAATTCCCCTGTATTCAAAAAAGAGTAGAAGTTGCTACAGAAAATGTAATAGCCTATGTAAATGAGTGTTCTGTCTTCTATTTGCTTTAACTTGCTGCACGCACCCCTGCTTATTTGTGTAGTGCAATGGGGAAAGGATTGAAAATATAAAAGAAAAATCCCAACTTCAAGTTTCCTGTAGCAGTTGTTCATCTACCAAAAATACATACAGAAAATAGACTACTTCTTACAGGAATATCCTAGCTGTCTACATTATTTGCATAAAAAAAAGGGAACCTACAATATCAGTGCCAACTGGGCCCAGTTCCAGGAACACTTCCATATCTAATATTTTTCATTACCGTACATGTAAACCCTAATGGCCTGTACACACGATCCGAATATCGTACGACAGATCGTACAACTTTTTTCGCTTAATAGTCGCAAGTAGAAATTGAATAGGGTACTAAAGTCACGAAAATTCTCGTACGACAGAAAAAAAAACGGAAGTGATGTCATGTGTTGTTATGTATTTATATTGTGTTTTCGGTCGCCGACTATACTGACTAAACGAAAATCGTACTGTCTGGTATCGTACGAGGAAAATTTTTGTGCTTGTCCGATTAAATAATATCAGATAAACTGTCGTGATCGGCTCTCGAAAGTAGTGTACACACGATCCGAAAATCGTGCGATTCTTCCTCAGACGACAGTTTTTGTCCGATATTGGGATCGTGTGTACGGGCCATAACTGAATGACATATTTGTATTATAAACAACTAGAAGACTTTTTTGACCTTTTTTTCGGGGTAGGAGGCCTATTCCCTTCAGGACCTCCTGCATGTAGTCCCAAGCCACCCTATCAAACGCCTTCTCAGCATCTAGGGATAGAAGAAAGCCTCTGGAACCCGAGGAGTGTAACCAATGTTGTATGTTCATGGCACGTATGGTGTTGTCCCTGGCCTCCCTACCCAGGATGAAACCCACCTGGTCGGCTGTTATGAGGTCAGGGATAAGAGGTAATAGTCTGTTGGCTAGGATTTTTGCGTATAATTTGATATCTACATTGAGTAGGGAAATAGGTCTGTAGTTTGAGGCTAGTGTGGGGTCTTTTCCATCTTTTGGGATAACTGTTATGTGGGCTTCTAATAGTCTGCCTGTTGATGTATGAGGATCCGCCAGAGAGTTACACATTTTAAGTATCTCGGGAGTCAGTATATCCTGAAAGGATTTGTAATATATTAGTGGGAGACCATCAGGGCCAGGGCTCTTTCCTACTTTCATTTGTTTTATGGCTACATGGAGTTCCTCCTTAGAAAATGGGGTTTCCATGGCCTCCGCCTGCTGTGGGGAGATAGGTTTGGGGCAATATTGGGCTAAAAAGTCCTTTAATTGGGAAGTACGTTGGGCTGCCCTAGTCCCTTCTACGCCGTGTTGGGGCAGGTTGTACAGTTTAGAGTAGAAGTGTTCGAAGTGATTGGCTATCTCCTCATTTCTAGAGAGGAGTGTGCCTTGGGTGTCTCGTACTTCATGAATTCTGGATGTGAGCCTAGCTGCTTGTATAGTGCGCGCCAGCAATCTACCACTCTTGTTACCGTGTTCATAGAACACCTTTTGTTGGAGGACATAGCGTCTCCTTGTGCGTTTTCCTAGTTCATCTAGAAGTACTGATCTAGCGTGTAGTAGGTCTTGCAGCGTGGATTGCGAAGTCGATTGTTTGTGGGCATTTTCAAGTCTGTGAATTGTGTTGATGAGTGATCTAAGTTGCTCTTGGTGTCTCTTTTTGGCTTTAGTTGCTAAGGAGATAAGTTTCCCCCTCACCACACACTTGTGTGCCTCCCAAAGTGTGACTGGGGAAATGTCTGGGGTGGAATTTTCTTGGAAATAGAGCTGGATATGGGAACTCATCTGGTTGATGATACTGTCAGTTTTTTAATCCAAGTCTCTGCATGACCATCAATTGACTGCTGTATGCTTTGGTGAACATCTTTATTTTATTTTTTTTAACAATAATGATTCCCCCTGCTCCTCTCAGGAGCGGGGAAAGGGGGTGGTAAATATTAAATTAGCCGGCCCTTTCCTTTTCTGAATGAACACAGTGAGTGATCTGTACCAATTTTTCATGTCTTCATTCTTAACTGAAGCATATAAAAAAAAAATTAGTGCAGTGCAATAAACCTAGGTGAGTCCATAAACAGATATAAAGGGACCAATGAATTCCCAATACAGTAGTGGAAGACGAACTCACCTCGTGGGAAGACAGATCGGGGGGAGGAGCTTTCTTGCGGACGTCACCCGCTGCCATCTCTGGCATTCCACTGTGTGTTTTTTATACTGGACATACGATCGCTACAAGTAGCGTAATTTTATGTTATTGCTACAAGAGCTTTTATATTGTGGATTATTTGAATAAATGAACTTCACTGGGAGCACTTAGATCGTGTTTATTTTATCTATATACTCGTCCTGGATGATGTGGTTCCATTGCTGCACCGGCTAATCATCTCCATCCTACTGTGGATACAAGCGTATTTGACCTTCTGTTAGCTCAGAGGTCCACCATATCTGGTAAGAATATTGACTTGCTGGTGGAGGGCCTGTTACTCAGAACATTCAGGATTGGAATCTTTCTTCCCACGAGGTGTCTTCGTCTTCCACTATTGGGAATTAAATGGTCCCTTTATATTTGTTTGTGGATTCACCTTGTTTTATTGCGCTGCACTCATTTTTTTTTTTATATATGAGTAGCGCCCCTTTACTTTTCCGGGGTGTTATGCGCCTAAATTTAGGGGTTGGTCTGAGCTGGTAGTCAGGCTCGGACCGCTTTTATTGTTAGGTATTTGCGTCTGCCTATGTGATGCTGCCTGGTGTTTGGTTCCCTGTGGCCTGTAGGTGGCACTGCCATAACAGGTCAGGGTTGAGCCATGGGTGGCATTGCTGCGCCTTAGGGTGTCCTCTCTCGGCAGTGGTACAGTGGGCGTTGTCGGCCTGCTGTGCATGCTGGGAGAGGGTAAATAAGGGGCATACGCCATCTTTAGGGGTGGTGTCGGAGGGAGTGTTGGAGTGGAGGAGTGTTGGAGTGGAGGAGCCGGAGGGGTAAGCCCCCTCGGGGGGGTGCGATGACTGGCACGAGGAGTCTCGGGCACCTTTATCCCGAGGCTGCAGCATTCCAGGTAGGCCCAGTACCTTTAACTGGGTCTACAATTCACCCATTGGAGTCCCAGGGTGCCCAGGTGAGGGTACCCGCTCTGACCAAGAGGAAGCCAGGGGAGGATCGGTCCCACAGAGGAGATGAGTGATGGAAGATCGCTGTCTCGGGAGAGGCCTGGTGTCCTGTCAGAGGGAAGGATTCTTTACTCCGGAAAGCTAACCTGTAGAGTACCCATTGGCATTGTCCTGTTCTTTAAATTCTACAGAGGTTAGAGGATCTCCTGGACCCGTCCCTGGAGGGGATAGGGTGACAGAACTGTTCAATCTCCACCCTGGCTGCTAGGACTATGAGAGAGGACTATCCGGGTGAGCTAAACCCATTCGGGATCGAGTGGCGACAAAGTTACTAGTGCTTGGACCTAATCCCTCACACTCATTCTTTCTTTCATCCATCTGTCTCTGTCTACTACGCAGCAAATATAAAATAAACTCTCTGTTGGAGTTAAAGTGTTTCTGGACATTGGCTTTCTTTGGGGGAAGAAATATAGACTTGTCCCCATACGCTGGGGATGGGAACCAGTGGAAGGAGGTAACTCGCTGCAGGACCCAAAATTTGTGAACACCGCTTAACCTCTTCAAACAGGAGGGTACGGGCATATAGCATGGTGTGCCTTTGACTTGCAAGTGAGCAAGGCAGGAAAAAGGTCCGTGTGCTACACGTGGGGGCTCAAGTCCGGGATTATATATTTTGAAGCTACCCCTTAAGCTGGACTTTATTTTTTTTCCCCTGTGTGATTCTGTGGAGGCCGGCCATTTTGGGAAAAAGTGAACTGCGTCACTTGTAAGAGAAATGGAGGTACAGGCCAAGACCTATACTGGATTTTCTAACTGTGTAGTTCGTGGGCATGTCTGAAGTATAGAAAAGCCCACGAGCTACGTGCAGAAAGAGTAGAAAAGGTGGAGGAGCCCCCGCCAACTAGTGTGTTGCACGTGGCGTCTTGGCGCCAAGGGACAGTATGAGCTGGACTAGTGAAGAAGCAACATGTCTGCCACCTCATGGATTTCTGTTTCACCGGATGTTCCCACCTACCGCAGCCATGGTCGTTGTTTCCCTCACTGCCCCCCTGATGGATACAGGGATTCGGCTCAAGCCTAGGGGCCGCTTTGCGCTTTATACGTGCAGGGATGCGGAGGCCCTGGGCATGCTCTGTCCTAAGTGCCAAGGACTGGCGGTGCAGCTTCGGCCTTTTGGAAAGTGTGCTACGTGCGGGGAGTTCCTTTTTGAGATGGACCAGCCGACTTAGAAACCAAAGGGTTACTGGGTCAACTGCCTTACAGGTACCGCTACTCTTGAAGAGGAAACCAGTACTCCCACGGCCAGGCCCACGCGCACCGCTCCGACTGCCACGGATGTGGAGGATGGAGTTCCGACCATTGCGGAGCTTGCAATGGAGGTCATCGCAGATGCTGTCTCCGTTACAACGGAGACCTCTCTCCCACCCGCCAAGCGGAAGGTGGGATACGTAAAGGCCTTCCGCGGCCGCGGCCGAAGCCTGCCCCAGCGCCTGCCTGAACCGGATCTTCAAGCCGGAGGGACCTTCAGGTGATGCGCGTTGGGGGAAGGTAAGGAGGCTGGGAGAAAAGGGACATTGACTTTGTTGGAGAGGGAAGGGAAGCCCACACCCCACGCTACAGGGGATGTGTGGACAACCAGCCGCAAAGACCCTCCATTTTCAGGGACGTGGTGTCTGTCTCCACTGCCAATTATCTACCAGTGGAGGAGTATAATACCTCCGAGTTGGATTCATCTTCAGATGTGGGAGATGATCATGATTTGGATGAAGTGTTAGTCAAAAAGGGTTGGCAACTTCACCCCGCAGTTTAGGTTGAGTTTCGCTAATGGACTCTGGGGAAACTACACCCCGAGTGGAAGTCTCTACTGCAAGGGAAGAGACTGATCCCACGCCCGCTTTGCCAGCTCCGGCATCCTCTGTGCCTGCTGTTACGGATGTCCGTGCACCATTGCGGCCACCTTGCCACCTCCCAGGAGTAGGAGATCGGGCCACCATGCCACCTCCAGCCCGGTTGCAACGGCTCCTACACAAATAGGTCGCCACTGACCATGGTTGGGAATATCCATATGTTCCCAAAGAACTTCTCTACGAGATTGAGGCCTCTCGTGAATGATGGTACCCTGACTTTGTATGGGACCATGTGAAAGTACCAAGAGACTACTGATATTTAAAGTGCTCTGCTGTAATGGCTGATCGTTATAAAGGCTGCCGCAAGGACTAGACTTACGGTCGGCACATTCATGCGGACCGTGTGGTCATCTGCAGCAAGGACAGAGACAATGCTGTTTACTACATAGAAACATTGGACAAGCAGTGGAAAACCCTTGTCCTCCCTGATCCCAAGTACTATCTCTGAAGTGGGATCTTGTTTTTTTTTTCTTTATTCCACTTCAGGGAACTTGCCTTGAACCACTGACCTGACTCTCTTCCCAAGAAAATAACTGAACACTGGGTAGATTTAGTCAGGGCCAAAGCAGGAAGCCGTCATGATCAAGGGGTGTTCTTATGTATTGATACGTGCCTATGCGCACCACGGCCAGTGTAGTAATGTGTGCTGCCACAAGGTGGTGGTGTTCTGTAGGAATTTATGTTACAGAAACCAGTCATTCCTTCTAGGTGGAATGGTTCGCTTCTGTTTTCTAGATGTTAGGATGTTTGATTCTGTGTGTTGTGTTTTTTTCCTCCCTCTGCAGGTGAACTACAAGCAACTCTGCCGGAGAATGGGTGGAGTAGTTATTTAGGAGGGGGTGGAATATGTACAGTGTAATATGAAAATGTAACATTGAAAATGGATGTCGAGGTTTGTGTTTTTGTGCTCTATATTTTTTCCTTCTCTCTTTCTTTCCTCTTGTCCCCTTTCCTTTGTGTTGGTTCAGGCACAACAACTCAACAATTTGTACAAAGTTTCGGGAATAAATTCACGCTTGCTCAGGCTTGAGGGGTTGTGAATTTATTGCAGACACTGGGGACAGTGTCTATTTTAGGAGGGGGTGTATTGCGCCCCTTTATTTTTCAGGGGTGTTATGTGCCTAAATTTAGGGGTTGGTCTGAACTGGTAGTCAGGCTCGGACCGCTTTTATTGTTAGGTATTTGCGTCTGCCTATGTGATGCTGCCTGGTGTATGGTTCCCTGTGGCCTGTAGGTGGCACTGCCATAACAGGTCAGGGTTGAGCCATCGGTGGACTTTTATGCACCTTAGGGTGTCCTCTCTCAGCAGCGGTACAGTGGGCGTGGTCGGCCTGCTGTGCATGCTGGGAGAGGGTACATAAGGGGCAGACGCCATCTTTAGGGGTGGTGTCAGAGGGAGTGTTGGAGTGGAGGAGTGTTGGAGTGGAGGAGCCGGAGGGGTGAGCCCCCTCGGGGGGGGTTGCGATGACTGGCCGAGGAGTCTCGGGCACCTTAAGCCCGAGGCTGCAGCGTTCCAGGTAGGCCCAATACCTTTAACTGGGTCTACAATTCGCCCATTGGAGTCCCAGGGTGCCCAGGTGAGGGTACCCGCTCTGGTCAAGAGGAAGCCAGGAGAGGATCGGTCCCACAGAGGAGATGAGTGATGGAAGATCGCTCTCTCGGGACAGGCATGGTGACCTGTTAGAGGGAAGGCTTCTTTACTCCGGAAAGCTAACCTGTAGAGTGCCCATTGGCATTGTCCTGTTCTTTAAATTCTACAGAGGTTAGAGGATCTCCTGGACCCGTCCCTGGAGGGGATAGTGTGACAGAACTGTTGGAGCTCCACACCGGCTGCTAGGGCTGTGAGAGAGGACTATCCGGGTGAGCTAAACCCACTCGTGATCGAGTGGCAACGAAGTTACTAGTTGTGCTTGGACCTAATCCCTCACACTCATTCTTTCTTTCATCCATCTGTCTCTGTCTACTACTCAGCAAATAGAAAATAAACTCTCTGTTGGAGTTAAAGTGTTTCTGGACATTGGCCTTCTTTGGGGGAAGAAATATAGACTTGTCCCCATACACTGGGGATGGGAACCAGTGGAAGGAGGTAACTCGCTGTAGGCCCAAAATTTGTGAACACCGCTTAACCTCTTCAAACAGGAGGGTACTGGCACTTTGTGCCTTTGACTTGCAAGTGAACCAGGCAGGAAAAAGGTCCGTGTGCTACATATGCATTGGAGGTGTTGTGATCAGCCTATAGTGTACAGCTTGCATTTTTCTCATACCCAATAATTGTTTGCGCTGATTGTCTCTTTATTGTATATTGGGAACGGAAGCAGAGTAAACTATGTTTAATGCAGGCTGCAGAGAAAGGGACTGGGGAGATTCTGTCCTCCGTTTCTTTCTCTGCCTCAAATGTGAGATATCAGGGGTTTGTTTAGATCCTTGATATTTCACCATCACCCCATAACAGGGCTCCTTAAAGGGGTTGTAAAGGTTTGTTTTTTATTTTCTAAATAGGTTCCTTTAAGCTAGTGCATTGTTGGTTCACTTACCTTTTCCTTTGATTTACCTTCTAAATGTTTTTTTTCTTTGTCTGAATTTCTCACTTCCTGTTTCTCCTCACTAAACTTCACACCATCATCCGAGTGGTGTTTAGTCAGCCAGAACAGCTTACTGAACAGCTTACTGAGGAGGAACAGGAAGTGAGAAATTCAGACAAAGAAAACAAAGAAAAAATTTTTTAGAAGGGAAATCTAAGGAAAAGGTAAGGGAACCAACAATGCACTAGCTTAAAGGAACCTATTTATAAAATAAAAAAGGAACCTTTACAACCCCTTTAAAACAAAAATTGAAAATAAAAATAATAAAAAATAATATTGTAAAAATAATAAAATAAAAAAATGTAAAGAAAAAGTGCCAAGGGGGTACCACATCCATATGAACTGTAAATTGAAAAAGTAGGGCTTTTATGGGTGGGCTTTAAAGGTACCAGAAAAGTAAATCACAAAATTAAAAAAAATATAAATTTTAATATAGCAAAAGATAAAAGGTACAAAAAATAACATTAAAAACACACAGATTTAAGACTCTGCATAGGAGTCATACATTAAATGACAATTCCCTTTTGATATATCTATGACAATAAGTCATTCCCTATTGATATATCTATTACAATTTGTCTACGTTTCGCTTGCTTGTGGCTTCCTCAGGACTTTGTCAAATATCAGAGAAAAAGGAATCTGTGTAGAGAATAAAAAAAAAAAAAAGCAATTGTAATTATTTTTTTTTAAATAATGAAAATAAAAACGCTACTGACACCAATATTTGCTTTACTAACACCATCCACTGCTCTGCTGATTAGGGATGAGCTTGGTGTTCGAGTCGAACATAGGTTCGACTCGAACATCGGCTGTTCGCAGCGTTCGGCGAACAACGAACGATTTGGGCCGTTCGCGCCAAATTCGAGTGACGCGAACCGCCCACAATACACTGCGCCATCGCAGTGTAATCCCGGCGCTGTGATTGGCCAAGCATGCACTGTGACCCTGCATGCTTGGCCAATCACAGCGCCGGCAGCGAGGAGAGCAATGATTGGCCACAGGCAGGATGCCTGTGGCCAATTACAGCTGAGGGGGTATAGTACACGCCCCACACTATAAAAGGCCGCCAGCGCGGCGGCCTTGTGTAGTGTGTTCCGGAGCAGGGAAAGTGAAGGATAGGCAGGGACAGTGTCAAATCTTGTCAAATCTATTCTTTGCTAAACCTTGTGTGTAGGGACAGAGAAGGATAGGCAGGGAGAGTGTCAGTGTCATATTCTTTGCTAAACCTTGTGTGTAGGGAGAGAGAAGGATAGGCAGGGAGAGTGTCAGTGTCATATACTTTGATAAACCTTGTGTGCAGGGAGAGAGAAGGATAGGCAGCGGACAGTGTCAGTGTCATATTCTTTGCTAAACCTTGTGTGCAGGGAGAGAGAAGGATAGGCAGGGAGAGTGTCAGTGTCATATACTTTGATAAACCTTGTGTGCAGGGAGAGAGAAGGATAGGCAGGGGACAGTGTCAGTGTCATTGTTGCTAAGCCTCCTGCACATTATACACCTGAAGTTAGCCCGTATTGCTACTTTTTCCTGGTGTGTTACACCAACAGGATTTTGCGGCACTTACAGTGGGCGGAGTGTACCTCCTGACCATATTACACCTTAACTTAGCCTGTATTGCTGCTTTTTCCTGGTGTATTACACAAACAGGATTTTGCGGCACTTACAGCGGGCGGAGTGTGCCTCCTGACCATATTACACCTTAACTTAGCCTGTTTTGCTGCTTTTTCCTGGTGTGTTACACAAACAGGATTTTGCAGCACTTACAGCGGGCGGAGTCTGCCTCCTGACCATATTACACCTTAACTTACCCTGTATTGGTGCTTTTTCCTGGTGTGTTACACAAACAGGATTTTGCGGCACTTACAGCGGGCGGAGTGTGCCTCCTGACCATATTACACCTTAACTTAGCCTGTATTGCTGTTTTTTCCTGGTGTGTTACACCAACAGGATTTTGCGGCACTTACAGCGGGCGGAGTGTACCTCCTGACCATATTACACCTTAACTTAGCCTGTGTTGCTGCTTTTTCCTGGTGTGTTACACAAACAGGATTTTGCGGCACTTACAGCGGGCGGAGTGTGCCTCCTGACCATATTACACCTTAACTTAGCCTGTATTGCTGCTTTTTCCTGGTGTGTTACACAAACAGGATTTTGCGGCACTTACAGCGGGCGGAGTGTGCCTCCTGACCATATTACACCTTAACTTAGCCTGTATTGCTGCTTTTTCCTGGTGTGTTTAACCAACAGGATTTTGCGGCACTTACAGCGGGCGGAGTGTGCCTCCTGACCATATTACACCTTAACTTAGCCTGTATTGCTGCTTTTCCCATTTCCCTGCAGGCCATTAGAATGTCTGGAAGGCAAACAAGGAGAGGCAGACAGTCAGGAGCCAAAAAAAGAGGGCAAGCAGGCTCTGTGTCTAGAGACAACAGTGCTGATCATGGACGCGGTGCATCGCCATCAGCACGTGGCCATGGGACACGCTTGTCCTTCTTTTCGGCAGCTGGACGCGTTGAGCCGCATCATGCCGAAGACTTGGTAGAGTGGATGACCAAGCCCTCCTCATCCTCCTCATCCTCTCTCACCCAGGCTCAGGGTACTGGCAAAGCAGCTGCCAAAGCGTCCTCTTCCCTGGTAACAATGTCATCATCAGTCACTCCTTCCCTAGACCAACCATGTCCTCCTGAGGAGTCCCCCGAACTGTTTGAGCACAGTGTTGGGTACATGCTCCAGGAGGATGCCCAGCGTTTCAAAGGGTCTGATGATGATACCCAGCTAGAGGAAGGCAGTAGCGTGAGAGCAGAGAGAGGGGATGCTCAAGAAGGACACCAATCTGGCAGTCATGTTCCAGCAGCTGCAGCATACTGCCAGATTGGCTCCAGTGATGAGGAGGGAGGGGATGATGAGGTCACTGACTCCACGTGGGTGCCTAATAGGAGAGAGGAGGAGGAGGAGGATGAGGAGGAGGCACATCTCCAACGAGGCAGGATGCCCTCGGGGGGCCAGCGTAAGGGCAGCACACCGACGGAATCACACCGCAGAGCTCCGCCTGTGCAGGGCGCTGCCTCTGCCCGTTATTCAAAAAGTTCTTTGGTGTGGGCCTTTTTTGAGTCGAGTGCATCAGATCGCACAGCTGCTGTTTGCAACATATGTCTCAAGCGTATATCGCGTGGCCAAAACATCACCCGCTTGGGCACCACATGCTTGACCAGACATATGTTGACCTGCCATGCAGCTCGTTGGCAAGCCTACCTTAAAGACCCACACCAAAGAACAAAGCTGACCTCTTCTTGCACCGCATCAGCTGGGATCTCCAACCCCACTATACCTTCAGTCCTCTCTGAAACCTGCTCTGAGAGGAATGAAGGTGTAGAATTAGGTGTGTCACAGCCAAGTACTTGCGGGCACTCTGCTAGCAGTACACCAACGTCCAATTCTAGCAGGCAAATTTCCCTGCCCCAGCTGCTGGACCGTCGAAAGAAGTTCACTCCCAGCCATCCACATGCCCAGCGGTTGAATGCTAGCTTGGCTAAATTGCTAGCGCTTCAACTGCTGCCTTTTCAGTTGGTAGACTCGGCCCCCTTCCGTGAGTTTGTGCAATGTGCGGTTTCTCAGTGGCAGGTTCCCAAACGCCACTTTTTCTCACGGAAGGCGATTCCGGCTCTCTACCGGCATGTGGAAGGAAATGTCTTGGCCTCGCTGGACAGGGCGGCCAGCGGTAAGGTGCATATTACCGCTGACTCATGGTCCAGCAGGCATGGACAGGGACGTTACCTTTCTTTCACGGCCCATTGGGTCACTCTTTTGGCAGCTGGGAAGGATGCAGGACAAGGTGCAGTAGTGTTGGAGGTTGTTCCACCGCCATGCCTCCAAAATGCTACTACTGGTTGTGACACACCTCTGTCCTCCACCCCCTCCTCTTCTTCTTCCTCCGTGGCCTCTTCCTGTGCTTTGTTCTCGGAACCAGCAGTGCTCCGTAGGCGTTCAAGGGGCTACGCAAGTACGCAGGCAAAAAGATGCCATGCCGTGCTTGCGCTGGTGTGTTTGGGGGACAGGAGCCACACTGGGGCAGAGGTTCTGTCTGCTCTGCAGGGGCAGGCTGAGAGGTGGTTGACGCCACGCCAGCTTAAGCCAGGAATGGTAGTTTGCGACAATGGCACCAACCTCCTCTCCGCTCTCCGACAGGGACAACTGACCCATGTGCCCTGTGTGGCTCACATCCTTAACCTGGTGGTGCAGCGGTTCTTGGGCAGGTACCCGGGCTTACAGGATGTCCTGAGGCAGGCCAGGAAAGTCTTGTGCATGTCCGCAGATCTTATAATGCCAGTGCTCGCCTGGCTGAGCTGCAAAAGGAGTTGAACCTGCCCAAGAACCGCCTTATATGTGACATGCCCACCAGGTGGAACTCAACGTTGGCCATGCTGCAGCGGCTGCACATGCAGCAGAGGGCCATCAATGAGTACCTGTGCGACTACGGCCCCAGGACAGGGTCAGGGGAGCTCGGTTTTTTTTCACCACGCCAGTGGGGCATGATCAGGGATGCATGCACTGTCCTGGCACCATTTGAGGAGGCCACGAGGATGGTGAGCAGTGACAGTGCATGCATCAGTGACACTGTACCTCTTGTCCACCTGTTGGAACATACGCTGCGTGGAATAATGGACAGGGCACTTGAGGCAGAACAGAGGCAGGAAGAGGAGGACTTCCTTGCCTCTCAAGGCCCCCTTTACCCAGACAATGTTCCTTCTGTCCCACCCATCGCACAGGAAGAAGAGGAGGAGGATTGTGTCAGCATGGAGGTGGAGCCTGGCACTCAGCATCATCAGCAGCAGTCTTTTAGGGATGATTTACAGTCCCAAGAAACCAGTGGACTTGTACGTGGCTGGGAGGAGGTGGCTGCGGATCATGTCGTCCTTAGTGACCCAGAGGACTCCGGACTGAATGCCTCAGCTAACCTATGCTGCATGGCCTCCCTGATCCTGCAAAGTCTGCGGAAGGATCCTCGTATTCTTCGGATCAAGGAGAGGGACCATTACTGGCTGGCCACTCTCCTTGATCTACGGTACAAGGGTAAGGTTGCGGACCTTATCTTACCGTCGCAGAGGGAGCAGAGGATGAGACAACTCCGGGAGGCCTTGCAGAAAGGTCTGTGCAACGCGTTCCCAGAGACTGGGAGGTTACAAACTCCTGGTCCTGGACAACGAGTTGCTGAGGCTTCGGTCAGTCAAAGAAGGAGCGGTGGGGAAGGTGGCCGTCTGACCGAAGCGTTCAGACAATTCTTTAGTCCGCAGCCCCAAGGTATGATCGGTTCCAGCAACCATCGCCAGCGTCTGATATACATGGTGCAGGAATACCTAGGGGCAAGGTCAGACTTGGACACCTTCCCCACCGAAAATCCTCTGGCTTACTGGGTCTTGAGGATGGATCACTGGCCAGAGCTTGCACAGTATGCAATTGAGCTACTGGCCTGTCCTGCATCCAGCGTTCTTTCAGAACGCACATTCAGTGCTGCTGGAGGATTTGTCACGGATCACAGGGTGCGCCTGTCCACCGACTCTGTTGATCGACTGACCTTCATAAAGATGAACCAGTCTTGGATCACCACCAGCTACCAAACACCTGAAGCTGATATAACAGACTAATTTATTTTCAAATGTCACATCCCTTCAAGACTGATGCTGATGCTGAGAGACTGTCCTGTTATGTTGACTGACTATCCTCCTCCTCCTCAATGATCCGATTGACGATGATAGCTTGGAAGAACATTTTTGTTTCTGGGTGCCGCCACCAGTGGCTAAGGCCCAATTTTTCAGCCCCTGTTTAACAGGGGTGTGTTATTACAATTTTTTTATGCAATGCTTTGCAGCAGGGCTCATTCCTGCACTCCAACTAGAGTATCTGGGAGTGGTTGCAGTGTCGTGGCACCAGCACCAGTGGCTAAGGCCCAATTTTTCAGCCCCTGTTTAACAGGGGCGTGTAATTACAATTTTTGATGCAATACTTTGCAACAGGGCTCATTGCTGTGCTCCAAGTACAGTATCTGTGAGGGGTTGCAGTGTTGTGACACCAGTGCCTAAGGCTCAATTTTTCTGCCCCTGTTTAACAGGGGCATGTAATTACAATTCTTGATCTAATAATTCACAGCAGGGCCCATTCCTGCGCCCACCAAGACTAACTGTGAGGCCTTACAGTGTTGTGTCAACACCACCACCACCACCACCACCAAAGGCCCAATTTTTCAGCCCCTGTTCAACAGGGGCATGCAATTACAATTCTTGATCTAATAATTCACAGCAGGGCCGATTCATGCGCCCACCAAGAGTAACTGTGAGGGCTCACAGTGTTGTGGCAACACCAACATGTAAGGGGCAAATTTCAGCTGAGTATATACGGCAGGCCCCTACTTTCAAACATCCAACTTACAAACGACTCCTCCTTGCAAACGGAAGGATACAACAGGAAGTGAGAGGAAATCTACCCCTAGGAAGGCAAATTCTATCCTGTAAGAGTTAATATGGGAAAAAAAGTGTCTCCTCTCCACTGATGCTTTATCCCCAATTCTTGTTTCAATAAAAAAAACAAATTTTCAAAAAACATTTGTCATTAGGACGGAAAGTGAGGTGAACTGTTCTGAACAGGTGCACACTGCACAGACAGCAAAACAAATGTTACAGGGGTGATAACCCTTCCCTATGTTTTCCAAAAAGCTTAAAAATATATTTTTTGGCTGGAGCTACACTTAAACAATGTACCTGTTCAAAATTACAAACAGATTCTACATAAGAACAAACCTACAGTCCCTGTCTTGTATGCACCGCCTGTATACGGCTGTTAAGAGTATATAGGGCCTTTTTTATTTTGTGTGCGGGGTTCCCCTTAATATCCATACAAGACCCAAAGGGGCTGGTAATGGGCTGGGGTAGGGGGGGGGGGGGTGTGTGATGGGGTAGCTATGCCATTTTTCTTAAAGATTTTCATCCATATTACCGGGACCAGACATTACATTAAAGCCGCAAGCAGTTTTAAATGGCTTTTTTTCCTTTAGAAATGTAATTTTGTGCAGGGACAGTTCTAAACACGGGAAACACGTGGCACTTCACAGGCATACTTTAGACACCCCCAGGTACGATATTTAAAGGAATATTTGACTTTATTTTTTTCACTTTATGCATTATTAAAATGACTGCTCCAGAAAAACGGCCGTTTTTAAAACTTCTTTTTGCATTGATACATGTCCCCTGGTGCAGAACCCGGGTTCCCAAACCCTTTTTAGGACAATAACATGCATAATAGTCGTTATAATTAGCACTTTAGATTTCGAACGTTCGCATCCATTGTATTTAATAGGGTTCTAAAGTTCGTGCGAACTTTCGGTCCGTTCGCGGGTTATGGTGCGAACCGAACCCGGGGGTGTTCAGCTCATCACTACTGCTGATATACACACAAGTGTGTTTGTGCTCTGGGGTTCACACCCTAATGCAGTAGGCTGCACACACCAATGTTCTCAGGGATCCAGTTTCAGCCAAGGATGTGTTTCAGTTCCTTTTTATGTTTTCTAACTTCTATGTCTGACAGCTTGATGTGAGAACAAACAGTATAAAAACAGCACAAGCTATCTGAATATAAGTGTAGCGGCCTCACCCCCTTCACATGTTTATCGGTTGTCCGAAAGCTCTTGTCTAGGGGTACCTGGGTTTCGAGAGTGAGGTGCGCTACGGCCCATGTCTTCCCCCGCACCCAGGCCGAGGGCGCCTGGGTACGTCAAGAGATGATCCCCCAAAAGACCTCGTGGCGAGGGCGTCTCCCCCTTTTATCTCCTCCCATCGACACCACGGCAGGTTCCCCGCCCCAGCCGTACCATCTCCAGGAAGGGACAAAAAAGGGTAACACTGTGGTAGTGATTCTACCTCGAGCCTGTAGGTACCCCGCCACCCACAGGCCAAGGAGAATATTGCACCACCCAATCCTCCACGAATAACAAAAAGGGGTCTAATCCCTGACATAATTACACACCTGGGTCTCTCTACCCCCAGGTGTATCCCCAGGTGTATCCCACTAACTTTGAAGACCCCGCTACATAAGCAAGAGAGAACAAAGTGTAGTATGCAGAGAAGAACAAGGTGGCATTGCAAAGAGGCTCTCTTGTATTGATTACAGTTATCTTTATGGCATTGTTTTAACCTGTTTGTATGAAACCAAGATTGAGTAAGCTGCAATTCCCCTGTATTCAAAAAAGAGTAGAAGTTGCTACAGAAAATGTAATAGCCTATGTAAATGAGTGTTCTGTCTTCTATTTGCTTTAACTTGCTGCACGCACCCCTGCTTATTTGTGTAGTGCAATGGGGAAAGGATTGAAAATATAAAAGAAAAATCCCAACTTCAAGTTTCCTGTAGCAGTTGTTCATCTACCAAAAATACATACAGAAAATAGACTACTTCTTACAGGAATATCCTAGCTGTCTACATTATTTGCATAAAAAAAAGGGAACCTACAATATCAGTGCCAACTGGGCCCAGTTCCAGGAACACTTCCATATCTAATATTTTTCATTACCGTACATGTAAACCCTAATGGCCTGTACACACGATCCGAATATCGTACGACAGATCGTACAACTTTTTTCGCTTAATAGTCGCAAGTAGAAATTGAATAGGGTACTAAAGTCACGAAAATTCTCGTACGACAGATAAAAAAAACGGAAGTGATGTCATGTGTTGTTATGCATTTATATTGTGTTTTCGGACGCCGACTATAATGACTAAACGAAAATCGTACTGTCTGGTATCGTACGAGGAAATTTTTTGTGCTTGTCCGATTAAATAATATCAGATAAACTGTCGTGATCGGCTCTCGAAAGTAGTGTACACACGATCCGAAAATCGTGCGATTCTTCCTCAGACGACAGTTTTTGTCCGATATTGGGATCGTGTGTACGGGCCATAACTGAATGACATATTTGTATTATAAACAACTGGAAGACTTTTTTGACCTTTTTTTCATCTTTGTTGCATCTCAGCGCTGCTGATCTCCTGCAGCCTCTTTGTGGCCATTTGCTATCCACAGGCATTTCTCAGGGTGGGTTCCTAATGGTGACAACAGTGGACCATGTCAGCATAATGTTTGTTGAAACAGCCAATTCTCCATCAGAAATCTATATGATAGGGTGACAATGTAGAAGCAAATTTGGTAGACAAAGGCAGAGTGTTGGCACCCTATACAGGAAGCTGCTTAACAAGGATCTTCATGGCCAGATTACCGGGTATTATTATAATGAAAGCTGCAGATTAAGGCCCCGTGCACACAGGGCGTTTTTGCAGCTGCTAACAGCGTTTTTTTTTACAGCTGCAAAACGCCCATCCATGTTATTCTATTGTGTCATGCACACATAGAGCTTTTATGAGCTCCAAGTGGCATAGGCGTTTTCCAGCTGCAAAAAAAACCCAATTCCAGTGCGTTCTGGAGCTCCAGGTTTGAGCTGCAAAAACGCCCAACGCGCAAAAACGCTGCGAAAACGCGCAAAAACGCCGCGATTTGCGTTTTTGAGCTCCAGGATTTTTTATTTAATTTTTTTTAAAAAGGTCAAAAAATTTTTACAAAACATGGACAGGCGTTTTTAAGCTGTAAAAAACGCGGCTGTAAAAACGCCCTGTGTGCATGGGGCCTAAACGGTGCAAACCACAAGTACTCCAATCTAAATGTGCCTTTAGAAATATTGGAAGCATATATACCGTACCTTAGTTTGTAGACGCTATAACTTTCACACAAACCAATCAATAGACACTTATTGGGATTTTTTTTTTTTTAATCAAAGACATGTTGCAGAATACATTTTGGCCTAAATTTATGAAGAAATTTGATTTGGTCATTTTTTTTATTGGATAGGTGTTATAGCAGAAAGTAAAAAATATAGCTTTTTTTCAAAATTCTCTTTTTTTTAAATACAATAAAAAACCCAGTGATGATTAACCACTTCCATACCGGTTCATTGTAAAATGGCAGAAACCCTCTCTCCCTCCGGGTGGGCGTCATATGACGTCCTGGGTTTGAGGGGGGATATCTGAATGATGCCTGCAGCTAGAGGCATCATTCAGATATCCTTGTCTTCAGCCGGCGATTCTGCGCACCATAAGAATGATCATAGCTGCGGTTCTGCCGCTTGATCGTTCTTATAGGCGGCGGGAGGGGACATCCCACCCCCTCCCGCCGCCATCCGGTGCTTCTCCGGGCTCTCCCGTGCCATCGGGGGCCGGAGAAAGAATCGTCCGGTGCCGGTGGTCACATGACGAGGAGCATAGAGATGACTGGTGACCAGATGATCACCAGTCATCTCTATGACCGTCGGAGGCCCGGGCACGATGTTATGACGTCGCGCCCGGGTCCTCAGAAGTAAACAAAGCCGCCATTGCGGCTAGTAAGCATAAGATCAGTGAAATTTTTTTCACGATCTCATGCTTTCCAGCCTGGAGGAGAGATGTGGGGTCTTATTGACCCTGCATCTCTCAATAAAGAGGACCTGTCACACACATTCCTGTTACAAGGGATGTTTACATTCCTTGTAATAGGAATAAAAGTGATCAAAAAAAAAAAAAAAAGTGTAATAATCAAATAAAATAAGTAAAATAAAAAAAAATAATAAAAAAAATTTAAAAACGCCCCTGTCCCCAATAGCTTGCGCTCAGAAGCGAATGCACACGTAAGTCCCGCCCACGTATGTAAACGCTGTTCAAACCACATATGTGAGGTATTGCCGCGTGTGTTAGAGTGCGTGCAACAATTCTAGCACTAGACCTCCTCTGTAACTCTAACCTGGTAACCTGTAAAAATTTTCAAAGCGTCGCCTATGGAGATTTTTAAGTACTGAAGTTTGGCACCATGAGTGTGCGCAATTTTCAAGTGTGACATGTTAGGTATCTATTTACTTGGTGTAACATAATCTTTCATATTTTACAAAAAAATTGGGCTAACTTTACTGTTTTGTTATTTTTTAATTCATGAAACCATTTTTTTTCCAAAAAAAAGCCATTTGAAAAATTATTGCTTAAATACCGTGCAAGATAAAAAGTTGCAACGACCGTCATTTTATTCCCTAGGGTGTCGGCTAAAAAAAAAACATATATAATGTTTCGGGGTTCTGAGTAATTTTCTAGCAAAAGAATGATGATTTGTACATGTAGGAGAGAAGTGCCAGAATAGGCCCGATATGGAAGTGGTATAAAAATCCCTGTATGGAAAGGGTTAAACACCACCAAAAGAAAGCTCTATTTGTGTGGAAAAAAATTACACCCTGCAAAATTATAAATGCAACACTTTTGTGTTTACCCCTATTTATCATGAGCTGAACTCAAAGATCTACGACTTTTTCTATGTACACAAAAGGCCTATTTCTCTCAAATAATGTTCACAAATCTGTCTAAGCCCTGGTTTGCAATGGATCGTTTTGACATGCGATTTGACATGTCAAATCAGCGGCAATTGCCGGCAATGGCACCGTCCTAATCGGTGTGACGCTGCATCTGCACCGATTTCAAAAAGTCGTTGCTGTACTACTTTTTGCGATTTCGGGCTGCGATTTACATTGACATCTGTGCATAAACCTGCACAGATGTCTCTAAAATCGCGGCCGAATTTGGGACTGACATCCGGGAGTGAAATTTTGCGAGTTCAGCTGAACTCGCACAGCTTCATTCCCGCAGCTCAGCGTGAACCTGGGCTAAATCTGTGTTAGTGAGCACCTCTCATCAAGATAATCAATCCACCTTACAGGCGTGGCATATCAAGATTAGGGATGAGCTTCGTGTTCGAGTCGAACATACGTTCAACTCGAACATCGGCTGTTCGATCGTTCGACGAAGATCGAACGATTTGGCCCGTTTGCGCCAAATTCGAGTGACACGAACGGCCCATAATGCACTACGCCATCGCAGTGTCATCCAGGCGCTGTGATTGGCCAAGCATGCACTGTGACCCCGCATGCTTGGCCAATCACAGCGCCGGCAGCGAGGAGAGCAATGATTGGCCACAGGCAGGATGCCTGTGGCCAATTATTGCTGAGAGGGTTTAGTACACGCCCCACACTATAAAAGGCCGCCAGCGCGGCGGCCTTGTGTAGTGTGTTCCGGAGCAGGGAAAGAGAAGCATAGGCAGGGACAGTGTCATTTTTTTTCCTTTACTAATCCTGGATTCCTTGTGTTTAGGGACAAATAAGGATAGGTAGGGAGAGTGTCAGTGTGTTATTCTGTGCTAAACCTTGTTTGTAGGGACAGAGAGGTACAGTGAGGGAAAGTGTCAGTGTGCTATTCTGTGCTAAATCTTGTTTGTAGGGACAGAGTAGGACAGTGGGTGAAACTGACAGTGTGCTATTCTGTTCTAAACCAATCTTGCTGAACCATATTTGAAATCCTTGAGTTTAGGGACAGAGAGGTACAGTGAGGGAAAGTGTCAGTGTGCTATTCTGTGCTAAATCTTGTTTGTAGGGACAGAGTAGGACAGTGAGGGAAAGTGTCAGTGTGCTATTCTGTTCTAAACCAATTTTGCTGAACCATATTTGAAATCCTTGAGTTTAGGGACAGAGAAGGACACTCGTGGAAACTATCAGTGTGCTATTCTGTGCTAAATCTTGTTTGTAGGGAGGGACAGAGTAGGACAGTGAGGGAAAGTGTCAGTGTGCTATTCTGTTCTAAACCAATTTTGCTGTTCCATATTTGAAATCCTTGAGTTTAGGGACAGAGAAGGACACTCGTGGAAACTATCAGTGTGCTATTCTGTGCTAAATCTTGTTTGTAGGGAGGGACAGAGTAGGACAGTGAGGGAAAGTGTCAGTGTGCTATTCTGTTCTAAACCAATTTTGCTGAACCATATTTGAAATCCTTGAGTTTAGGGACAGAGAAGGACACTCGTGGAAACTATCAGTGTGCTATTCTGTGCTAAATCTTGTTTGTAGGGAGGGACAGAGTAGGACAGTGAGGGAAAGTGTCAGTGTGCTATTCTGTTCTAAACCAATTTTGCTGTTCCATATTTGAAATCCTTGAGTTTAGGGACAGAGAACGACACTCGTGGAAACTATCAGTGTGCTATTCTGTGCTAAATCTTGTTTGTAGGGAGGGACAGAGTAGGACAGTGAGGGAAAGTGTCAGTGTGCTATTCTGTTCTAAACCAATCTTCCTGAACCATATTTGAAATCCTTGAGTTTAGGGACAGAGAGGTACAGTGAGGGAAAGTGTCAGTGTGCTATTCTGTGCTAAATCTTGTTTGTAGGGACAGAGTAGGACAGTGAGGGAAAGTGTCAGTGTGCTATTCTGTTCTAAACCAATTTTGCTGAACCATATTTGAAATCCTTGAGTTTAGGGACAGAGAAGGACACTCGTGGAAACTATCAGTGTGCTATTCTGTGCTAAATCTTGTTTGTAGGGAGGGACAGAGTAGGACAGTGAGGGAAAGTGTCAGTGTGCTATTCTGTTCTAAACCAATTTTGCTGTTCCATATTTGAAATCCTTGAGTTTAGGGACAGAGAAGGACACTCGTGAAAACTATCAGTGTGCTATTCTGTGCTAAATCTTGTTTGTAGGGAGGGACAGAGTAGGACAGTGAGGGAAAGTGTCAGTGTGCTATTCTGTTCTAAACCAATTTTGCTGAACCATATTTGAAATCCTTGAGTTTAGGGACAGAGAAGGACACTCGTGGAAACTATCAGTGTGCTATTCTGTGCTAAATCTTGTTTGTAGGGAGGGACAGAGTAGGACAGTGAGGGAAAGTGTCAGTGTGCTATTCTGTTCTAAACCAATTTTGCTGTTCCATATTTGAAATCCTTGAGTTTAGGGACAGAGAAGGACACTCGTGGAAACTATCAGTGTGCTATTCTGTGCTAAATCTTGTTTGTAGGGAGGGACAGAGTAGGACAGTGAGGGAAAGTGTCAGTGTGCTATTCTGTTCTAAACCAATTTTGCTGAACCATATTTTCAATCCTTGAGTTTAGGGACAGAGAAGGACACTCGTGGAAACTATCAGTGTGCTATTCTGTGCTAAATCTTGTTTGTAGGGACGGACAGAGTAGGACAGTGAGGGAAAGTGTCAGTGTGCTATTCTGTTCTAAACCAATTTTGCTGAACCATATTTTCAATCCTTGAGTTTAGGGACAGAGAAGGACACTCGTGGAAACTATCAGTGTGCTATTCTGTGCTAAATCTTGTTTGTAGGGAGGGACAGAGTAGGACAGTGAGGGAAAGTGTCAGTGTGCTATTCTGTTCTAAACCAATTTTGCTGTTCCATATTTGAAATCCTTGAGTTTAGGGACAGAGAGGGACACTCGTGGAAACTATCAGTGTGCTATTCTGTGCTAAATCTTGTTTGTAGGGAGGGACAGAGTAGGACAGTGAGGGAAAGTGTCAGTGTGCTATTCTGTTCTAAACCAATTTTGCTGAACCATATTTGAAATCCTTGAGTTTAGGGACAGAGAAGGATAGGCAGGGGACAGTGTCAGTGTCATTGTTGCTAAGCCTCCTGCACAGTATACACCTGAAGGTAGCCCTTATTGCTCTTTTTCCCATCTCCCTGCAGGCCATCCATTAAAATGTCTGGAAGGCAAACAAGGAGAGGCAGACAGTCAGGAGGCAAAAAAAGAAGGCAAGCAGGCTCTGTGTCTGGGGGCAACAGTGCTGGTCGTGGACGCGGTGCATTGTCATCAGCACATGGCCATGGGACACGCTTGTCCTTCTTTTCGGCAGCTGGACATGTTGAGCCACATCATGCCGAAGACTTGGTAGAGTGGATGACCAAGCCCACCTCATCCTCCTCATCCTCTCTCACCCAGGCTCAGGGTACTGGCAAAGCAGCTGCCAAAGCGTCCTCTTCTCTGGTATCATTATCTTCATTAGTCAATCCTTCCCTAGACCCACCATGTCCTCCTCCTGAGGAGTAGGGATGAGCTTCGTGTTCGAGTCGAACATACGTTCGACTCGAACATCGGCAGTTCGATCGTTCGACGAAGATCGAACGATTTGGGCCGTTCGCGCCAAATTCGAGTGACGCGAACGGCCCACAATGCACTACGCCATCGCAGTGTCATCCAGGCGCTGTGATTGGCCAAGCATGCACTGTGACCCCACATGCTTGGCCAATCACAGCGCCGGCAGCGAGGAGAGCAATGATTGGCCACAGGCAGGATGCCTGTGGCCAATTATTGCTGAGGGTGTTTAGTACACGCCCCACACTATAAAAGGCCGCCAGCACGGCGGCCTAGTGTAGTGTGTTCCGGAGCAGGGAAAGAGAAGCATAGGCAGGGACAGTGACATTTATTTTTTTCTTGCTTAACCTGGATTCCTTTAGTTTAGGGAAAGAGAAGGATAGGTAGGGAGAGTGTCAGTGTGTTTTACTGTGCGAATCCTTGTTTCTTGGGACAGGGAAGGACAGTGAGGGAATTCTCCTTGTGCTATAGTGTGCTTTAAAAAAACATTTTTTCTAGGGACAGAAAACTATAGGTAGGGAGAGTGTCAGTGTGTTTTACTGTGCGAATCCTTGTTTCTAGGGACAGGGAAGGACAGTGAGGGAATTCTCCTTGTGCTATAGTGTGCTTTAAAAAAACATTTTTTCTAGGGACAGAAAACTATAGGTAGGAAGAGTGTCAGTTTCTTTCACTGTGATAATCCTTGTTTCTAGGGACAGGGAAGGAAAGTGAGGGAAATTCTCCTTGTGCTATAGTGTGCTTTAAAAAAACATTTTTTCTAGGGACAGAAAACTATAGGTAGGGAGAGTGTCAGTGTGTTTTACTGTGCGAATCCTTGTTTCTAGGGACAGGGAAGGACAGTGAGGGAATTCTCCTTGTGCTATAGTGTGCTTTAAAAAAACATTTTTTCTAGGGACAGAAAACTATAGGTAGGAAGAGTGTCAGTTTCTTTCACTGTGATAATCCTTGTTTCTAGGGACAAAGAAGGAAAGTGAGGGAAATTCTCCTTGTGCTATAGTGTGCTTTAAAAAAACATTTTTTCTAGGGACAGAAAACTATAGATAGGGAGAGTGTCAGTGTGTTTTACTGTGCGAATCCTTGTTTCTAGGGACAGGGAAGGACAGTGAGGGAATTCTCCTTGTGCTATAGTGTGCTTTAAAAAAACATTTTTTCTAGGGACAGAAAACTATAGGTAGGAAGAGTGTCAGTTTCTTTCACTGTGATAATCCTTGTTTCTAGGGACAAAGAAGGAAAGTGAGGGAAATTCTCCTTGTGCTATAGTGTGCTTTAAAAAAACATTTTTTCTAGGGACAGAAAACTATAGGTAGGGAGAGTGTCAGTGTCTTTTACTGTGCGAATCCTTGTTTCTAGGGACAGGGAAGGACAGTGAGGGAATTCTCCTTGTGCTATAGTGTGCTTTAAAAAAACATTTTTTCTAGGGACAGAAAACTATAGGAAGGAAGAGTGTCAGTTTCTTTCACTGTGATAATCCTTGTTTCTAGGGACAAAGAAGGAAAGTGAGGGAAATTCTCCTTGTGCTATAGTGTGCTTTAAAAAAACATTTTTTCTAGGGACAGAAAACTATAGGTAGGAAGAGTGTCAGTTTCTTTCACTGTGATAATCCTTGTTTCTAGGGACAGGGAAGGAAAGTGAGGGAAATTCTCCTTGTGCTATAGTGTGCTTTAAAAAAACATTTTTTCTAGGGACAGAAAACTATAGGTAGGGAGAGTGTCAGTGTGTTTTACTGTGCGAATCCTTGTTTCTAGGGACAGGGAAGGACAGTGAGGGAATTCTCCTTGTGCTATAGTGTGCTTTAAAAAAACATTTTTTCAAGGGACAGAAAACTATAGGTAGGAAGAGTGTCAGTTTCTTTCACTGTGATAATCCTTGTTTCTAGGGACAAAGAAGGAAAGTGAGGGAAATTCTCCTTGTGCTATAGTGTGCTTTAAAAAAACATTTTTTCTAGGGACAGAAAACTATAGGTAGGTTGAGTGTCAGTGTGTTTTACTGTGCGAATCCTTGTTTCTAGGGACAGGGAAGGACAGTGAGGGAATTCTCCTTGTGCTATAGTGTGCTTTAAAAAAACATTTTTTCTAGGGACAGAAAACTATAGGTAGGGAGAGTGTCAGTGTGTTTTACTGTGCGAATCCTTGTTTCTAGGGACAGGGAAGGACAGTGAGGGAATTCTCCTTGTGCTATAGTGTGCTTTAAAAAAACATTTTTTCTAGGGACAGAAAACTATAGGTAGGAAGAGTGTCAGTTTCTTTCACTGTGATAATCCTTGTTTCTAGGGACAAAGAAGGAAAGTGAGGGAAATTCTCCTTGTGCTATAGTGTGCTTTAAAAAAACATTTTTTCTAGGGACAGAAAACTATAGGTAGGGAGAGTGTAAGTGTCTTTTACTGTGCGAATCCTTGTTTCTAGGGACAGGGAAGGACAGTGAGGGAATTCTCCTTGTGCTATAGTGTGCTTTAAAAAAACATTTTTTCTAGGGACAGAAAACTATAGGAAGGAAGAGTGTCAGTTTCTTTCACTGTGATAATCCTTGTTTCTAGGGACAAAGAAGGAAAGTGAGGGAAATTCTCCTTGTGCTATAGTGTGCTTTAAAAAAACATTTTTTCTAGGGACAGAAAACTATAGGTAGGAAGAGTGTCAGTTTCTTTCACTGTGATAATCCTTGTTTCTAGGGACAGGGAAGGAAAGTGAGGGAAATTCTCCTTGTGCTATAGTGTGCTTTAAAAAAACTTTTTTTCTAGGGACAGAAAACTATAGGTAGGGAGAGTGTCAGTGTGTTTTACTGTGCGAATCCTTGTTTCTAGGGACAGGGAAGGACAGTGAGGGAATTCTCCTTGTGCTATAGTGTGCTTTAAAAAAACATTTTTTCTAGGGACAGAAAACTATAGGTAGGGAGAGTGTCAGTGTGTTTTACTGTGCGAATCCTTGTTTCTAGGGACAGGGAAGGACAGTGAGGGAATTCTCCTTGTGCTATAGTGTGCTTTAAAAAAACATTTTTTCTAGGGACAGAAAACTATAGGTAGGAAGAGTGTCAGTTTCTTTCACTGTGATAATCCTTGTTTCTAGGGACAAAGAAGGAAAGTGAGGGAAATTCTCCTTGTGCTATAGTGTGCTTTAAAAAAACATTTTTTCTAGGGACAGAAAACTATAGGTAGGGAGAGTGTCAGTGTCTTTTACTGTGCGAATCCTTGTTTCTAGGGACAGGGAAGGACAGTGAGGGAATTCTCCTTGTGCTATAGTGTGCTTTAAAAAAACATTTTTTCTAGGGACAGAAAACTATAGGAAGGAAGAGTGTCAGTTTCTTTCACTGTGATAATCCTTGTTTCTAGGGACAAAGAAGGAAAGTGAGGGAAATTCTCCTTGTGCTATAGTGTGCTTTAAAAAAACATTTTTTCTAGGGACAGAAAACTATAGGTAGGAAGAGTGTCAGTTTCTTTCACTGTGATAATCCTTGTTTCTAGGGACAGGGAAGGAAAGTGAGGGAAATTCTCCTTGTGCTATAGTGTGCTTTAAAAAAACATTTTTTCTAGGGACAGAAAACTATAGGTAGGGAGAGTGTCAGTGTGTTTTACTGTGCGAATCCTTGTTTCTAGGGACAGGGAAGGACAGTGAGGGAATTCTCCTTGTGCTATAGTGTGCTTTAAAAAAACATTTTTTCAAGGGACAGAAAACTATAGGTAGGAAGAGTGTCAGTTTCTTTCACTGTGATAATCCTTGTTTCTAGGGACAAAGAAGGAAAGTGAGGGAAATTCTCCTTGTGCTATAATGTGCTTTAAAAAAACATTTTTTCTAGGGACAGAAAACTATAGGTAGGTTGAGTGTCAGTGTGTTTTACTGTGCGAATCCTTGTTTCTAGGGACAGGAAAGGACAGTGAGGGAATTCTCCTTGTGCTATAGTGTGCTTTAAAAAAACATTTTTTCTAGGGACAGAAAACTATAGGTAGGAAGAGTGTCAGTTTATTTCACTGTGATAATCCTTGTTTCTAGGGACAAAGAAGGAAAGTGAGGGAAATTCTCCTTGTGCTATAGTGTGCTTTAAAAAAACATTTTTTCTAGGGACAGAAAACTATAGGTAGGGAGAGTGTCAGTGTCTTTTACTGTGCGAATCCTTGTTTCTAGGGACAGGGAAGGACAGTGAGGGAATTCTCCTTGTGCTATAGTGTGCTTTAAAAAAACATTTTTTCTAGGGACAGAAAACTATAGGTAGGGAGAGTGTCAGTTTCTTTCACTGTGATAATCCTTGTTTCTAGGGACAGGGAAGGACAGTGAGGAAAATTCTCCTTGTGCTATAGTGTGCTTTAAAAAAACATTTTTTCTAGGGACAGAAAACTATAGGTAGGAAGAGTGTCAGTTTCTTTCACTGTGATAATCCTTGTTTCTAGGGACAGGGAAGGACAGTGAGGGAAATTCTCCTTGTGCTATAGTGTGCTAAAGCATTCCTCATCAACCATCTTTGAAATCCTTGTTTTTTTGGACAGTCAGGGAAATTGTCGTTGTGCTATTCTGTGCAAAAGCAATCATCCTCAACCATATTTAGAAATCCTTAAGTAAAGGGACAGAGAAGGACACGTGAAGGTAGCCCTTATTGCTTTTTTCCCATCTCCCTGCAGGCCATCTATTAGAATGTCTGGAAGGCAAACAAGGAGAGGCAGACAGTCAGGAGGCAATAAAAGAGGGCAAGCAGGCTCTGTGTCTGGGGGCAACAGTGCTGGTCGTGGACGCGGTGCATTGTCATCAGCACATGGCCATGGGACACGCTTGTCCTTCTTTTCGGCAGCTGGACATGTTGAGCCACATCATGCCGAAGACTTGGTAGAGTGGATGACCAAGCCCTCCTCCTCCTCCTCATCCTCTCTCACCCAGGCTCAGGGTACTGGAAAAGCAGCTGCCAAAGCGTCCTCTTCCCTGGTATCAATGTCAGACTCATCATCAGTCACTCCTTCCCTAGACCCACCATGTCCTCCTCCTGAGGAGTCCCCCGAACTGTTTGAGCACAGTGTTGGGTACATGCTCCAGGAGGATGCCCAGCGTTTCGAAGGGTCTGATGATGAAACCCAGCTACAGGAAGGCAGTAGCGTGAGAGCAGACAGAGGGGATGCTCAAGAAGGACACCAATCTGGCAGTCATGTTCCAGCAGCTGCAGCATACTGCCAGATTGGCTCCAGTGATGAGGAGGGAGGGGATGATGAGGTCACTGACTCCACGTGGGTGCCTAATAGGAGAGAGGAGGAGGAGGAGGATGAGGAGGAGGCACATCTCCAACGAGGCAGGATGCCCTTTGGTGGCCAGCGTAAGGGCAGTACACCGACGGAATCACACCGCAGAGCTCCGCCTGTGCAGGGCGCTGCCTCTGCCCGTCATTCAAAAAGTTCTTTGGTGTGGGCCTTTTTTGAGGCTAGTGCATCAGATCGCACAGCTGCTGTTTGCAACATATGTCTCAAGCGTATATCGCGTGGCCAAAACATCAGCCGCTTGGGTACCACATGCCTGACCAGACATATGTTGACCTGCCATGCAGCTCGTTGGCAAGCCTACCTCAAAGACCCACACCAAAGAACAAAGCGGACCTCTCCTTGCACCGCATCAGCTGGGATCTCCAACCCCACTATAACTTCAGTCCTCTCTGAAACATGCACTGAGAGGAATGAAGGTGTAGAATTAGGTGTGTCACAGCCAAGTACTTGCGGCCACTCTGCTAGCAGTACACCGACGTCCGATTCTAGCAGGCAAATTTCCCTGCCCCAGCTGCTGGACCGTCAAAAGAAGTTCACTCCCAGCCATCCACATGCCCAGCGGTTGAATGCTAGCTTGGCTAAATTGCTAGCGCTTCAACTGCTGCCTTTTCAGTTGGTAGACTCGGCCCCCTTCCGTGAGTTTGTGCAATGTGCGGTTCCTCAGTGGCAGGTTCCCAAACGCCACTTTTTCTCACGGAAGGCTATTCCGGCTCTCTACCGGCATGTGGAAGGCAATGTCTTGGCCTCGCTGGACAGGGCGGTCAGCGGTAAGGTGCATATTACCGCTGACTCATGGTCCAGCAGGCATGGACAGGGACGTTACCTTTCTTTCACGGCCCATTGGGTCACTCTTTTGGCAGCTGGGAAGGATGCAGGACAAGGTGCAGTAGTGTTGGAGGTTGTTCCACCGCCACGCCTCCAAAATGCTACTACTGGTTGTGACACACCTCTCTCCTCCACCCCCTCCTCTTCTTCTTCCTCCATGGCCTCTTCCTGTGGTTTGTCCTCGGAACCAGCGGTGCTCCGTAGGCGTTCAAGGGGCTACGCAAGTACGCAGGCAAAAAGATGCCATGCCGTGCTTGCGTTGGTGTGTTTGGGGGACAGAAGCCACACTGGGGCAGAGGTCCTGTCTGCTCTGCAGGGCCAGGCCGAGAGGTGGTTGACGCCACGCCAGCTTAAGCCAGGAATGGTGGTTTGCGACAATGGCACCAACCTCCTCTCCGCCCTCCGACAGGGACAACTGACCCATGTGCCCTGTGTGGCTCACGTCCTTAACCTGGTGGTGCAGCGGTTCTTGGGCAGGTACCCGGGCTTACAGGATGTCCTGAGGCAGGCCAGGAAAGTCTGTGTGCATTTCCGCAGATCTTATAATGCCAGTGCTCGCCTGGCTGAGCTGCAAAAGGAGTTGAACCTGCCCAAGAACCGCCTTATATGTGACATGCCCACCAGGTGGAACTCAACGTTGGCCATGCTGCAGCGGCTGCACACGCAGCAGAGGGCCATCAATGAGTACCTGTGCGACTACGGCACCAGGACAGGGTCAGGGGAGCTTGTTTTTTTTTCTCCACGCCAGTGGGGCATGATCAGGGATGCATGCACTGTCCTGGCACCATTTGAGGAGGCCACGAGGATGGTGAGCAGTGACAGTGCATGCATCAGTGACACTGTACCTCTTGTCCACCTGTTGGAGCACACGCTGCGTGGAATAATGGACAGGGCACTTGAGGCAGAACAGAGGCAGGAAGAGGAGGACTTCCTTGCCTCTCAAGGCCCCCTTTACCCAGACAGTGTTCCTTCTGTCCCACCCATCGCACAGGAAGAGGAGGAGGAGGAGGAGGAGGATTGTGTCAGCATGGAGGTGGATGCTGGCACTCAGCATCATCAGCAGCAGTCTTTTAGGGATGATTTACAGTCCCAAGAAACCAGTGGACTTGTACGTGGCTGGGAGGAGGTGGCTGCGGATCATGTCGTCCTTAGTGACCCAGAGGACTCCGGAGCGAATGCCTCAGCAAACCTACGCTGCATGGCCTCCCTGATCCTGCAAAGTCTGCGGAAGGATCCTCGTATTCTTCGGATCAAGGAGAGGGACCATTACTGGCTGGCCACTCTCCTTGATCCACGGTACAAGGGTAAGGTTGCGGACCTTATGTTACCGTCGCAGAGGGAGCAGAGGATGAGACAACTCCGGGAGGCCTTGCAGAAAGGTCTGTGCAACGCGTTCCCAGAGACTGGGAGGTTACAAACTCCTGGTCCTGGACAACGAGTTGCTGAGGCTTCGGCCAGTCAAAGAAGGAGCGGGGGGGAAGGTGGCCGTCTGACCGATGCGTTCAGACAATTCTTTAGTCCGCAGCCCCAAAGTATGATCGGTTCCAGCAACCATCGCCAGCGTCTGATAAACATGGTGCAGGAATATCTAGGGGCAAGGTCAGACTTGGACACCTTCCCCACCGAAAATCCTCTGGCTTACTGGGTCTTGAGGATGGATCACTGGCCAGAGCTTGCACAGTATGCAATTGAGCTACTGGCCTGTCCTGCATCCAGCGTTCTTTCGGAACGCACATTCAGTGCTGCTGGAGGATTTGTCACGGATCACAGGGTGCGCCTGTCCACCGACTCGGTTGATCGACTGACTTTCATCAAGATGAACCAGTCTTGGATCACCACCAGCTACCACACACCTGATGCTGATATAACAGACTAATTGATTTTAACATGTCACATCCCTTCAAGACTGATGCTGATGCTGAGTGCCTGTGCTGTTATGTTGACTGGCTATCCTCCTCCTCCGAGTCCTCAATGATACGATTGATGATGATAGCTTGGAAGATCATTTTTGTTTATGGGTGCCGCCACCAGTGGCTAAGGCCCAATTTTTCAGCCCCTGTTTTACAGGGGCGTGTAATTACAATTTTTTTAGCAATAATTTGCCATAGGGCTCATTGCTGTGCTCCAAGTACAGTATCTGTGAGGGGTTGGAGTGTTGTGGCACCAGTGCCTAAGGCCCAATTTTTCAGCCCCTGTTTAACAGGGGCGTGTCATTACAATTTTTGAAGCAATACTTTGCAACAGGGCTCATTGCTGTGCTCCAAGTACAGTATCTGTAAGGGGTTGTAGTGTTGTGCCACCAGTGCCTAAGGCCCAATTTTTCAGCCCCTGTTCAACAGGGGCATGCAATTACAATTCTTGATCTAATAATTCACAGCAGGGCCCATTGCTGCACCCACCAAGAGTAACTCTGAGGGCTTACAGTGTTGTGGCAACGCCACCACCACCACCACCACGAAAGGCCCAATTTTTCAGCCCCTGTTCAAAAGGGGCATGTAATTACAATTCTTGATCTAATAATTCACAGCAGGGCCCATTGCTGCACCCACCAAGAGTAACTCTGAGGGCTTACAGTGTTGTGGCAACACCACCACCACCACCACCACCACGAAAGGCCCAATTTTTCAGCCCCTGTTGAACAGGGGCATGCAATTACAATTCTTGATCTAATAATTCACAGCAGGGCCCATTGCTGCACCCACCAAGAGTAACTCTGAGGGCTTACAGTGTTGTGGCAACGCCACCACCACCACGAAAGGCCCAATTTTTCAGCCCCTGTTCAAAAGGGGCATGTAATTACAATTCTTGATCTAATAATTCACAGCAGGGCCCATTGCTGCACCCACCAAGAGTAACTCTGAGGGCTTACAGTGTTGTGGCAACACCACCACCACCACCACCACCACGAAAGGCCCAATTTTTCAGCCTCTGTTCAACAGGGGCATGCAATTACAATTCTTGATCTAATAATTCACAGCAGGGCCCATTGCTGCACCCACCAAGAGTAACTCTGAGGGCTTACAGTGTTGTGGCAACGCCACCACCACCACCACCACCACGAAAGGCCCAATTTTTCAGCCCCTGTTCAAAAGGGGCATGTAATTACAATTCTTGATCTAATAATTCACAGCAGGGCCCATTGCTGCACCCACCAAGAGTAACTCTGAGGGCTTACAGTGTTGTGGCAACGCCACCACCACCACCACCACGAAAGGCCCAATTTTTCAGCCCCTGTTCAAAAGGGGCATGTAATTACAATTCTTGATCTAATAATTCACAGCAGGGCCCATTGCTGCACCCACCAAGAGTAACTGTCAGGGCTTACAGTGTTGTGGCACCAGCACCACCATCAAAGGCCCAATTTTTACTACCACTGTTCAACAATTATATGTAATTAAAATTCCTGATATAATAGTTGACAGCAGGGCGTTCCAGCACCAACCAAGAGTAACTGTGAGTGCTTACAGTGTTGTGCCAACACCAACAACTAAGGGGCCTATTTCTGCAGAGTATATACGGCAGGTCCCTACTTTCAAACATCCAACTTACAAATGACTCCTACTTGCAAACGCAAGAAGACAACAGGAAGTGAGAGGAAATCTACCACTAGGAAGGAAAATTCTCTCCTGTAAGAATAAATATGGGAGAAAGGTGTCTCCTCTGTACTGATGCTTTATCAGCAATCCTTGTTTCAAGAAAAACACCACATTTCAAAAACAGTTGTCATTGGGACGGAAAGTGAGGTGAAATGTTCTGAACAGGGGCACAGACAGCAAAACAAATGTTACAGGGGTGATAACCCTTACCTATGTTTTCCAAAAAGTTTAAAAATAGATTTTTGGGCTGGAGCTACACTTCAACAATGTACCTGTTCAAAATTACAAACAGATTCTACATAAGAACAAACCTACAGTCCCTGTCTTGTATGCACCGCCTGTATACGGCTGTTCAGAGTATATAGGGCCTTTTTTATTTTATGTGCGGGGTTCCCCTTAATATCCATACAAGACCCAAAGGGGCTGGTAATGGGCTGGGGTGTGGGGGGGGGGTCATGGGGTAGCTATGCCATTTTTCTTAAAGATTTTCATCCATATTACCGGGACCAGACATTACATTAAAGCCGCAAGCAGTTTTAAATGGCTTTTTTTTCCTTTAGAAGTGTCATTTTGTGCAGGGACAGTTCTAAACACGGGAAACACGTGGCACTTCACAGGCATACTTTAGACACCCCCCAGGTACGATATTTAAAGGAATATTTGACTTTTTTTTTTTCACTTTATGCATCATTAAAATGACTGCTCCCGAAAAACGACCGTTTTTAAAACTTCTTTTTGCATTGATACATGTCCCCTGGTGCACAACCCGGGTTCCCAAACCCTTTTTAGGACAATAACATGCATAATAGTTGTTATAATTAGCACTTTAGAATTCGAACGTTCGCATCCATTGTATTTAATAGGGTTCTAATGTTCGTACGAACTTTCGGTCCGTTCGCGGGTTCTGGTGCGAACCGAACCCGGGGGTGTTCGGCTCATCACTACTGAGGAGTCCCCCGAACTGTTTGAGCACAGTGTTGGGTACATGCTCCAGGAGGATGCCCAGCGTTTCGAAGGATCTGATGATGATACCCAGCTAGAGGAAGGCAGTAGCGTGAGAGCAGAGAGAGGGGATGCTCAAGAAGGACACCAATCTGGCAGTCATGCTCCAGCAGCTGCAGCATACTGCCAGATTGGCTCCAGTGATGAGGAGGGAGGGGATGATGAGGTCACTGACTCCACGTGGGTGCCTAATAGGAGAGAGGAGGAGGAGGAGGATGAGGAGGAGGCACATCTCCAACGAGGCAGGATGCCCTTGAGTGGCCAGCGTATGGGCAGCACACCGACGGAATCACACCGCAGAGCTCCGCCTGTGCAGGGCGCTGCCTCTGCCCGTCATTCAAAAAGTTCTTTGGTGTGGGCCTTTTTTGAGGCGAGTGCATCAGATCGCACAGCTGCTGTTTGCAACATATGTCTCAAGCGTATATCGCGTGGCCAAAACATCAGCCGCTTGGGCACCACATGCTTGATCAGACATATGTTGACCTGCCATGCAGCTCGTTGGCAAGCCTACCTTAAAGACCCACACCAAAGAACAAAGCGGACCTCTTCTTGCACCGCATCAGCTGGGATCTCCAACCCCAGTATACCTTCAGTCCTCTCTGAAACCTGCTCTGAGAGGAATGAAGGTGTAGAATTAGGTGTGTCACAGCCAAGTACTTGCGGGCACTCTGCTAGCAGTACACCAACGTCCGATTCTAGCAGGCAAATTTCCCTGCCCCAGCTGCTGGACCGTCGAAAGAAGTTCACTCCCAGCCATCCACATGCCCAGCGGTTGAAGGCTAGCTTGGCTAAATTGCTAGCACTTCAACTGCTGCCTTTTCAGTTGGTAGACTCGGCCCCCTTCCGTGAGTTTGTGCAATGTGCGGTTCCTCAGTGGCAGGTTCCCAAACGCCACTTTTTCGCACGGAAGGCGATTCCGGCTCTCTACAGGCATGTGGAAGGCAATGTCTTGGCCTCGCTGGACAGGGCGGTCAGCGGTAAGGTGCATATTACCGCTGACTCATGGTCCAGCAGGCATGGACAGGGACGTTACCTTTCTTTCACGGCCCATTGGGTCACTCTTTTGGCAGCTGGGAAGGATGCAGGACAAGGTGCAGTAGTGTTGGAGGTTGTTCCACCGCCACGCCTCCAAAATGCTACTACTGGTTGTGACACACCTCTCTCCTCCACCCCCTCCTCTTCTTCTTCCTCCATGGCCTCTTCCTGTGGTTTGTCCTCGGAACCAGCGGTGCTCCGTAGGCGTTCAAGGGGCTACGCAAGTACGCAGGCAAAAAGATGCCATGCCGTGCTTGCGCTGGTGTGTTTGGGGGACAGGAGCCACACTGGGGCAGAGGTCCTGTCTGCTCTGCAGGGGCAGGCCAAGAGGTGGTTGACGCCATGCCAGCTTAAGCCAGGAATGGTGGTTTGCGACAATGGCACCAACCTCCTCTCCGCCCTCCGACAGGGACAACTGACCCATGTGCCCTGTATGGCTCACGTCCTTAACCTGGTGGTGCAGCGGTTCTTGGGCAGGTACCCGGGCTTACAGGATGTCCTGAGGCAGGCCAGGAAAGTCTGTGTGCATTTCCGCAGATCTTATAATGCCAGTGCTCGCCTGGCTGAGCTGCAAAAGGAGTTGAACCTGCCCAAGAACCGCCTTATATGTGACATGCCCACCAGGTGGAACTCAACGTTGGCCATGCTGCAGCGGCTGCACACGCAGCAGAGGGCCATCAATGAGTACCTGTGCGACTACGGCACCAGGACAGGGTCAGGGGAGCTCGGGTTTTTTTCACCACGCCAGTGGGGCATGATCAGGGATGCATGTACTGTCCTGGCACCATTTGAGGAGGCCACGAGGATGGTGAGCAGTGACAGTGCATGCATCAGTGACACTGTACCTCTTGTCCACCTGTTGGAGCACACGCTGCGTGGAATAATGGACAGGGCACTTGAGGCAGAACAGAGGCAGGAAGAGGAGGACTTCCTTGCCTCTCAAGGCCCCCTTTACCCAGACAGTGTTCCTTCTGTCCCACCCATCACACAGGAAGAGGAGGAGGAGGAGGAGGAGGATTGTGTCAGCATGGAGGTGGAGGCTGGCACTCAGCATCATCAGCAGCAGTCTTTTAGGGATGATTTACAGTCCCAAGAAACCAGTGGACTTGTACGTGGCTGGGAGGAGGTGGCTGCGGATCATGTCATCCTTAGTGACCCAGAGGACTCCGGACTGAATGCCTCAGCTAACCTACGCTGCATGGCCTCCCTGATCCTGCAAAGTCTGCGGAAGGATCCTCGTATTCTTCGGATCAAGGAGAGGGACCATTACTGGCTGGCCACTCTCCTTGATCAACGGTACAAGGGTAAGGTTGCGGACCTTATCTTACCGTCACAGAGGGAGCAGAGGATGAGACAACTCCGGGAGGCCTTGCAGAAAGGTCTGTGCAACGCGTTCCCAGAGACTGGGAGGTTACAAACTCCTGGTCCTGGACAACGAGTTGCTGAGGCTTCGGGCAGTCAAAGAAGGAGCGGTGGGGAAGGTGGCCGTCTGACCGATGCGTTCAGACAATTCTTTAGTCCGCAGCCCCAAAGTATGATCGGTTCCAGCAACCATCGCCAGCGTCTGATATACATGGTCCAGGAATACCTAGGGGCAAGGTCAGACTTGGACACCTTCCCCACCGAAAATCCTCTGGCTTACTGGGTCTTGAGGATGGATCACTGGCCAGAGCTTGCACAGTATGCAATTGAGCTACTGGCCTGTCCTGCATCCAGCGTTCTTTCAGAAAGCACATTCAGTGCTGCTGGAGGATTTGTCACGGATCACAGGGTGCGCCTGTCCACCGACTCGGTTGATCGACTGACTTTCATCAAGATGAACCAGTCTTGGATCACCACCAGCTACCACACACCTGATGCTGATATAACAGACTAATTGATTTTAAAATGTCACATCCCTTCAAGACTGATGCTGATGCTGAGTGCCTGTGCTGTTATGTTGACTGGCTATCCTCCTCCTCCTCCTCAATGATACGATTAATGATGATAGCTTGGAAGATCATTTTGGTTTATGGGTGACGCCACCAGTGGCTAAGGCCCAATTTTTCAGCCCCTGTTTAACAGGGGCGTGTAATTAAAATTTTGGATGCAATACTTTGCAGCAGGCCTCATTGCTGTGCTCCAAGTACAGTATCTGTGAGGGGTTGCAGTGTTGTGCCACCAGTGCCTAAGGCCCAATTTTTCAGCCCCTGTTCAACAGGGGCATGCAATTCTAATTATTGATCTAATAATTCACAGCAGGGCCCATTGCTGCGCCCACCAAGAGTAACTGTCAGGCCTTACAGTGTTGTGGCACCAGCACCACCATCACCACCACCACCACCAAAGGCCCAATTTTTCAGCCCCTGTTCAACCGGGGCATGCAATTATAATTATTGATCGAATAATTCACAGCAGGGCCCATTGCTGCGCCCACCAAGAGTAACTGTCAGGCCTTACAGTGTTGTGGCACCAGCACCACCATCACCACCACCACCACCACCACCACCAAAGGCCCAATTTTTCAGCCCCTATTCAACAGGGGCATGCAATTATAATTATTGATCTAATAATTCACAGCAGGGCCCATTGCTGCGCCCACCAAGAGTAACTGTCAGGCCTTACAGTGTTGTGGCACCAGCACCACCATCACCACCACCACCACCAAAGGCCCAATTTTTCAGCCCCTGTTCAACCGGGGCATGCAATTATAATTATTGATCGAATAATTCACAGCAGGGCCCATTGCTGCGCCCACCAAGAGTAACTGTCAGGCCTTACAGTGTTGTGGTCGTTACAATTAGCACTTTAGAATCCGAACGTTCGCATCCATTGTATTTAATAGGGTTCTAATGTTCGTGCGAACTTTCAGTCCGTTCGCGGGTTCTGGTGCGAACCGAACCCGGGGGTGTTCGGCTCATCACTAATCAAGATGTTAACCACTTAAGCCCCGGACCATTTGGTAGCTAAAGGACCAGAGGTGAATTCAGAATTTTGCACTGCGCTGCTTTAACTGTAAATTGTGCGGTCATGCAATGTTGTACCCAAACGAAATTTGCGTCCTTTTCTTCCCACAAATAGAGCTTTCTTTTAATGGTATTTGATTGCCTCTGCGATTTTTATTTTTTGCGATATAAACGGAAAAAGACCGAAAATTTTGAAAAAAAATGATATTTTCTACTTTTTGTTATAAGAAAAATCGAATAAACTCAATTGTAGTCATACATTTAGGCCAAAATGTATTCAGCCACATGTTTTTAGTAAAAAAAATGTCAATAAGCGTATATTTATTGGTTTGCGCAAAAGTTATAGAGTTTACAAACTAGGGTACATTTTCTGAAATTTACACAGCTTTAAATTTATGACTGCCTATCTCATTTCTTGAGGTGCTAAAATGACAGGGCAGTACAAAACCCCCCCAAATGACCCCATTTTGGAAAGTAGACACCCCAAGGAAATTGCTGAGAGGCATGTTGAGCCCATTGAATTTTTTTTTTTTTTGTCCCAAGTGATTGAATAATGACTAAAAAAAAAAAAAAAAATTACAAAAAGTTGTCACTAAATGATATATTGCGCACACATGCCATGGTTATATGTGGAATTTCACCCCAAAATACATTTTGCTGCTTCTCCTGAGTACGGGGATACCACATGTGTGGGACTTTTTGGGAGCCTAGCCGCGTACGGGACCCCGGAAACCAAGCACCGCCTTCAGGATTTCTAAGGGCGCAAATTTTTGATTTCACTCCTCACTACCTATCACAGTTTCGAAGGCCATAAAATGCCAAAATAGCACAAAACCCCCCCAAATGACCCCATTTTAGAAAGTAGACACCCCAAGGAAATTGCTGAGAGGCCTGTTGAGCCCATTGAATATATTTTTTTTTGTCCCAAGTGATTGAATAATGACAAAAAAAAAAATTACAAAAAGTTGTCACTAAATGATATATTGCTCACACATGCCATGGTTATATGTGGAATTACACCCCAAAATACATTTTTCTGCTTCTCCTGAGTACGGGGATACCACATGTGAGGGACTTTTTAGGAGCCTAGCCGCGTACGGGACCCCGAAAACCAAGCACCGCCTTCAGGATTTCTAGGCACAAATTTTTGATTTCACTCCTCACTACCTATCACAGTTTCGAAGGCCATAAAATGCCAAAATCGCACAAAACCCCCCCAAATGACCCCATTTTGGAAAGTAGACACCCCAAGCTATTTGCTGAGAGGCATGGCGAGTATTTTACAGCTCTAATTTGTTTTTGAAAATGAAGAAAGAAAATATATATATATATATATATTTTTTTTTTTTCAATTTTCAAAACTTTGTGACAAAAAGCGAGATCTGCAAAATACTCACAATACCTCTCAGCAAATAGCTTGGGGTGTCTACTTTCCAAAATGGGGTCATTTGGGGGGGGTTTGTGCTATCTGGGCATTCCATGGCCTCCGAAACTGTGATAGGCAGTGAGAAGTGAAATCAAAAATTTACACCCTTAGAAAGCCTGAAGGCTGTGCTTAGTTTTTGGGGTCCCGTACATGGGTAGGCTCCCAAAAAGTCTCACACATGTGGTATCCCCGTACTCAGGAGAAGCAACAGAATGTATTTTGGGGTGTAATTCCACATATGCCCATGACATGTTTGAGCAATATATCATTTAGTGACAACTTTGTGCAAAAAAAAATAAAAAATTGTCGTTTTTCCGCAACTTGTGTCAACATATAAAATATTCCATGGACTCGACATGCCTCTCAGTATATAGCTTGGGGTGTCTACTTTCCAAAATGGGGTCATTTGGGGGGGTTTTGAACTGTTCTGGCATTTTATACACAACATTAGGAAGCTTACATCCACTCTTCTAACCACTTGAAGACAAAGCCCTTTTTGACACTTTTTGTTTACATGAAAACATTTTTTTTTTTGCAAGAAAATTATGTTGAACCCCCAAACATTAAATATATTTTTAAAGCAAAGGCTCTACATATTAAAATGGTGGGTGTTGCATTTTTTTTTTCTACACAGTATTTGCGCAGCGATTTTTCAAACGCATTTTTTGGGTTAAAAAATACACTTTTTTTAATTTTAATGCACCAAAACACACTATATTGCCCAAATGTTTGATGAAATAAAAAAGATGATCTTAGGCCAAGTACATAGATACCAAACATGACATGCTTTAAAATTTCACACAAACGCGCATTGGCGACAAACTACATACATTTTTTAAAGCCTTTAAAAGCCTTTACAGGTTACCCCAGTAGATTAACAGAGGAGGTCTACTGCTAAAATGATTGCCCTCGATCTGACCTTCGCGGTGATACCTCACATGCATGGTGCAATTGCTGTTTACATATGACGCCAGACCGACGCTTGCGTTCGCCATTGGGCAAGAGCAGGGCAGGACAGGGGTGCTTTTTTTTTTTTTCTTTTTTTTTATTATTAATTTTGCTTTTTTCTTTTATTTTTAAATTGTTCCTTCCAAGTATTTTTTTTTTTTTATCATTTTTATTGTTATCTCAGGGAATGTAAATATCCCCTATGATAGCAATAGGTAGTGACAGGTACTCTTTTTTTGAAAAAACTGGGGTCTGCTAGACCCTAGATTTTTCCTCTGCCCTCAAAGCATCTGACCACACCAAGATCGGTGTGATAAAATGCTTTCCCAATTTCCCAATGGCGCTTTTTATATCCGATGGGGGGCATTCCCTCCCACTGCTTGTAAAAGCAGTCCAGAGGCTAATTAGCCGCTAGGATTGCTTTTACATGAAAGCCGGCCGCAGGCTGAAAAGAATGATACCAAGATGATACCTAAACCCGCAGGCATCATTCTGGTATAAACATTCAAAGTCCAGCAACATACCAGTACGTTGCTGGTCCTTGTTGGACATGTATTGTAATCTTTTTTTTTCATGCAGCCAGTTGGCTGAACGAAAAAAGAGATTGATCGGTGGGTATGCCCACCATTAGAATACCGCCCTTCATCCACCCACTTCCAATGATGGGCATACACGCACCATTTATATATGCCGAAGCATGGGGGCATCCTCCCGCAAAAAAGTTATGCCGCACACACATGGTCGGACTTTTCCACGGGCAAGCCTCCGTCGGAATTTCGACCGTATGTACGCGGCATTAGGAGCAAAATCGCTCCTCCGCCCCTGCTGCCCCAATGCTTCGGCATATTTGCTTTTTTTTTTTAACTGTGGTGGTGAAATAACCTCCTACAGCACTGTAGTCGCAGGGATCAGGCCTGTCTCTGCGAACGCTGCAGTTATGTGTGTTTTTGTTTTGTAAGTGACAGTGATCGATCGATACTGCACTTGGGTGGCCTGGGCTGGACGGAGGGGCAAAACGCAGGTGCCAGCAGGTATCTGGGCTGATCCCGCTAACACTGCGTTTTTGGGAACCCTAAACTGCTGGGGACGCTAGTATAGATCTGATCAGATCAGATATTGATCTGTTCAGATACTATACCACTAAGGGGGGTGTATGCTTCATGCGTGGGTGTTAGCGTTACTGGCACTAACCTGACGCTGCCTGGGGTGTGACGCAGACCCTCTCTGACGCTAAAATCTAATTGATATCACCCGCCGGGCGATCAGGGGGTTAAACCTTTATTGGGTTATATACACGGCGGGTGCCCTGACACTATAAAAAGCAAACTAACTAACCAGCGTCACCCGTAACACTTATATGGTGATCACTGGTGAAAGGGTTAACTAGGGGCAATCAGGGGGTTAAAACCTTTATTAGATAATATATGGGGGTACCTGACGCTATAAAAACCTGCGGCGAACCTAAAAAAAATTACCAGCTACCGATCTGCATCACCGACACTAAGACAGCGTTTAGAAAAACGATCGCTTAGTGACAGTGGTGATGGGGGTGAAAGGGTTACCTGGGGGGCGATCAAGGGGGTTAAACCTTTATTAGATAATATATTGGGGTACCTGACGCTATAAAAACATGCGGCGAACCTAAAAAAAATTACTGGCTACCGATCTGCATCACCGACACTAAGACAGCGTTTAGAAAAACGATTGCTTAGCGACAGTGGTGATAGGGGTGAAAGGGTTACCTGGGGGGCGATCAAGGGGGTTAAACCTTTATTAGATAATATATTGGGGTACCTGACGCTATAAAAACCTGCGGCGAACCTAAAAAAAATTACCGGCTACCGATCTGCATCACAGACACTAAGACAGCGTTTAGAAAAACGATCGCTTAGTGACAGTGGTGATAGGGGGTGAAAGGGTTACCTGGGGGGCGATCAAGGGGGTTAAACCTTTATTAGATAATATATTGGGGTACCTGACGCGATAAAAACATGCGGCGAACCTAAAAAAAATTACTGGCTGCCGATCGGCATCACTGACGCTAAGACAGCGATCAGAAAAATGATCGCTTAGTGACAGTGGTGATAGGAGGTGAAAGGGTTATCTGGGGGGTGATCAGGGGGTTAAACCTTTATTAGGGGGGTTAGGGGGCTACACTGGACCTAAGACTAAACTTTGGTGACACTTTTACAGTCACAAATGTCACTGATTGCAGTGATCACTAAATAAATGGTCACTGCAATCAGTGACACTGTGACTGGGGGCTGGGGGGGTGATCTGGGGGGCCTGGGGGGGGCGATTAATGTCCCTATGTGTCCTGGTGTCAGTGTAGTGTTGTGTGCACTGACCTGATGTCTTCTCTTGTACGGCGCTCGGTATATGTGAGCGCCGCACCAGAGATGACATCACTTCCTCCTGCTCCCTCTGTCTGACACAGACAGAGGGGGCATTTCCATTCGCCGGGAGCGATCGCGAGGGGGTGGCCAGAAACGAATGGCTGCCCCCTCATCCCGGAACGCTCCCGGACACTTAGCCACCGCTCACTGTACAGAAGGGGGGTCCGATTGGACCCCCCAACTGTACAAAGGCAATCACGTACACTCTACGTGATTGTGCCTGTCGGTGCCATTCTGCCGACGTATATATACAGTGAGCGGTCGTTAAGTTGTTAATTAAACAGCATGAATATTGCAAAGGTGTGCCTTTGGCTGGCCACAATAAAAGGTCACTCTAAAATGTGCAGTTTTACTGTATTGGGGGATCTGGGGGTTCCGAAAACCAGGAAGTATCTGGTGTGACCACCATTTGTCTCACACAGTGCAGCACATCTCCTTCACATAGAGTTGATCAGGTTGTGGTCTGTGGAATGTTGATCCATTCCTCTTCAATGGCTGTGCAAAGTTGCTGGATATTGGCAAGAACTGGAACATTATATCGTATACGCCGATCCAGAGCATCTGAAACATGCTCAATAGGTGACATGTCCAGTGAGTATGCTGGCCATGTAAGAACTGGGAGGTTTTCAGCTTCCAGGAATTGTGTACAGATCCTTGCAACGTGGGGCCGTGCATTATCATGCTGCAACATGAGGTAATGGTCGTGGATGAATGGCACAACAATGGGCCCCAGGATCCCATCACAGTATCTCTGTGTATTAAAAATGCCATCAATAACATACACCAGTTTTCGTTGTCCACAGCATACGCCTGCCCATACCATAACCCCACCGCCATTATGGGCCACTCGATCCACAACGTTGACATCAGCAAACCATTTACCCACACAACGCCATACATGCTGTCTGCCATCTGCCCTGTACAGTGAAAACCGGGATTCATCCGTGAAGAGGACACCTCTCCAAAGTGCCAGACACCATCGAATGTGAGCATTTGCCCACTCGAGTTGGTTACAGCGATGAACTGCAGTCAGGTCGAGACCCCGATGAGGATGACGAGCATGCAGTTGAGCTTCCCTAAGATCGTTTCTGATAGTTTGTGCAGAAATTATTTGGTTATGCAAAGCAATTGTTGCAGCAGCTGTCCGGGTGGCTGGTCTTAGATGATCTTGGCGGTGAAGATGCTGGTCCTGGGCTGGTGTGGTCACACGTGGTCTCCGGTTGTGAGGCCGGCTGAATGTTCTGCCAAATTCTCTGAAACGCCTTTGGAGAGGGCTTATGGTAGAGAAATGAACATTCAATTCAAGGGCAACAGCTCTGGTGTACATTCCTGCAGTCAGCATGCCAATTTACACTCTCCACTTTCAGCAAATCAACCCCATTGTGCTTTAACACACTAAATATCATTCAGTTAGGGTTCTGTGCAAAACCACTGTACAGAGCAGGTAAGTATGACATGTTTGTTTTTTTGAAAGAAAAAAAACGAGACTTTAGTATCACTTTAAGGGTATTGATGTACCAGATGTAATTCATTTTCTGGCCACTGGATGGAACCAGAGTTAGAATATGGGTTAGGACCAGAACCACTTGAATTAAAAGGCAATGTAGGTGCCTTAGGAACCACTAGAGGTCCCCAAATGTAGGAAATCAGTACTAGAAGAGAACACAGAAAGTGAAAAGATAACTTCTCTTAAAAAAAATGCACAGGCCTTCCTTATTATTTTTTTCTTAGGAGCCTACAGAGCATTACATCTGCGATCATCGGATTGCGCGTGCAATGCCAGGCTCCTGCAGACACTCATTATAGCTGTCTGCCTGTACCTCTTGCACGGGCAGACAGTTCAGGCAGAGAAATAAAAGCTCAAACGCCTGTAAAAGCATCTTTTTTTTTGAGCTGAAGTATACATGAGCCCTTACTGAAGTGCTCATCAGCACCCTTGCAGTTCATTGAGAACTACAAGCTGTTTGCCATGGTGGAAGACGGAAATTATAGTTCATTTATTTAAAGATCTGTATGGCTGTGCAGGTGGAGCCACGCTGTTTTTAAATTTTTACGGGGATTGGGGAATGCAGCAAGAGGTGCACAGTAACATGTTACTCCCTAAATATGGGTGTAACATGTAACATGTTACTAAAAGTGAACTTAGCCTTGAACCACTTCCTGCTGACCTTTCGCATATTTGTGGCCTCTTGGCGTGTGGGTTTTAATACTGAGCGGCCAAATATTTGCAGCCCTACGTAAACACTTTACTGTGCTGAGAGCATGCTCCCAGCGCACTCCCGACACAGTAACAATTGGGTCCCTGAAAGCTGCCCGAATGCATTCTTGTGATCGGTAGCCTTCCGATCATATGACTGCTAATCACAACAATCATATGATTGGAGTGCCCCCCTCTGCCATGGTAAGCAGTGTTATCCATGTTAAAGTTTCCCCCTCAATGAAGGGAAGCAAGCAAGGAAAGGAGCAGGATTGTATGGACTCTTTATATCCCTGATTAGAGCTGTGATATACAGAAAGGGAAAAAAATGGTCAAGGGGACTTTAAATGAGGCTGATCACTGGAAAAGTCAATATATACAAAATACTAGGTTTATTGCATGATGACAAGTAAATCACAACAATTTTACAGACATGATAAAATATAAGTGAAAACTTTTAATTGAGCTGAACCATACTTATGTATAAGCATAAGTATAATATTTCTGTAGCGGCCTCACCCCCTCTGATTTGTCTAGGGGTATTTCGTATGTGAGGGTGAGATGCGCTACGGCCCATGTCCTCCCCATGGCAGTGGGTGAGGTGAAGGCCAGTACCAGATATTTTCCTCGGGCCGGTGTGTTTCAGTTAAGTCTTGCTGTGCTGACACTTCCCTTTGCTCCCATTAACCAGAGTACCACACACCGATAAAGGTCCAACTCTTGCTTTATTGTCACACTCACAATAAACAGTGCTTTAGCAGCCAACTGGTTGAGACCCAATAACAGTTCAATACGGTGGGGTGAGCAGGTCGAGGCACAATCCTGCTTGTCAGCTAAACCACTGTGGTTTCACCAGCGGTTACTATAGCCATTGGCTAAGAGAGAACTTAGAACTTGTGAGTCTCTACCAGCAACTCAAGAGAATGTAGATAGGAGTACCTTCGCTGCTTTGTGGCCCCTGTCAGGGGAAGATGTCCCTCCAAGGGAGTTACCAGAGGCCCATCCGTCACCGGGTTGATGCTGCTCCAGGCTCTCCGGACGGGTGACCTCTCCAGCCTCCTCACCTCAGACATGGGCCCCATCCACCTCAGGGACCCTCGGACTTCTCCACCCTTGCGGGACCCAGTCGAAGTCACTGGGCCCCAGGCCTCTGATTTAGTACCTCACCCCAGGCTGAAGGTGCCTGGGATGGACGCCAACTCTGCTCCGGCCAGGCCTAAGGCGCCTGGGCCGAAACTCCGGACCGCCCGCACCCAGGCCTAAGGTGCCTGGGCGCGTGATGAAGAAGATCCCGAAGACCTCATGGCAAGCGCATCTCCCCCTCTTATCTCCTCCATTGACGTCACGGCAGGTTCCCCGCCCTCGCCGTACCATCTCCGGAAAGGGACAAAAAGGACAGCACTGTGGCAGCAAATTTACCTTGAGCCTGCGGGTACCCCGCCACCCACAGGCAAAGGAGAATAATACACCACCCAGACCTCCACGAATACAAATGGTCCAAATCCTCTCATGATTTACACACCTGGATCATACTACCACCCAGGTGTTTCCCACCTAAATTTAGAGACCCCGCTACATACTCCCCCTGTGATTTGACGCTGATCCCCAGCGTCTGGTGCAAACCCATGTCTCCCATGGAGTGGTGACATAAGCCTGACCCCAGAGGCTATCCCTCAAAATTTGAATCCTAATTGTGCCAAGACCTGCTCAAGGGAAGGGGAACATAAAACAATAAACTTTTTCTTTTTTTTTCTTTTACCCTCTAAGCATTGTGAGGGGGTTAACTCGGCAGCGGGTGTGTGTGACCCCCGGGATGGGCTCCCCACACAAAAACAGGCCCAGCAAACGGAGGTTGTGGTTTTCAAAATCAAAAAGGTGCGGTTTATTTTCTATTTACAGTGACAAAACACAGCAAAGCAAAAGAAACATAAATAAAATAAATCCTGGTCAACTTGACCTCTGAGTAAACATACAGGTTTCCTAACTAACAACTGGGATCAGCCTAGTGCTGTCCTAGTCCCTAAGTCCCTGGTTTTAAATGTCCAAGCAAATAGCCACACAGGCTTTGTCTCACCGCACAGGGGTTCACTCTCCCTAGACAGTCCACACAGGTCTGGTTCCAGGCATGAGCCCACTAGCCTCAGCTGGGCTTATACAACTCTCCACCTAGTTGTATAAGTCGGCGTAAAGCCTGAATCTGGGCGAAATATATCTACCCCCCTGGATGCAACCAGGTGACTTTACCTTCCTGCTGTCACATACCCCCCCCTCTTGTTTTAACCTCGGGGTTGGAACACCAGCAATCAGGCATTCATGTACTCGAGACAAAGCATCCACATTCCCCATTTGAACGCCAGGGCGATACTTTACTGTGAAGTTGAATTCCTGGAGGGCCAGGAACCACCTATTCACTCTTCTATTTGTTTCCTTGTTTTGAGCCATCCATTTTAACGGAGCGTGATCCGTAACCATGTCAAAGTGCCTACCTAGCAGGTAGTACCGAAGGGAATCTAGAGCCCACTTCACCGCTAAACACTCCTTTTCAACGGTGGCGTAATTTACCTCATGGGACTTCAACTTCCTGCTGAGGTAAATGACTGGGTGCTCTTCCCCGTTCCAGACCTGGGACAATACTGCTCCTAACCCCACATCTGACGCATCACTTTGTACGACAAAGTCTTTAGAGAAGTCGGGTGAGTACAACACTGGCTGGCTACATAAGGCTTGTTTCAAGAATTGGAATGCTGCCTCAGCCTCGGGGGTCCATTTAATCATGACCGACCCTTTCCCCTTCGTCAGGTTGGTTAGGGGCACAGCCTTAGAAGCAAAGTGGGGAATGAATCGCCGATAATACCCAGCGATTCCCAGAAAGGCTCGTACCTGCTTCTTGCTGTTGGGACGTGGCCAACTCTGGATGGCCTCGACTTTGTTGAGTTGGGGTTTTATTACTCCCCTCCCAATGGTGTACCCAAGATATTTGGCCTCCTCCTGCCCAATGGTACACTTCTTGGGGTTAGCCGTAAACCCCGCTTCCCGAACAGAGTCCAGGACTGCTTGCACTTTTGGCAGATGTGAGGCCCAATCTGTGCTATGGACAATTACGTCATCCAGGTAAGCCGCAGCATACTTCCGATGGGGCCTCAGCATCTGGTCCATTTTCCGCTGGAATGTGGCCGGCGCATTCTGTAACCCGAACGGCATTCTTTTATATTGGAACGCCCCGTCTGGGGTTACAAATGCGGTTTTCTCTTTGGCCGACTTGGCCAGGGGGATTTGCCAATACCCTTTTGTGAGGTCAAGAGTCGTCATGTATCGGGCTGTTCCCAGCCGGTCGATCAACTCATCTATACGTGGCATGGGGTAGGTGTCAAATTTTGTAACTTTGTTCAACTGACGAAAATCGTTACAAAATCGCCAGCTCCCATCCGGTTTAGGCACCAACACAATGGGACTAGACCAATCACTTTGGGACTCCTCTATCACCCCTAAGTTCAGCATTTTCTGTACTTCCTCCCGTATTGCCTCCCGTCGGGCCTCTGGGATCCGATAGGGTTTTAACTTCACCCTTTCACCGGGCGGGGTAATGATGTCATGCTCTACCCCAGATGTTTGTCCCGGCAGCTCAGAGAATACCTCCTTGTTGCGAAGCACAAACTCCTTAACCTCCTGTTGTTGGGGTTGTGACAAGGTGGCTGCTATTCCAACCTCAGGAATCACGCAACCAGTTTGAGCTGGTGACCAAGTGTCTGCGACTAGGGACTCTCTATCCCTCCAGGCTTTCAACAGATTAACGTGATAGATCTGTTCGGGCTTTCGCCTTCCTGGTTGTCTGACCTTGTAATTCACTTCGCTCACTTTTTCCATTATCTCATAGGGGCCTTGCCATTTGGCAAGGAATTTACTTTCAACCGTAGGGACAAGTACCAGTATCCTATCCCCCGGGGAAAAGGTACGGGTCTTGGCTCCACGGTTGTACACTCTCTGCTGTGCTAACTGCGCTTGGGCCAAATGTTCCTTCACGATGGGCATTACCTGTGCAATTCGGTCTTGCATCAGGGCGACATGCTCAATCACACTCCTGTGGGGAGAACTCTCACTTTCCCAAGTTTCCTTGGCAATATCCAACAGCCCTCTTGGGTGTCTCCCATACAGTAACTCAAAGGGGAAGAATCCCGTAGAGGATTGGGGCACCTCCCTAATAGCAAACATCAGATAAGGAAGTAGACAGTCCCAATCCTTTCCATCTCTATCCACCACTTTCTTCAACATTTGTTTTAGGGTTTTGTTGAATCTTTCAACCAGCCCATCGGTTTGGGGGTGATACACAGATGTACGTAATTGCGTCACTTTGAACAATTTACACAGCTCCTTCATAACCCGGGACATAAAGGGTGTACCTTGGTCCGTAAGCAGTTCTTTACAAATACCCACCCGGCTAAACACAAGAGATAGCTCTTTGGCTATGGTTTTGGCCGAGGTATTTCGGAGAGGGATCGCTTCTGGATAACGGGTGGCATAGTCCATTATAACTAATATGTACTGGTGCCCCCTAGCGGACTTGATTATAGGCCCTACCAAATCCATGGCGATCCTCTCAAACGGGACCTCAATGATGGGTAGAGGGACCAGCGGGCTACGGAAATGTGGCATCGGGGCCGACCTCTGACACACAGGGCAGGAGGAACAATAATTTTCTATGTCCTTCATCACCCCCGGCCAATAGAATCTCTGTAATACCCTCTCTCGGGTTTTCTCTGTCCCCAGATGACCTCCAAGAATGTGCCCATGGGCCAACTCCAACACCAACTTCCTGTAAGGTTTGGGCACCACAAGCTGCTCAACGGTTTCTTCTGCCCTTTTTGCCACCCGATACAGTAGGTCCTTCTCTACGCTGAAGTATGGGTAAGTGCAGGTATTATCTGGGTTCACTAACTCGCCATCTATTTTCACTACGTTTTCCCGTGCCTTTATTAGGGCGGGGTCTTTCAACTGTTCTGTGGCAAAGTTTTCCCTGTGAACCTCAAGATCAGAAAACTCCACAGACGGTAGGTTTTCGTCTGAGGAGGTGGGCTCCTCTCCAGTTTCTTGAGTCTCCCCTGCCAATACTGATAAGGGAAATTCCGGAGAGTCCTCACCACTCTCAGGGGAGTTCTGGCTATCACATTCCTGGTACATAGGGGCACCAGTGGGGGGCTCAGGATCATCCCACAGTTCCCAGAACTTCGGAAAATCCCTTCCCACAATGGCGTCATGCGGTAACTGAGATACTAAGCCCACTGGATGAGAGAGGGTACCTTTGGGGGTCTCGAAACACACTGTAGTCACTGGATACTCTCGGGTGTCCCCATGCACACAAATAACAGCTACCTTGCTATTCCCAAAGACCTCTGTTTTAACTAACTCAGCCTTTATCAGGGTCACAAGGCTACCTGAATCCAGCAATACCACAACATTTCTACCATTAACACACATTTTGCATAAATGTTTCTCAGTTCCTCGAATGGCAGTGCATGCGACTGTCGCACACAGCGACTGACGTCTGCCCGTCAGAAAGTCACACTGCATGGGTTCCTCCACAACCGGGCAATTGGCTGCAATATGTCCCGCTTGCCGGCAGCGGTAGCAAACGATTCTTCTTGCCGCCTCTTGAGCCGCTGATTTCCCAGGCTGTTCTCGCCAAACTTGGGGTAGAGCTCCCACCCTCTCACTCTCTCCACCCTCACCCCTTGGAATCCTCTTATCCGCCCCTGGGGATGGTCTGGTCTTAGGGTGGAAAGTCCGAGTGTCTCTGGAAGAGGCCGTCAGGTTCTCTGTAGCCAAGTATTTCTCCACACGATCCACAAGACCATCGGCCGTCTCTGGGTCTCCATGGCTTACCCACTTTTGGATGGCAGTAGGAAGAGCTCTCAAAAACCGATCCATTACAACACGTTCCACAATCTTTGGTGCGGACAAAGTCTCTGGCTGTAGCCACTTTCTGCTCAGGTGAATGAGATCATACATTTGAGACCTGGGGGGTTTTCCAAGCTGGAAAGTCCAGTTATGCACACGCTGAGCCCGGACAGCCTGGGTGACACCCAGCCTTGCCAAAATTTCAGCTTTTAGCATCACATAGTCTTTTGCTTGGTTAGGCTCTAGGTCATAGTAAGCTTTCTGCGATTCACCAGTTAACAGAGGAGCCACCAGTCCAGCCCACTGCTCCTCAGGCCACTTTTCTCTTTCAGCGGTCCTTTCAAATGTGGTCAAAAATACCTCTGGATCATCCTCTCCAGTCATTTTTGTCAATAAACGACTCACCCCAAAGGACGCGGTATTAGTGGGACGGCTTTCCTCACTGGTCTGCGGACGTTGCTGCATTACTGCTTCCATTTGTTGTAGTCTCTGCTCTTGCTTCTGTAACAGGTCTATGAAGCGGGCCTCAGATTGCTGCTGGGCTTGTTGCTGAGCTTCCAGACTCTGTTGGTGAGCTTGCTGCTGGGCTGCAAGGCTCTGTTGATGAGCTTGCTGCTGGGCTGCAAGGCTCCTTTGCAAACCTGCATTTGTCTGCTGTTGATTGGCATTTGCTAGAGCCAGCTGTTTCAGTATCTCCTCCATGCTGGCTTAAAAAAAACTGCCACTGGTTCTCCACCAACTGTGAGGGGGTTAACTCGGCAGCGGGTGTGTGTGATCCCCGGGATGGGCTCCCCACACAAAAACAGGCCCAGCAAACGGAGGTTGTGGTTTTCAAAATCAAAAAGGTGCGGTTTATTTTCTATTTACAGTGACAAAACACAGCAAAGCAAAAGAAACATAAATAAAATAAATCCTGGTCAACTTGACCTCTGAGTAAACATACAGGTTTCCTAACTAACAACTGGGATCAGCCTAGTGCTGTCCTAGTCCCTAAGTCCCTGGTTTTAAATGTCCAAGCAAATAGCCACACAGGCTTTGTCTCACCGCACAGGGGTTCACTCTCCCTAGACAGTCCACACAGGTCTGGTTCCAGGCATGAGCCCACTAGCCTCAGCTGGGCTTATACAACTCTCCACCTAGTTGTATAAGTCGGCGTAAAGCCTGAATCTGGGCGAAATATATCTACCCCCCTGGATGCAACCAGGTGACTTTACCTTCCTGCTGTCACAGCATGTACACATATACAATCCCTCCCATCACTGTCTAAGAACCCCCCCCCCCCCCTACTCAGCAGTCTTGACAGATGGATCTCCTGCAGAAGGGAAACAAAAACAACACAACATCCTAACATATTTGTGTTAGTTTGGAATGAATGGGTCTATCAGCTGAGAGACCCATTCGCTCCAACGAGTAAAGTGATGCAAGTGTAAAAAAAAAACAAACACAGTTGTTGCGCAACACTGCCACCTGGTGACAGTGCCGCGGTAATGACACTTGGTGAAATCTTCCTTCTTCCTACGCCTCTACTCTGATTCTACCCCCAAAGTCTCTGTCTTTTGAATTTGTGAAAGAAGAGAGAACAAAACAAAACAGCTCTCATTCCTCCAAAGAGTAAAAAAAACACACAGGAAAGTCTCCTCTTACAAGTAAAACTTCGGATCAGGCAAGAACAGGGGCTTCAGATGCTTATCGAAAACCTCAATCGAATAGTCAATGTCCTCTCCATCTTTCCGGCAGATAAGCACCTTGCCCGCATGAATATGACGCCCCGACATCCAGTCTGCTCTGCAGTCTCTGAACTTTTTCGACACGGGTGACGAACAGGACAAGTATCGCCGAGCATGAGGCACTTTAAGTTTCTCCCAAACAAACTCATCATACCACCGCTGCCGCAGAACTTCAACCTCAAACAGTAAGTCTCGGGGCAAGTAAGGATACTCCCATCCGTACTCACGGGCGACCCTCTGGCAGAAGAGTCATTGCAATCGGGCCAAAGGAGGCATTGCGGCCCGCTCACCTTCTCCTGGTTGAACGATAGCCTCCGGATGCCGAGGTACTTTCACTACCTCTGATGGCTTTGCTCTCGGTGCCCGTAATGATGCACGCTGTGTCCCCACCAACAAAACGGGTGATGCTGTGGATTGTGGAAGAACAATTGGAGGACTAGGCTTCCTCGTAGACTCCGGAGCTTCCGCCCGGGGCGTGCTATCTCCTATAGACATAGGCGAATCTTGTGGTGCACGTAGCACAGGTAATGGGCGTTTGTTTCAGCCCTTACGATGAAAAAGTTTGTCTATTTCACCGTCATCTCCACAGTCCGACAGCGATTCTAGGTCGGAAGTGTCATACATCTCTGCGGGAAGGTAGTCTCTAGTAGACGAGGAACTACCCTCCCTAGCGGGCTCCACCGACTGTGGACCCCCGACACCTCCAACCACCACCACAGTCCCAGCCCCTGGCTCACCTTGACCTTTCGTAGAACTGGGATGTCCAGGACTCTTCCAACCGGATCCATCCAGGCCCGGCAAGCGACGGGGTGAAGCTCGACCACGACCACGAGACGCCTTTACCAGGCCGACTCTCCTCTTCGGAGGTGGGAGCAGGGAATCTGTGGTGACCGAAGCAGCATCCTCGGATTTTTCTCTCTCAGTCTCTGATTGGGCAGTCACATCGCCCTGGTCAGTGCGTACGGGAACCTCCGCAAAGGCCTGGATCTCCCCTTCCGGAGTAGCGGTACCTGTGAGGCAGTTAAGGCGAAGGGCCCGGGGCCTTACTGTGGATGGCTCCACCTCGAATAGGAATTCTCTGCATGCTTCACAACGCCCGAATGGCTTCAGGTGGACCACCAGTTCCAAACATCCGGGACAGATCAAGCCGAGGGCCTCCGTGTCTCTGCAAGTGTACAGAGCCAACTGCCCTCGGGGCCTGAGTCTTATCCCTGTGTCTGTAAGGGGAGCAGCAAACGTAGTCATCTTCGTGGGGTAGGGAACCGGAATCCACGGGGAGCTTGAGGCCATCCCGACTATCTGCTGCTCCATCACGCACTGACCACGCGCCAAAGTCTCCACGTGAGTTCCTCCACATGGCCAGACTCCTCCCACGACTTGCACGTTTTCGCGGGCTTCCATCAAACTCCGCCCACGAACTGTGTAGTCACGGGGTGCCTCATGGCGCAGTGCAGTAAAAGCCCCCACATGTAGTACGTCACACGGCTGGACTTCTCCCTCTTCTCGCTCTTCCGCATGGGCCTTTCCCGTCCTAGGGTCATTTCCACGACTTTGAGCAGGGATGCACTTTGGCCGATCACATGGCCGACCCGCTCGGAACTCCTCCGGGCAGCAAAGTTCAGACACAGCCGTTCTTAATTCCAAGGTCAAAACACACATCATCCCGGACTCACGAGCCCCCACGTGTAGCGGCCTCACCCCCTCTGATTTGTCTAGGGGTATTTCGTATGTGAGGGTGAGATGCGCTACGGCCCATGTCCTCCCCATGGCAGTGGGTGAGGTGAAGGCCAGTACCAGATATTTTCCTCAGGCCTGTGTGTTTCAGTTAAGGACCAAGTCTTGCTGTGCTGACACTTCCCTTTGCTCCCATTACCCAGAGTACCACACACCGATAAAGGTCCAACTCTTGCTTTATTGTCACACTCACAATAAACAGTGCTTTAGCAGCCAACTGGTTGAGACCCAATAACAGTTCAATACGGTGGGGTGAGCAGGTCGAGGCACTATCCTCCTTGTCAGCTAAACCACTGTGGTTTCACCAGCGGTTACTATAGCCATCAGCTAAGAGAGAACTTAGAACTTGTGAGTCTCTACCAGCAACTCAAGAGAATGTAGATAGGAGTACCTTTGCTGCGTTGTGGCCCCTGTCAGGGGAAGATGTCCCTCCAAGGGAGTTACCGGAGGCCCATCCGTCACCGGGTTGATGCTGCTCCGGACTCTCCGGACGGGTGACCTCTCCAGCCTCCTCACCTCAGACATGGGCCCCATCCACCTCAGGGACCCTCGGACTTCTCCACCCTCGCGGGACCCAGTCGAAGTCACCGGGCCCCAGGCCTCTGATTTAGTACCTCACCCCAGGCTGAAGGTGCCTGGGATGGACACCAACTCTGCTCCGGCCAGGCCTAAGGCGCCTGGGCCGAAACTCCGGACCGCCCGCACCCAGGCCTAAGGTGCCTGGTTGCGTGATGAAGAAGATCCCGAAGACCTCATGGCGAGCGCGTCTCCCCCTCTTATCTCCTCCATTGACGTCACGGCAGGTTCCCCGCCCTCGCCGTACCATCTCCGGAAAGGGACAAAAAGGACAGCACTGTGGCAGCAAATCTACCTTGAGCCTGCGGGTACCCCGCCACCCACAGGCCAAGGAGAATAATACACCACCCAGACCTCCACGAATACAAATGGTCCAAATCCTCTCATGATTTACACACCTGGATCATACTACCACCCAGGTATATCCCACCTAAATTTAGAGACCCCGCTACATTTCATTGTATACATATTTCATTGCATGGTAAAACCAGACAAGGGGAATACATAATAACATTACTGAGCATCCTATAGCGCTACGTGTTTTGTGTATTCATCTCCAGTTCCTCAGGAGCAGATGTAGAAATTGGAGTCTAGAAGGAGGTAAAGAAGATCCAAATAAAATTATTTTATTGATATAATGGGTATATTGCAAAAAGAAGGTAGTATAAGAATAAAGCCCTAGTACTTACATGTCAGCTCAATGTGAAAGGAAGGGGAAGGGAGGGAGAGTTGGGCAGCCCTGCATGTGGGGGGCACCGGGGAAAGTCCCCCCTGGGGGCTGAGGAGGCAGAACCCAAAAAAAAAACACGAGGAAGAGGGGAAGGGTGGACCAGGCATCTATGTCGAGGTATATCCATGAGTAGTGTGCTTGAGTAGTGGCGCATGGGCATGTGTTAATCTGTGGAAAATTGATAAAAATTACTATGTATAAAGGTGCAATAATCCCTGTGGGATGACTCGGTACATGAAAGGGTCAAGGTGATACCAAAAACGTTGTGACTGGTATAAAAAAGGAGAATAGGGAAAATAGTAGGCTTGTGCAATTCGTTTCGTAACGAATCGAAATTCGTCCGAATTTAGCAACTTTCGGACATTCGGAAGCATTCGAATTTCCGAACAAAGCAATTACGAATAAAACCGAATCCGAAATAAATTATACCGCAAAATAGCGAATGCCCGAATGTCTTCGGCATAATTCGTTATGAAAAAACTTATGAATGTACAAATCCATTGGAAACACAATAACACTCACTCTGCTCTGCTCTCTGCTTCTCCTTCACCTTGCTGAACTCCCTCTCAAAATGGTGTACAGGGGCGGAGGCTATAGCCGCATGTAAAAAACGAAAGTAAAATACGAGATTTCTAATCCATTCGAAGCACAATAACACTCTGCTCTGCTCTCTGCTTCTCCCTCACCGTGCTGAACCCTCTCAAAATGGTGTACAGGGGCGGAGGCTATAGCCGCATGTAAAAAACGAAAGTAAAATACGAGATTTCGAATCGTTACAAATAACCGCTATGTATTTCGAAAAGTACAAATCCATTCGAAGCACATTAGGCATAATAGGCAGCGTCGTCGTGAGAGAGACACAGAAAATTACGAATCAACGAACCCAAAAAAAGTTACGAAAGTAGGAGTTGTGTCCAGAATCAACGAAAAACAACGTACTCTACCGAAAGTACGAATTATAAAGCAACAAAAAATTCAACGAAAAATGTCGCTTGCAAAAATACGAATGAGTCCGAACACGAAAAATCCCGTCTAGCAAAATTACGAATGATTACGAATCAACAGGACCGGAAAGAAACGAACCGAAACGGAAAGAATTTTTCCGTTGTGCACAAGCCTAGAAAATAGCATCAAAGAGGTGACAGCGTGAGCTGACCAGAGTGGTCAGAGAGAAAAGAAAACTTTTCCCGGTGCCCCCCACACCCGCAGGACTGCCCAACTCTCCCACCCTTCCCCTTCTTTTCACATTGAGCTGACATGTAAATACTAGGGCCTTCTTCTTATACTTCCTTCTTTTTGCAATGTAGCGGGGTATACCCCTTTAATACTGAGAGACTACATCTCCGAGTACATCTTGCAGCACCCAGGGTGCATTTACCCGGAGCAGAGACTGCTGGGGCAGACTTTATAAGGGGGGGTGGAGTTTTATTCGGTCTCTTTGGACACTCCCTCTCCTAGCAAGAGGATCTCTGTGCTGAACTGCTGTGTGCACAAGGCCTGAAGCCTGGGCCTTGTGCTCTTTTCCAAAGAGCCCTCTGCCAGCCTAGCTGAACCTGAGAGACATCTTCTCCTCCTTGCTGCAGTACACCAGAAGGACTGAAGGCCTGGATGTCGGTGGATTCCTGTTCCTAGACGAATCGGTGGAGGAAACAGACTTGGACTGTCGGGTGGTGAGAGAGCACTTGCTCATAGACAGATACTTTATCTTAACTATTCATTTGGATTACAAAGTTGTTCTTCAAGTGCACCTCCGAAAGATTGCTAGCGAAGATTGTTTACCCTGAACTTCCATTTAGATCAGTCAAGCCTGACTGCATAGGTAGACATTGCTGGGTGTTAGTCTGCCCACGAGGGGAAGTAGCTGTAAAAGGGCAGCGTTAGAGTCGCATAGCAATACATTATTGTTCTGGTTATTCTGTTCATCTTAAATACTGTTTATTGCAGGGACCTGCAACTTGTTATACTGTTATTTTATTACTTGCCCATTAGCATCAGTAAAATATCTGGGTCAAGTACATTTGGTGTCAGCTTCAGTTACTTTAATAGGAGTTTTAAAGTATATTGCTGTGCATGCTTGCTATAAGACTGCGTCACCAAGAGTTGCGGTCACGCGGTCTTATCCAACTATTACTAGCTGTGCCACGGGAGGTTAGAGCCGATTGCCAGGGGTTGACAGCGGTGCACTACAGGGCCCAAATCAATACCAGCAGCCCTCTTAACTGGGGGTACCGCTACAGCAATATACCCATTATATAAATGAAATTATTTTATTTGGGTCTTCTTTACCTCCTTCTAGACTCCAAGTTCTGCATCTGCTCCTGAGGAAGTGGAGATTAATCCACGAAACACGTAGAGCTATAGGATGCTCAATAATGTTATTATGTATTCCCCTTGTCTGGTTTTACCATGCAATGAAATATGAATATGTATATAATGAAATATGAATATTTTTATAGTTTTATGTCAAACATGATGATCATCCAGTATGGTTCAGCTCAATGAAATGTTTTCACCTATATTTTATCATGTCTGTAAAATTGTTGTGATTTACAAGTCATCATGCAATAAACCTAGTATTATTTATATATTGACTTTTCCAGTGATCAGCCTCATTTAAAGCGGAGTTACACCCAAAAGTGGAACTTCCGCTCATCGGATTCCCCCCTTCCCCCTCCAGTGCCACAATTGGCACCTTTTTGGGGGGGAGGGGGGACAGGATACCTGTCAAAGACAGGTATCCTTTCCCACTTCCTGGAGTCCGGCTGCGGTAGGGTTCCCCGGCGTAAAGCCGAAAGGCTACACTGCCGGGTTCCCTTACCCGCAATGGCGACGGAAGCACCCGACAGCTGATGGGGAAACATCAGCTGTGGTGCCGACATCGAGAGACTGCAGGACAGGTAAGTCTCCATTTATTAAAAGCCAGCAGCTGCAGTATGTGTAGCTGCTGGCTTTTAATTTTTTTTTTTCCCCGTCACAGGCTGGAACACCACTTTAAAGTCCCCTTGACCAATTTTTCCCCTTTCTGCATATACAATTGGGATGGAGGCTTATCACCTATGGTGCCACGGACCACATCCTCTCATTTTTTCTGATTATAGATGCAAGGCTCTGGGTAACCCCTGCAAGATATAGACTATTCTTTGACTCACACTCTCTCTGTACCTATCAACTATTCTGTTTGTAACAGAAACAGGGTTCAGGTTGATGGCAATTGGCAAGCATGTACAGTGGGGCAAAAAAGTATTTAGTCAGCCACCAATTGTGCAAGTTCTCCCACTTGAAAAGATGAGAGAGGCCTGTAATTGTCATCATAGGTAAACCTCAACTACGAGAGACAAAATGTGGAAACAAATCCAGACAATCACATGTCTGATTTGGAAAGAATTTGGAATCATTTTTTACGCAAAGCTCATCTGGATTCCGCAAATCATGACCTGCATGAAAAATGCCTCATTCTATTTGTAAATTATTCAAAAGATCAGACATCTACTTTCATATCGACACCAAATTACACTTACTTTGGCTCTAGTACAATCCAGACTAGACTTCGCCAATGGTTTTTGCCTTGGCCTTCCCCTTAAGTGGGTTAAAAAAATCCAAATTTTACAGAATCAAGCAGCACGCACTATTACGGGTACACCATATAGACACCACATCACCCCCGTGCTGGCACAACTACACTAGTTACCTATAGTGCACAGAGTACAATTTAAAATCTTGGTTCTGATGTTTATAGCATCATTACACACCAATTAGAGCATTGCGGTCCGGGCTTCAAAATAGGATCATCCAAGCACCCGCCCGACTCCAATACTTGGGAGGTCAACGAATGCAGACTATGGGCGCGACCCTTTGGAACCAACTCCCCGACCATCTCCGGCTCCCAATGCCCCAAGCTCTTTTTAAAAGGCAATTAAAAACCCACCTTTTTAAAAACGCTTTTCCTAACTACAGATGTAGAGACATTAAAATTAGTAATAATTAACGCCAACTTTGTTTTCTCGCCCCTCTTGTGAGCCATCCTTCTTCTTTTTCTCCTCCCTTTTTTTTTTCTTTTTCAAATAGTTTTTTCTTTTCCCAAGGCTGATTGGTGAATTTATGATACAGCGCGCTTAGTTGCAGTCCTTCAAGACAGTATTTGGCGCAATATAAATTTAATTATCAATCAATTGACCAAATACTTATTTTCCACAATAATTTGCAAAAATAATTATTTCCAAATCAGACAATGTGATTGTCTGGATTTGTTTCCACATTTTGTCTCTCATAGTTGAGGTATACCTATGATGACAATTACAGGCCTCTCTCATCTAAGTGGGAGAACTTGCACAATTGGTGGCTGACTAAATACTTTTTTGCCCCACTTTATATATGAATTTTCAAGTAAATAGTTAAAAGGCTTTCTGTTTCTGGACTCTTCCTGCTCCTACTTCTAAAATGGGAATGTCTCCTGGTAACTTATCAGTACCAGTGCAGCCGCTGGGTGTAAGGCAGCATTGATCAGGCTGGATGCCTCAGAGGGGATTAAGGCCAAGGCAACAACAAAAATGAAACCAAAGAAATACTACAAATGCAGCTCATACTTATCTTTCCAGTGTGTTTGTGCCATGGTGCTATCTGACACAGTAGTAGATATGGGAAGAATCAAAGTGTCCAGTGGGGCAACACAGCAGTGGGGCTCTGAGCTCTTCTTGAGATGAGCATAAGCCTTCTTCTTTTATGGGTTGTTTTTGAACCCGTTGAATTAGCTTGCATCACACCTTATTGTACTGCAGGATTTTTGGCAATGAAGCATATCATAGCGCTAGTTAGAGTGTGTATTGTGATGCACTGTACTGCAGAAGTTTTTGGCAGGCACTGTACATGTGTGCTTGGGTGCCATTCTAAATGAATAGGACTGAAACACAGAACGAATGGCTCCTCTGTGCATCATACAGCTGTGGCCAAATGTTTTGAGAATGACACAAATATAAATTTTCACAAAGTCTGCTGCTTTAGTTTTTGTGATGGCAATTTGCATATACTCCAGAATGTTATGAAGCGTAATCAGATCAATTGCAAAGTCCCTCTTTGCCATGAGAATTAACTTAATCCCATAAAAAACATTTCCACTGCATTTGTGAAGATGGCTTCAGGGTGCCCAAGAAAGTCCAGCAAGCGCCAGGTCCGTCTCCTACAGTTGGTTCAACTGCGGGATCAGGGCACCACCAGTGCAGAGCTTGCTCAGGAATGTCACCAGGCAGGTGTGAGCACATCCACACGCACAGCGAGGCAAAGGCTTTTGGAGGATGGCCTGGTGTCAAGAAGGGCAGCAAAGAAGCCACTTTTTTCAAGGGAAAAACATCAGGGACCGACTGATTTTCTGTAAAAGGTACAGGGATTGGACTGCTGAGTAGGGATGAGCTCGGTGTTCGAGTCGAACATACGTTCGACTCGAACATCGGCTGTTCGATCGTTCGACGAAGATCGAACGATTTGGGCCGTTCGCGCCTAATTCGAGTGACGCGAACGGCCCACAATGCACTACGCCATCGCAGTGTCATCCAGGCGCTGTGATTGGCCAAGCATGCACTGTGACCCCGCATGCTTGGCCAATCACAGCGCCGGCAGCGAGGAGAGCAATGATTGGCCACAGGCAGGATGCCTGTGGCCAATTATTGCTGAGGGTGTATAGTACACGCCCCACACTATAAAAGGCCGCCAGCACGGCGGCCTAGTGTAGTGATTTCCGGAGCAGGGAAAGAGAAGCATAGGCAGGGACAGTGACATTTATTTTTTCTTGCTTAACCTGGATTCCTTTAGTTTAGGGAAAGAGAAGGATAGGTAGGGAGAGTGTCAGTGTGTTTTACTGTGCGAATCCTTGTTTCTAGGGACAGGGAAGGACAGTGAGGGAAATTCTCCTTGTGCTATAGTGTGCTAAAGCATTGATCATCAATCAGCTTTAAAAAAACATTTTTTCTAGGGACAGAAAACTATAGGTAGGAAGAGTGTCAGTTTCTTTCACTGTGATAATCCTTGTTTCTAGGGACAGGGAAGGACAGTGAGGGAAATTCTACTTGTGCTATAGTGTGCTAAAGCATTGATCATCAATCAGCTTTAAAAAAACATTTTTTCTAGGGACAGAAAACTATAGGTAGGAAGAGTGTCAGTTTCTTTCACTGTGATAATCCTTGTTTCTAGGGACAGGGAAGGACAGTGAGGGAAATTCTCCTTGTGCTATAGTGTGCTAAAGCATTGATCATCAATCAGCTTTAAAAAAACATTTTTTCTAGGGACAGAAAACTATAGGTAGGAAGAGTGTCAGTTTCTTTCACTGTGATAATCCTTGTTTCTAGGGACAGGGAAGGACAGTGAGGGAAATTCTCCTTGTGCTATAGTGTGCTAAAGCATTGATCATCAATCAGCTTTAAAAAAACATTTTTTCTAGGGACAGAAAACTATAGGTAGGAAGAGTGTCAGTTTCTTTCACTGTGATAATCCTTGTTTCTAGGGACAGGGAAGGACAGTGAGGGAAATTCTCCTTGTGCTATAGTGTGCTAAAGCATTGATCATCAATCAGCTTTAAAAAAACATTTTTTCTAGGGACAGAAAACTATAGGTAGGAAGAGTGTCAGTTTCTTTCACTGTGATAATCCTTGTTTCTAGGGACAGGGAAGGACAGTGAGGGAAATTCTACTTGTGCTATAGTGTGCTAAAGCATTGATCATCAATCAGCTTTAAAAAAACATTTTTTCTAGGGACAGAAAACTATAGGTAGGAAGAGTGTCAGTTTCTTTCACTGTGATAATCCTTGTTTCTAGGGACAGGGAAGGACAGTGAGGGAAATTCTCCTTGTGCTATAGTGTGCTAAAGCATTCCTCATCAACCATCTTTGAAATCCTTGTTTTTTGGACAGTCAGGGAAATTGTCGTTGTGCTATTCTGTGCAAAAGCAATCATCCTCAACCATATTTAGAAATCCTTAAGTAAAGGGACAGAGAAGGACACCTGAAGGTAGCCCTTATTGCTTTTTTCCCATCTCCCTGCAGGCCATCTATTAGAATGTCTGGAAGGCAAACAAGGAGAGGCAGACAGTCAGGAGGCAATAAAAGAGGGCAAGCAGGCTCTGTGTCTGGGGGCAACAGTGCTGGTCGTGGACGCGGTGCATTGTCATCAGCACATGGCCATGGGACACGCTTGTCCTTCTTTTCGGCAGCTGGACATGTTGAGCCACATCATGCCGAAGACTTGGTAGAGTGGATGACCAAGCCCTCCTCCTCCTCCTCATCCTCTCTCACCCAGGCTCAGGGTACTGGCAAAGCAGCTGCCAAAGCGTCCTCTTCCCTGGTATCAATGTCAGACTCATCATCAGTCACTCCTTCCCTAGACCCACCATGTCCTCCTCCTGAGGAGTCCCCCGAACTGTTTGAGCACAGTGTTGGGTACATGCTCCAGGAGGATGCCCAGCGTTTCGAAGGGTCTGATGATGAAACCCAGCTACAGGAAGGCAGTAGCGTGAGAGCAGACAGAGGGGATGCTCAAGAAGGACACCAATCTGGCAGTCATGTTCCAGCAGCTGCAGCATACTGCCAGATTGGCTCCAGTGATGAGGAGGGAGGGGATGATGAGGTCACTGACTCCACGTGGGTGCCTAATAGGAGAGAGGAGGAGGAGGAGGATGAGGAGGAGGCACATCTCCAACGAGGCAGGATGCCCTTTGGTGGCCAGCGTAAGGGCAGTACACCGACGGAATCACACCGCAGAGCTCCGCCTGTGCAGGGCGCTGCCTCTGCCCGTCATTCAAAAAGTTCTTTGGTGTGGGCCTTTTTTGAGGCTAGTGCATCAGATCGCACAGCTGCTGTTTGCAACATATGTCTCAAGCGTATATCGCGTGGCCAAAACATCAGCCGTTGGGTACCACATGCCTGACCAGACATATGTTGACCTGCCATGCAGCTCGTTGGCAAGCCTACCTCAAAGACCCACACCAAAGAACAAAGCGGACCTCTCCTTGCACCGCATCAGCTGGGATCTCCAACCCCACTATAACTTCAGTCCTCTCTGAAACATGCACTGAGAGGAATGAAGGTGTAGAATTAGGTGTGTCACAGCCAAGTACTTGCGGCCACTCTGCTAGCAGTACACCGACGTCCGATTCTAGCAGGCAAATTTCCCTGCCCCAGCTGCTGGACCGTCGAAAGAAGTTCACTCCCAGCCATCCACATGCCCAGCGGTTGAATGCTAGCTTGGCTAAATTGCTAGCGCTTCAACTGCTGCCTTTTCAGTTGGTAGACTCGGCCCCCTTCCGTGAGTTTGTGCAATGTGCGGTTCCTCAGTGGCAGGTTCCCAAACGCCACTTTTTCTCACGGAAGGCTATTCCGGCTCTCTACCGGCATGTGGAAGGCAATGTATTGGCCTCGCTGGACAGGGCGGTCAGCGGTAAGGTGCATATTACCGCTGACTCATGGTCCAGCAGGCATGGACAGGGACGTTACCTTTCTTTCACGGCCCATTGGGTCACTCTTTTGGCAGCTGGGAAGGATGCAGGACAAGGTGCAGTAGTGTTGGAGGTTGTTCCACCGCCACGCCTCCAAAATGCTACTACTGGTTGTGACACACCTCTCTCCTTCACCCCCTCCTCTTCTTCTTCCTCCATGGCCTCTTCCTGTGCTTTGTCCTCTGAACCAGCGGTACGCAGGCAAAAAGATGCCATGCCGTGCTTGCGCTGGTGTGTTTGGGGGACAGAAGCCACACTGGGGCAGAGGTCCTGTCTGCTCTGCAGGGCCAGGCCGAGAGGTGGTTGACGCCACGCCAGCTTAAGCCAGGAATGGTGGTTTGCGACAATGGCACCAACCTCCTCTCCGCCCTCCGACAGGGACAACTGACCCATGTGCCCTGTGTGGCTCACGTCCTTAACCTGGTGGTGCAGCGGTTCTTGGGCAGGTACCCGGGCTTACAGGATGTCCTGAGGCAGGCCAGGAAAGTCTGTGTGCATTTCCGCAGATCTTATAATGCCAGTGCTCGCCTGGCTGAGCTGCAAAAGGAGTTGAACCTGCCCAAGAACCGCCTTATATGTGACATGCCCACCAGGTGGAACTCAACGTTGGCCATGCTGCAGCGGCTGCACACGCAGCAGAGGGCCACCAATGAGTACCTGTGTGACTACGGCACCAGGACAGGGTCAGGGGAGCTTGGTTTTTTTTCTCCACGCCAGTGGGGCATGATCAGGGATGCATGCACTGTCCTGGCACCATTTGAGGAGGCCACGAGGATGGTGAGCAGTGACAGTGCATGCATCAGTGACACTGTACCTCTTGTCCACCTGTTGGAGCACACGCTGCGTGGAATAATGGACAGGGCACTTGAGGCAGAACAGAGGCAGGAAGAGGAGGACTTCCTTGCCTCTCAAGGCCCCCTTTACCCAGACAGTGTTCCTTCTGTCCCACCCATCGCACAGGAAGAGGAGGAGGAGGAGGAGGAGGATTGTGTCAGCATGGAGGTGGAGGCTGGCACTCAGCATCATCAGCAGCAGTCTTTTAGGGATGATTTACAGTCCCAAGAAACCAGTGGACTTGTACGTGGCTGGGAGGAGGTGGCTGCGGATCATGTCGTCCTTAGTGACCCAGAGGACTCCGGAGCGAATGCCTCAGCAAACCTACGCTGCATGGCCTCCCTGATCCTGCAAAGTCTGCGGAAGGATCCTGGTATTCTTCGGATCAAGGAGAGGGACCATTACTGGCTGGCCACTCTCCTTGATCCACGGTACAAGGGTAAGGTTGCGGACCTTATGTTACCGTCGCAGAGGGAGCAGAGGATGAGACAACTCCGGGAGGCCTTGCAGAAAGGTCTGTGCAACGCGTTCCCAGAGACTGGGAGGTTACAAACTCCTGGTCCTGGACAACGAGTTGCTGAGGCTTCGGCCAGTCAAAGAAGGAGCGGTGGGGAAGGTGGCCGTCTGACCGATGCGTTCAGACAATTCTTTAGTCCGCAGCCCCAAAGTATGATCGGTTCCAGCAACCATCGCCAGCGTCTGATAAACATGGTGCAGGAATATCTAGGGGCAAGGTCAGACTTGGACACCTTCCCCACCGAAAATCCTCTGGCTTACTGGGTCTTGAGGATGGATCACTGGCCAGAGCTTGCACAGTATGCAATTGAGCTACTGGCCTGTCCTGCATCCAGCGTTCTTTCGGAACGCACATTCAGTGCTGCTGGAGGATTTGTCACAGATCACAGGGTGCGCCTGTCCACCGACTCGGTTGATCGACTGACTTTCATCAAGATGAACCAGTCTTGGATCACCACCAGCTACCACACACCTGATGCTGATATAACAGACTAATTGATTTTAACATGTCACATCCCTTCAAGACTGATGCTGATGCTGAGTGCCTGTGCTGTTATGTTGACTGGCTATCCTCCTCCTCCGAGTCCTCAATGATACGATTGATGATGATAGCTTGGAAGATCATTTTTGTTTATGGGTGCCGCCACCAGTGCCTAAGGCCCAATTTTTCAGCCCCTGTTTAACAGGGGCGTGTCATTACAATTTTTGAAGCAATACTTTGCAACAGGGCTCATTGCTGTGCTCCAAGTACAGTATCTGTGAGGGGTTGTAGTGTTGTGCCACCAGTGCCTAAGGCCCAATTTTTCAGCCCCTGTTCAACAGGGGCATGTAATTACAATTCTTGATCTAATAATTCACAGCAGGGCCCATTCCTGCACCCACCAAGAGTAACTCTGAGGGCTTACAGTGTTGTGGCAACACCACCACCACCACGAAAGGCCCAATTTTTCAGCCCCTGTTCAACAGGGGCATGCAATTACAATTCTTGATCTAATAATTCACAGCAGGGCCCATTGCTGCACCCACCAAGAGTAACTGTCAGGGCTTACAGTGTTGTGGCACCAGCACCACCATCAAAGGCCCAATTTTTACTACCACTGTTCAACAATTATGTGTAATTAAAATTCCTGATATAATAGTTGACAGCAGGGCGTTCCAGCACCAACCAAGAGTAACTGTGAGTGCTTACAGTGTTGTGCCAACACCAACAACTAAGGGGCCTATTTCTGCAGAGTATATACGGCAGGTCCCTACTTTCAAACATCCAACTTACAAACGACTCCTACTTGCAAACGCAAGAAGACAACAGGAAGTGAGAGGAAATCTACCCCTTGGAAGGAAAATTCTCTCCTGTAAGAATTAATATGGGAGAAAGGTGTCTCCTCTGTACTGATGCTTTATCAGCAATCCTTGTTTCAAGAAAAACACCACATTTCAAAAACAGTTGTCATTGGGACGGAAAGTGAGGTGAAATGTTCTGAACAGGGGCACAGACAGCAAAACAAATGTTACAGGGGTGATAACCCTTACCTATGTTTTCCAAAAAGTTTAAAAATTGATTTTTGGGCTGGAGCTACACTTAAACAATGTACCTGTTCAAAATTACAAACAGATTCTACATAAGAACAAACCTACAGTCCCTGTCTTGTATGCACCGCCTGTATACGGCTGTTCAGAGTATATAGGGCCTTTTTTATTTTATGTGCGGGGTTCCCCTTAATATCCATACAAGACCCAAAGGGGCTGGTAATGGGCTGGGGTAGGGGGGGGGGGGGGAGTGATGGGGTAGCTATGCCATTTTTCTTAAAGATTTTCATCCATATTACCGGGACCAGACATTACATTAAAGCCGCAAGCAGTTTTAAATGGCTTTTTTTTCCTTTAGAAGTGTCATTTTGTACAGGGACAGTTCTAAACACGGGAAACACGTGGCACTTCACAGGCATACTTTAGACACCCCCCAGGTACGATATTTAAAGGAATATTTGACTTTTTTTTTTTCACTTTATGCATCATTAAAATGACTGCTCCCGAAAAACGACCGTTTTTAAAACTTCTTTTTGCATTGATACATGTCCCCTGGTGCAGAACCCGGGTTCCCAGACCCTTTTTAGGACAATAACATGCATAATAGTTGTAATAATTAGCACTTTAGAATTCGAACGTTCGCATCCATTGTATTTAATAGGGTTCTAATGTTCGTACGAACTTTCGGTCCGTTCGCGGGTTCTGGTGCGAACCGAACCCGGGGGTGTTCGGCTCATCACTACTGCTGAGGACTGGGATAAATTAATGTTCTCTGATGAATCCCCTTACCAATTGTTTGGGGCATCCAGAAAAAACCTTGTCCGGAGAAGAAAAGGTAAGTGGTACCATAAGTCCTGTGTCATGCCAACAGTAAAGCGTCCTGAGACCATTTATGTGTGGGGTTGCTTCTCAGGCAAGGGATTGGACTCACTCACAATTTTCCCTCAGGACACCACCATGAATAAAGAATGGTAGAAAAAAATCGCACAAGAGCAAATTCTCTCAACCATCCAATAACAGTTTGGTGAGGAACAATGCTTTTTCTAGCATGATGGAGCACCTTGCCAAAAATGATATCTAAGTGGCTTGAGGAACAAAACATCAAAATTTTGGGTCAATGGCCAGGAAACTCCCCAGACCTTAACCACTTCAACCCCAGGCTTTTTTTACCACCTCAATACTGGGCCTATTCTGGCACTTCTCTCCTACATGTACAAATCATCATTCTTTTGTTAGAAAAATTCTCAGAACCCCCAAACATTATATATGTTTTTTTAGCAGACACCCTAGGGAATAAAATGGCGGTCATTGCAACTTTTTTTCTTGCACGGTATTTGCGCAATAATTTTTAAACGCCTTTTTTTTTGGAAAAAAAAATGGTTTCATGAATTAAAAAAGAACAAAACAATTTTTGGGGAAAATATGAAAGATGATGTTACGCGGAGTAAATAGATACCTAACATGTCACGCTTTAAAATTGCGCACACTCATGGAATGGCGCCAAACTTCGGTACTTAAAAATCTCCATAGGCGACGCAGGTTACCAGGTTAGAGTTACAGATGAGGTCTAGTGCTAGAATTGTTGCACGTACTCTAACGCACGCGATGATACCTTACATATGTGGTTTGAAAGGCGTTTACATTTGTGGGCGGGACTTACGTGTGCGTTCGCTTCTGATCGCCAGCTACCGGGGACAGGGGAGTTTTACTTATTTTTTATTATTATTTATTTTTTTATTTTACTTAATTTTTTTTATTTTTACACTTATTTAAAAAAATAATAATTTGGATCACTTTTATTCCTATTACAAGGAATGTAAACATCCCTTGTAATAGGAATGGTGTGTGACAGGTCCTCTTTATTGAGTGATGCAGGGTCAATAAGACCCCACATCTCTCCTCCAGGCTGGAAAGCATGAGATCGTGAAAAAAAATTCACTGATCTCATGTTTACTAGCCGCAATGGCAGCTTTGTTTACATCTGAGGACCCGGGCGTGACGTCATCACATCGCACTCGGGCCTCCGACAGTCATAGAGATGACTGGTGACCATCTGGTCACCAGTCATCTCTATGCTTCCTATTGTGCACCAGACGATTCATTCTCCGGGCCCCCGATGGCATGGGAGAGCCCGGAGAAGCACCGGATGGTGGCAGGAGGGGGGGATATCCCCTCCCGCGCCTATAAGAACGATCAAGCGGTGGAACCACCGCTACGATCGTTCTTATGGTGCACAGAATCGCCGGCAGAACAGAAGGATATCTGAATGATGCCTCTAGCCCAGGACGTCATATGATGTCCACCCAGGATGGGAGATCCCATCTGTGGACGTCATTTGACTATGGCTGGGTAGGGAAGTGGTTAATTCCATCAAGAGTTTGTATTCAATCCTCAAGACCCACAAATTCTGACAAACTCCAAGCATTATTTATACAAGAATTGGCTGCCACCAGTCAGGATGTGGCCCAGAAGTTGATTGACAGCATGCCAGGGCAAATTGCAGAGGTCTTGAAAAAGAAAGGTCAACACTGCAAATATTGACTCTTTGCATAGACTTAATATAATTGTCAATAAAAGCTTTTGACACTTATGAAATGCTTGTAATTATACTTCAGTATACCATAGTAACATCTGACAAAAAGATCTAAAAACACTGAAGCAGCAGACTTTGTCAAAATTAATATTTGTGTCATTCTGAAAACATTTGGCCATGGCTGTATAGAAAAGTGTACATTTTTATGTGTATTTTTGCAACACACAGATGTGAAGTCAGGCTTAAACATCAGCACACATTATTATCAGATAAAGCCGTATACAGTAAGTAACAGACAATGCACTGACACTGCAGTGCATTGCAATGCACATGCCATGTGGAGTTTAAAAACAAAGGCTCAAACCCATGTTTTCTGCATTGAATGGCCTGTCCTATTGCTCAGATATGTGGTACTTTAACACAACACATAGGGTCTATTTATAATAGCTTCACTGTACAATTCCCACAGCAAAAATCTGCTGCACATTTGTCGGTAGGTAGTTAATGGCATTCATTTTCAGAGCGTTTGCCTGAGTGAATCTTGCTTGGATTTAAAGATGTTGTAAATGATAATTTTTTTTCCTAAAATAATAAGTGTGCTATACTTACCTGCTCTGTGCAATAGTATTGCACAGTGCGAACCTGAATCTCCTATTCTGGGATCCCCCACTGGCGCTCTTGGCTTCTCCTCTTTTGTGTGTGCCCCTATAGAAAACCACTTGCTATGGGGGCACATTGTAGACTTGCTATTAAGGCAGGCTGTGTGCATCCAAATACACATACAGCATGGCTTGGCCCCACCCTCGATTCCCTCCTCACAGGATTTGATTGACAGCAGCAGGAGCTAGTGGCTCCTGTTGCTGCCTCTGTGTACTGTGGGGAGAGGAACAGAGACCAGCGCCACTGCAAATGGGCAAAGCACTGGATCAAAGTTTTAAAAAATGAAAATAACAAATTGACTGTTGTTTCCTTTCTTTATTTTCCAAAAACATGTGACAACAAATAAGATCTGCAAAATACTCACCATGGCTCTCGGCAAACACCTGGGAGTGTCTACTTTCCAAAAAGGGGTAATTTGGGGGGTATTTGTACTATTCTGGCATTTTAGGGCCTTAGAAACTGTGATAGGTAGTCAGGAAATGAAATGCGCAAGTTATGTCCTTTGAAAGCCTGAAGGTGCTCATTGGATTTTGGGCCCCTGTATGTGTCTAGGCTCCCAAAAAGTCTCACACATGTGGTATCCCCATACTCTGGAGAAGTAGCAGAATACCTTTTGAGGTGTAATTTCATGTATACCTATGGCATGTGTGAGAAATATCTGCTGTCAGAATACACAGATCAGTGCCGTGCTGCAGCTGATTGGTGTTCCTGCAAAGCAAACAACAACAGTTAACAATAACACACAGTAAGAATATAACATTAATTCAATAAAGCAACAACTTTTTTTTTTTACTTTTTTTTTACTTAAATTTTCAGAACAGTAACCTTTCTTTCCATCCTTCGATTTTAAGGTCTCTCAAATGCAATAGACAGTTTCCTGACTACCTAACATCTTTAGAGACCCTTCTTGTGCAGAATTGTGTGAACGCCTATATTGTGCTGTGCTGTACCCTAAACTAATAGTTCACTAGGGTGTGGTAGCGACGGAAGCTGTCCTTGATGCAGAGGCTAGGTTGGTCAGGAGGGACAAAAAAAATGGGTGTCACGCCTTACTCCGCATTTACCACAGACACAACATCTTTTTTGGGCTGACTTTTGTGTTGGGGTAGGTTGAAGGACATCTGGAAAATGCCTCTCATGCAGCCAGCTAACTGCATCTGGATTTTGGCTTTGGGCCACGGCGCCTTCTGGATACTAATGGGCTGAGACGATCGCTTCCTAAAAAATAAAACGAAGGATCCAGTTCTTATAGTAGCTTTGTACACAACAAATGCATTGTATAGAGCCAATTGAAATAAATAGATGGACACTTTTGTACCAGTGTCTAGCTTTGCGGGAGGCTAAATGCAGCTTCATCATTTGGTCTTTGAAGTCCACACCTCCCATATTTAGATTATAGATGCGGATGCAGAGAGGCTTTTCAATGACACCAGACGCCATGTGAATTTGAACCGTTGTGCCTGGGTGAATGGAAGACAGGATGAATACATCATGTTTGTCCTTCCATTTTACTGCTAGTAGTTATTCATTTCGCAAGCAGGCTTTCTCCCCTTTCTAAGTTGGGTGTTAATGAGCTGTTGGGGGCCCATGTGATCAGGTGCCACAGCATTTAATTTTTTTAAGAAACAAATTTCTAAAAATTGGCATGCTTGCATAAAAGTTGTCCACATACATCGCCGCTCGCCGTAAACACTGGGCATGCGCGGGAAAGAGCAGTGAATGCTGGGAGCACAGAATTCACTGCATCAATGCTTGTGGGCTTCACATGCCCACAAGCAAGATGGGAACGTCCAGGATCACATTTTATAAAATCTTCTTGCAAACGAAAACGGACAGCAGATGATTTAAAACACCCAAAAAGTGAGTAGTATTTAATGCTTGTGAAAGTGTCAGAATGACTTAAAAAAAAAAAAAGAAAGGTCGCCGGACATCCGCTTTAAGTTGGCTCTTTCAACATGAACCCTGGGCTGGGCTGTGAATGCGGGGATAACGAGTGCTGCTGAATTTGGGGGCAGCCAATTAGGGTTTGCAAGCACCTCCAGAAGACTACTATGGGCTCTACGGGCCTGTGACTTCTTGGTGACTGCAGTTGGTGCTTGCCAGATCACCAAAAAGCAGTGCAGCGCTAGTTCTTGCACCCTGCTGCATCTGAGTGTTTCTAGCATTTCAGCAACATTGGGTTGGGTATGCCTGATTTTAACAGGAACCTCTTTACCATCATCCGAGCTAATTATCAGGGTGCTTCTGCTTTCTACAGGTTTATATTCTGAGCCTGATTCTGACAGTGAGGCCTCCCTCTCATCTGTCATACTCAGAATCCTGTACGCCTCCTCACTAGTGTACCTTTTTTGTACATTTTGGGCACTGTCTTTACAGGTACCTAGTGGCGACTATAGGAAACAGAGCTCCTGGCTAGCAATCAGCGACTGCTTGCGTGCTAAAAAAAAGAAATTAACTGCTAGTGCTAGCAGAGATCAGGCCTTTTTTTTTTTAGACCGAGTACGAATGTTAATACTTTCTCTCAAGTAAGCACCAATAGCAATTACCGATACCTAGCCTGGGTTCACTTATAAACGGGGCAGGTTTGCATCGCTATTTTAAGGCATGACTTTGTTCAGAGGTTCAGGTGCGAATTGTTAAAGTGTATGAAACTGGAAATCGCACCTGTATTGGGCTAAAAATCGTACCAGACTCTTTTTGAAATCGCACTCCGGCTGGCTTTGAAATCACACAGCGGGCCAGCCGAAGTGCAAATTCAATAAGACTGAGGTACGATTGTCAGTCCAGTTCAGGTGCGATTTCCAGTGTTATACACTTTAACAATTCGCACCTGAACCGCTGAACAAAATCACATTGGATTCTTGAAGGCTCTTGTGCAAATGCTTAGTATCGGTACTGATACCGATATCTGTCACACATTAACATTATGCCCCATGACAGTATTTACTGCACCATCAGATATACTAGATCCTTCCCTGAATATAAACTTGACAAACTATTAACTTTTCCTAACCCTAACCAACAACATAGTTCAGTTTAACCATTTGGCGCCCACGCTATAGCCGAATGACGGACACAGCGCGGACCCCAAATGTCCTCCCCTTTGTGCACTCCCCTGCAGGGCGCGCGCTGTGATCACCCAAGTCACTGAGACTCAGGTGATCACAGATCTGTGTAAGGGGGCGGTCCCGGCCCCTTACCACGTGATCAGCTGTCAGCCAATGACAGCTGATCACGTGATGTAAACAAAGGATCGGTAATTGTTTTTTTTTTCTCCTCACACTGATAGCGTGAGGAGAAAAAAAAGCCGATCACCGGCTTGTTTACAAGGGACATTGGTCCCGAAGAGGAAGGAGGCACATCTGCCTCGTCTGTGCCCACAAATACCGCCTGCCAGTGCCACCTGCCAATGCCCACAAGTGCCACCTATCAATACCCACCAGTGGTGCCAATCAGTGCCTCATCAGTGCCACCTAGCAATGCTGCCAATCAGGGAAACCCATCAGTGCCCATTATTGCCACCCATCAGTGTCCATTACTGCCAGCTATCAATGCCACCTTTTAGTGCCAATTCTCAATGCCCATCAGTGCCAACTCTCAGTGCCCACCAGTGCCGCCTATCAGTGCCCACCAGTGCCGATTTATCGGTGCCCATCAGTGCAACCCATCAGTGCAGCCAATCAGTGCCCATCAGTGCAGCCTCATCAGCGTACATCAATGAAGGAGAAAAATTACCTGTTTGCAAAACTTTATGACAAAATATAAAAAAAATATATTAAATCTGGCTTTTTTATTTTTTTAACAAAAAATAAAAACCGCAGAGGTGATCAAATACCACCAAAGGAAAGCTCTATTTGTGGGAAAAAAATGATAAAAATGTCATTTGGGTACAGTGTTGTATGACCGCGTAATTGTCATTCAAAGTGCATCAGCGCTGAAAATTGGTCTGGGCAGGAGGGGGGTTTAAGTGCCCAGTAAGCAAGTGGTTAAAACCATGAGACTTCTCAAAATACAAATATTTTCTGACACAGCTATGAGCCAATCATTAGTAGAGGCTCCCTAGACAGACTGATGATCTCACAGAAGCTGGTCGCCAGAAAATGACGAAAGTATACATAACTTTCTAAACGTAAAGGTCATCAAAGCCTCACTTCACCCTACACTACTTTCCGATGTACGGAACGACTAACTGCTCTTATATAAGGGAGTGGTAGGTGTACCAACATGGCGTCTCACGGAGATTCCGTACAACGTCACATGTGCGCCTGCGTATGTGCGTCAGCCGTAGAAGCCCGAGCGATGGAAGGACGGGGAAGATTCACCCCCAGCCAATCAGCGATCTCTTCTTTCTCTAGGGAGCGAGGGCGGTGACGTCACCGGGCAGCGGACCTGGAGAGACAGAGGGAGAGGAGCTTCCTAATTTAAAGAGACCCCCTCTAGTTATCCTGACTAGAGCCCGAGTCAGGAGGATGGTGTGCGGCGGCTTCACGTGCTCCAAGAACGCGCTATGTGCGCTCAACGTGGTCTACATGGTAAGAATAGCGGAACGTCAATGTGTGTGTCATGGCTTCATCCTAGGAGCCTCTCTGCTGTCCCTTCCTCCTGCCAGGCCTGTCTGTGCTGTCACTGGTCGGGCTCATCGTCTTCTCATCCTCCTATCAGTGTTCTGTGTGTGCTCCTCCCTGTCCCTCTCCTCACATTAGGGAGGGATGGATGGATGGATGGGATGCAGTATCATTTACAGTTACCAGAAGTGGATAATCTGAGGACAGGCCTATACCCTCTTATCAATGGAACAGGACCCTATATTACATCATTGTTGGTAGATCTTAAAGCTGAACTCCCGGGCCAGTTCTTCGCCAGTCTTTGGGCCTCCGGTACCGCCATCTTGGTAGTGGGAAGCTGGCTATGACTTCACAGCCCCACTGTGCATGCACAAGAAGCAATGTGTTTCCGGATTGGTCCTGACGTGTCCCAGGAGGCTACGGGTGGGGAGAGGGGGGTCTGAACTTCCTCTATTCTTGCCTAGGTGAGCATTGCAAGAGTGGGAACCTTTTAGAAAAAGGTTCCTTACCGCCAGAAACAAAAAGAACCTTGAAATAAAGGGTTATGGAGAGAAAGAGGATCTTTCATTTTTAGTGGAAGTTCCAATTTAATGGCCAACTCCGATCTTTAGTTCTGCCAGAAAATGGTGCTCTCCCCAACGGTACAGTGGTGGAGTGTTCCTGGTCTATGGAGCATGCTCTCGGCTTGATGACATCAGGAACCGTCCACAACTCAAGACCACTGGAGGGTGCCGGACCAGTCATGTGCTGGGAGGATCAGGTAAGTATATCTCTTTCTCCTTCTCTTCCTTAGACCTTTTTGATCTCCAAACTGTGGCCCTTTGCTTGCTTTTATCCAGTCCTTGGGGCGACCGTGTCCCCCACGGACGGCGAGGCTGGGGCGACCGTGTCCCCCACGGACGGCGAGGCTGGGGCGACCGTGTCCCCCACGGACGGCGAGGCTGGGGCGACCGTGTCCCCCACGGAAGTGTAGGTGGACTTCCTTTTCTAATAGTTTCTTATCTATACTTTTCCGGGTGACTGCTGTATATAAATGATTTTAGCTACACTTTAAAGTGGACCCACTGTCAATCTACTTGCCTCCCTTCTAAATTCCGAAGTCTGCAAGGTGTCCCACGCCCCCATCTTCTTCCCAGGTGCTGGTCTTCAGGCATTTTCATTGGCAGGTGTAATTTTACAAGAGACCTTGTGGGGGACATTTACTAAAATTGGAAAGTGCAAAATCTGGGGCACTCTGTATAGAACTCAGTCAGCTTCCAGGTTTTATTGTCTAAGCTTAAGGGCTTTTAAAAACGGGCTGTCCGATCAGGTCTGCCTGTCACTTTTTGAGGCGGACCTGATCGAACCATCCATTCACTCCTATGGAGCAGCGGATGTCAGCGCAAAATCCACGGATGGTGGTCCTATATTCCATCCGTCGATTGGATGAAAACAGACAGAGGCGGCCCGTTTTCTTCCGATTTCCCCATAGAGAGAGGACTGTGTCCGTTCTGTATAGTGAGTGGAGACGGACCTGTCATCCACCAGATCAGCAGAGCTGAGCAAGCGGATTCCGTCTCACGGAGGCACCCGTGTGAAAGGGGCCTAACTGGACAAGCTGAAGTTAGAAGCTGATTGGCTACCATGCTCAGCTGCACCAGATTATGAGTGTACCAGTCTTAGTAAATCTTCCCCGGTGTGTCTCTTCTGTGATAAATGGCCTACCTGCTCACAGGTTTTAGGAAAATGCCTTCAGTTTTGCTGTAAGTCTTAATGTGACTCAGTCACCACTGGGTTACTTTTACTAGTGCACCCCAAAGAAGCTTGGATATACTTGCTTCTCCACTCCCTAGTCGCTGCAAGCATTTTACACTTCTGGACCCCAATGGCCACTGTGGTTCCTACTGTTGGCTTATATGTTACTATTGGACCTGTGAGACAGAAGGTGGAACCACAGTGACTAGTAAGTGAGGAGTTAAGTATTCAACCATCCTGAATGGGAATTTTGAATACATAGGCTGCCAGAAAGGTAAGTATATCAATGTTTCTTTTACTAGTGAGCTAATGGGTAAACATGACCTTCTGTTAGCAGGGTCACTTTATCATCTCCCTAGTACTTAACTCTTACCCAACCCTGAAACTTAATCTGATTCTAAGACTTAACTTTTAATCGTGTGCTAATAATATAAATTGGATTGCAAAACTAGAATGAGGCAATCTCAAATACAAGTCCAGAAGAAGTCAGAGATACCTATGAAGAACAAAATTGATTTGACATGCAATCTCAATGGCTCTGAAGTTGTTCTGTGTTGCCCATCTATACAAATCCTACCTGTGCTAATGTCCAAATAGCTTGGGCCTAGGACCTAAGGGGCTCCAAAGAACTATTAATGCATCAGTAAGAGTCAGGGCTTAGTAACATGTCCAAAAACTTGGGATATTGCTTCACTCCTTGGTATCTTTTATCTTGAAATCACATCACAGGTATGACGGGAACATAGAAGGTCACGCGTTTCACGCTAAAGTCAACACTTACTCAAAGTAAGTGCTAACTTTTGCACGAAACGCGTGACCTATGTTCCTGTCATACCAGTGATGTGATTTTAAAGTGGAGTTCCACCCTGATTTTTATTTTTTTAACAAAAATCAAAAATAAATGAATAGAAAAATAAAAAAAATGTACTTGCCAGAAAAAGCGGTTGCTATGCGGAAGTTCCTAATCTGCCTCTTCATCCTCTGCGGCTGGTCTACTTCCTCGTCTTACTCGCGGTGTCTTCTGGTGAATGGGGCGCGCTGCCTTCTGGGAACTGTGTGTATCCCAGAGAGCAGCCGGCCCATTCACAAAGCGCCGCGCAACTCACGCATGCACAGTAGGAAACGGGCAGTGAAGCCGCAAGTCTTCACTGCCTGTTTCCCTTAGTGAGGATGGCGGTGCGGGGACCTGCAGCGATCGAGCGATCGGCTTTGGGGGGGGCGACTTCGCGGGCGCCTAGGACATGTAAGTGTCCTTATTAAAAGTCAGCAGCTACAGTGTTTGTAGCTGCTGACTTTTAAAAAAAAAAAATCGCGGGTGGAACCCCGCTTTAATGCAGCAATATTCTGGATTTGTGCATGTTACTGAACCTCAGACAAGCTGTGCATCACCCTGGATTCCAGTTCACATGTGAGAGTTGGTCCCTCACCTAGAGCGACATTACTTTGGCTTTACTGAAGGATCAGGGCTTGGTCACGATTTGAGGCCTCATCTACAGTGTGAGCCTATATTGTAAGGGACCTGTCACGTTTAGGTGCAGAAAAAAAAAAAAAAGGATGCAGCCCTTTTCGTTGTTTTAATTTTTCGGACCTTAAGGCCCCTTTCACACTGGCACGTTTTTCAGGCGGTTTAGCGTTAATAATAGCGCTGTTATACCGCCTGAAAAAAACGTGCCCTGTAGTCTTCAATGTGAAAGCCCGAAGGCTTTCACACTGAAGCGGTGCGCTAGCAGGACCGCTCCAAAAGTCCTGCTAGCCGCATCTTTACAGCGGTGAAGGAGCGGTGTGTTCACCGCTCCTTTACCGCGGCTGCCCATTGAAATCAATGGGACACAGCAGTATGCGGGCGGTATTGACCCTGTTTCGTCCGCTAGCGGGGGGTTACATTCGCCCCGCTAGCGGCCGCATACCGCGGTAATAACGACGGTATAGCGGCGCTGAAAATCGCACCGCTATACCGCACCTGCCTGCCCCAGTGTGAAAGGGGCCTTATGGACTAGGAGGTAGACGGGTGTGAACTGCCTGTTTACATCAGCCTGTCCCTAGACCCACATGGAGCTTCCAATCAGGTCTGCCTGAAAAACACAATGCAGAAACGGTGATCTGCTACAAGCGCTCCTATCAAGCAGGATCCAAAGCCTGCAAAGGAATGTGGTGATTTATGCTACTATAGGCTGCGAGTACAACCAACAAATGACGCCATGAAAATGTACATTTTATGCAAATGAAAAACACAGGATGCAGGTAGGAAGTTTGGAATTCCTTTTTAGGAGATTTCCCTGCATTTCCTGGTCCAAAGACCAAACATGTAATAAGTGAAAATATCCTCATAGACAGCTATCACTGGAATAATGTCCTCATTGACAGATTTCCCCTTGCTTCCTGTTTCAGTGATGCCTCTAAAAGGATGGATGTACCCAGAAGGAGAACCAAGGGCAATACAAATATGACAGTTCTGTGTTTACACCAATTGACTTGTAAAGTCTGCTTCACACCGATCTGCTGCGCTTTCCCCGGGACTTCTACTGTGTCCAGCGATTTTTAAAGCGTTTTCTGAAAGCGCGCCGAAAGTCCTGCATGCTTTCACAAATCGCACCAAAACCGCAGGGGCATAATAGAAGTCTAGGGGAAAGTGCAGCTAACCCAAGGAAAACCATGTTCTGTATAGCAGTGAAAAGGCACCTGTAATCATGTGTTGATAATCGTACTCCTCCCATTTTTATTTCTTTTTTTCTAGATTTGTGCCCTTTATTTCCTGCTCTGTCTTGTATAATTGAATGTAGGCCATGTTTTGGCTTTTTGCCCTGAATGTTTGCTCTGTTTCAGTGTCAAAGGTTCATTAGCTGGTCTTTGTAAAGAGTGACCCAGCAAGTACTAGAAAAATATGCCCCTGGGGTTTGTTTTTCGATGTTTGCAGACAGATGAAAGCTCTAAAGCCAGCATGTAAAGTTAGAGTGCATTTCCAGTTCTTCATGTCCTTCCTTTAACCTGCTTGTATCATATTCATATTCTTGTGTTAAAGTGATCCTAAACACTGGTTTAAAAAAAAAAAGTATACTCTCACTGGCCACTTTATTAGATATACCTTGCTAGTACTGGGTTGGACCCCCTTTTGCCTTCAAAACTGCCTTAATTCTTCATGGCATAGATTCTACAAGGTGCTGGAAACATTCCTCAGATTTTTGTCCATATTGACGTGATAGAATCACGCAGTTGCTGCAGATTTTGTCAGCTGCACATCCATGATGTCAATCTCCCTTTCCACCACATCCCCAAGGTGCTCTATTAGATTGAGATCTGGTGACTGTGGAGGCCATTGAAGTACAGTGACCTCATTGTCATGTTCAAGAAACCAGTGGTGAGATGGTTTGAGCTTTGTGACATGGTGCATTATCCTGAGTAGCCATCAGAAGATGGGTACACTATAGTCATAAAGGGATGGACATGGTCGGCAACAATACTCAGGTAGGCCGTAGCATTTAAATGGTGCTCAATTAGTACTAAGGGGCCCAAAGTGTGCCAAGAAACTATCCCCCACACCATTGCACCACCACCATCCTGAACCATTGATACAAGGCAGGATGGATCCATGCTTTTATGTTTACGCCAAATTCTGACCTTTAACATGTGAATGTTGCAGCTAAAATCAGGACAACTCTGCTGTACAGGGACTGAAAGATGTTGATACCAAGGAAAATTCCTATACTTGCACTGGGCCTGTATTAAAAAAAAAAAAAAAAAAAAAAAGTTACAGAATATATTAATAAATACAGAGTTGCATTAACCATTTATGGACCGCCCACCGTACATATACTGCAGTAGGGCAGCCACTCTGTGGCAGATCACTCCTGGGGTGCGCTTACCGCCAGCGACCCACTCTTGCTGTGATCATACAGTGGGAGTCCAGCGGCGGGTACCGCGGACTCGCTGTCCGTCGGCACCTGCCGATTATACAGTTCACAGGCAGAACGGCGATCTGTAAACAAGGCAGATTGCCGTTCTGTCAGTAGGGAAGGTATTTATCCTGTGTTCCTGCAAAGCAGGAACATGCCTCATTGCCTTTCCCTAGTCAAAGCACTGGGCAGCAGCGTCACTTCCGGCGTGAGGGGGGAGAGTACAACCCGCAACGGACTTCACCTCCCGCCCCACTTCTGGTATAATGGCTGCCTGCACCACCAAGGAAGCCCCGTCTGCACGTCCCCAGGAAGTTCTCAGGAGTCGCTGCACACGGCACGCCCCACGGAGGATCTGACTGCCAGCCTCCTGTTGCTGACACCCCTGTCAGGTAAGAGGAGGGAACAGGATAGATGGTCCCTGAAGTTTTGGGTACCTCAGTGTCCTTCAGTTATCAGGGGGCTCTTCCAAGCACTTCTGCCCCCCCCCCTGGGATGAGAGGGGGGCAAGCCCTAACAGACCCATAAGCTTCCCAAGCCTGCATTCCGACTCCTGGGGGGGGGGGTGGCCTCCAGCCCTCAGTCTAAAAAAAATAACAAACTGTTTCTCTGTGGGGAAACACAATCAAAAACTGAGGAGCACAGGGATGGACGGGGTTTTTGACCTTTCTTGATTGTGTTTCCTGTCAGGTGGGTGCCGTCCTGGAAGACGACTTGAGAAATAAAAACCACAGAGGTGATCAAATACCACCAAAAGAAAGCACCGTTTGTGGGGGGAAAAAAAGGACATACATTTTATTTGGGTACAGCGCCGCGCGATTGTCAGTTAAAATAACGCAGTGCCGTATCTCAAAAAATGACTGGTCATGAAGGGGGGATAAATCTTCTGGTGGTTAATGTGTATTTCATATCAGCCATGAGTTTAACAGCTGGAAGTGTGCATGCGTGTGTGTGTGAACCACACTAAGCCTTACCTTCAGCCGAGAGATTAAGACTACTTTTGTTTGAAAGAATGCATTTCCCTGTATGTGTGGTGGGTTATGTGGGTGTTTTTTTTTTTTTTTTTGTTTTTTTTTCCCTCTCCATATGGCCTAGAGGTGCCTCCCAGCACAGGTGTGAAGTGGCCAAGCTCCCTCATCACATCTTGCCTTTGGCTACTGTGACAGATTTTTTCAGTATTGGACCTCTTGCGCACTGTACTGATGTACGAGCATCAGACATTCCTGGCAGGAAAAAACACAGATGGGCAGTATATCACTTGTGCGTATTTGTGAGTATGCACCCACAAGCATAATTTTTTATTTGTTTTTGTATATGAGAGTATACATACAAAACTGCTGACCAGCAACTCATTCCTCTTCCTTTTTTTTAATATAAATTATGTATGTGTAAATTTCAGAATTTCAGGTGCATTAAAGCTCCAACCTTAGGAAACCACATTGATGGCAAGGCATATACTTTTATTGTCTTAATACGCTACTTTGTCCAGGTGAAGCTACGCTATTTTTTTCCAGTGAAATGCGTTGACGTCACCACAGTCACGTGACGCCATCTACAGCATGCCCAGCTCCCACAGGGACTAGGGACCAGGAATGGAAAGTGACACAGATTGCCACCTGACCTAAATGGCATCGGCCGTGGATTACCCTACTCCTTCAACCATTATCCCTTGGAGCCTGTTTGACCTAGAGTGCAACAGACATACAAGGATGAGACATGTATGTGTTCGCAAAACCCATGTGCAGAGCCCGCTAGGAAGTCGGCACTGCTCTGCGCTAATCACAGGCAGTGAGACATTTCCTGATGCGCGGCTGCAGAGATCAGGAAATGTCTTCCTGGCGTGCTCTGCACATGGGGTTTGCGAAGATGCCGGAGTTCAACCTTACAGACATACAACACTAATACAGCGGAGGACACGGAATATCAGAATACACCAGGATGTGGTAACGTACGGAGTTCGATCCTCAATTGTCATTCATAGGAACAGCCGAGCTGAGCTGCTTTCCTTAATTGGCCGCCCTGGTGTTTACTATATGCACTGCCAGTCTTGCAATCCACACATAACAGCGTTGTTCACATGCACACCTCCTCACTCAGCAGCCAGCCTTGGTCATTGGTTGATCGGCCACAGAAGGTTGTGTTCGTATTGTCAGTGAGTGTATGAATGCATTGAATACCCTGTATCCAGGCCACCAATACACCACTGAAGGATATACAGCATGTGCATTGGACAGTAGACAGGATATCAACTCTGTATGAACACTGCTGAATTTATGATATAAGATCCCTGTCAGCCCACTTTGTGCTTTTTGGGATTTTTCTTTTTTCTGTGCCATCTGCAGCTGGGAATTTTTTTAATTATATGTAAATGATAGATTTAGGACTGCAGAGTCTGTAAGATTGACAAGATCAAGAAGCAACATATCAACTTTCATTATTTGCCACAAAGGAGAAATGGGAACACCGGTAAATCATGTTTTTTGTCATAGCTGAAAGGTGGAGTTGCCACTTTAAGGAAGTGAAACCTTAACCCCATAATGTCTGAAAGCGGTTTCACATCTTTGCATGTATTAGTAAATTGTACATATCACCACCACTACTTGATATAGCCAAATTTCTACCCTGTATAACTTTTATACCCTTTCAGGATAAATTGGGCCTTCGTTTTGTGGTAGATGTTAATAGAAAAAAAAAAAAGGATTCATTATCAAAAGAAAGATGGCCAAAAATAGTAAAGGGTGGGATAAATTTTGGCTATACATTTCCATTACCATGATCCACCATCCAAAAAAAAAAAATTCTACTCCTGACGTTCTGGGTGATCTTTGTGAGCATATTTGTACATTATTTGTTTGTATTTGTAGTAAGGTCAAGAAACAGTGTGGTGTTTTTTTTTTTTTTCTCCTTCCTTCGTTGACTTGGCAGAACAGAAATCTCCTAACGTTATTTTTTTTTCAGGGCTTTTGCTGATGGGCATGGTTTTTCCTGCATTTGAAATGTACCTCCTAATGCAAGGCATCAAAATCCTGTGGACTTTAATGGAGCAGTACACATGGCATTTCTGAGACCGCGTGTTTCTTTGGACGTAGCATGTGCAGAAGGGGTGCATTTGAACTGTAGGCCAAACGCAGCCTATTCTTGTCGAACACTTTTTCCATTTGAATGCCATTGCATACATTTAAATGGAAAACACAGGGTTTAACAAACGTAGCATTTAACTTAAACGCCAGTTGAATTTAACCATTAATCTGCTTTTGTCTATTGCTAGAACATTGTTATAATCTTGTTTTTATTCTTTCAGCTGGTTGGCCTGCTGCTGATTGGCGTGGCAGCATGGGGAAAAAGCTTTGGAATAGTCTCCAGCATCGAGATTATTGGGGGCGTCATCGCAGTTGGTGTTTTCTTACTCCTTATTGCTATTGTTGGCTTAATTGGAGCAGTTAGTCACCATCAAGTGATGCTCTTCATTGTATCCTTAAGTGGTGTTTAGTGAATGAGTGTGCACGTGAAAGTTAGGTTAACTCCAGAAACGGGCAAAAGATTTGTATGTTCAGCTATGCCTCACTTTACAGCTCCTTATGACAGTAAGGCCCCTTTCACAGGGGTGGATCCATTTTCAGACACCCGCTTGCTCAGCAGGGATTGATCCGTTGATCCCCACTGAACCGGCGGGTGACAAGTCCATCTCTGCGCACTGTGCAGAAAAGGACCTGTCATATCTCCGCTCTCCTCTATGGGGGGATCGGATGAAAATGGACCGTCTGTCCGTTTTCATCTGATCCGTCAGACGGATGGAAAATAGGGTTTCCATCCTTCTGGATTTAGCGGAGCGGACATGTCACCGCTGACATCCGTCACGCCATAGAGATGTATGGAGCGTCCGTTCAGGTCCGCCTGAAAAAACTGACAGGTGGATCTGAACGGTCCGCATGTGTGAAAGGGGCCTAATGCAATGTATTACATTGCTGGAGAAGTGTCTATTGAGGGGGCAGGTGATCCAGGAAGCTGCAATGCTAAAAAAAAAATATGGTGTCATCTGTTTGACTATGTATTGTGTGTGAAAGGAAGTCATAGACAACAATAACCTCGTGAGAAAAGATCCTTCATTTCCTCTTCTGACTGGAAGTGAGGAGAGTCTGACCAAATGGGGCACAGATGGCAAAAAAAACTGCTTGAAGTTCTAACCTTTCCTCACTTTATCTAAAATAAAATATTTGGTTTTGGCTGGAATTTGGATAAAAAGACTTGATGCACAGAAAACAGCAAGGAATACATATGTCTGTTTTACCTTTTTGTTTGCAGTGATCCGCTCAGGCTGCATAGAAGTATAGTCCTGTGCTGGCCAGGAAAGGAGCCCACCCACACGCCAGACAATAATAGATGAGGGCTAGATATTGTGGGAGCCGCACATCAAGACAAGACCCGCTGTGTGTGGACAAGTGTCAGTCTCAGCCAAGCTCCCAACGTGTTTTGCTCCGCCCACCAGAGCTTACTCATGAGCATACTTGCTCCCCATGAGTAAGCTCTGGTGGGCGGAGAAAAAAAACACATCGTGGGCACTTCTCCAGGGTGAGACTGCCACTTGTCCACACACAGCTGGTCTTTTTCTTGATGTGCTGCTCACGGGACACCTAGCCTCTCACCTTTTGTCTGCAGCTGTTTTTGAGCTAGTGTTTTTTTTTTTTTATGACACAAGCAGGACAGCACTAAGGTAAGCAGGCCTAACTGGTACGTTATCATGTGTACTGCTAATGACACACTATCCTGCTTGATTTCCTTTTGGTTATCACTTCCTTTACCAATAAACAGTTTATTGCCTGCTACGTTGTGTGGTTTTATTTTTTTTCTTCAATACATTTTTAATTTTTTCTGGTAATGACTTTATGCATCCTTAATTGTAATATAGTACATGGTGGTGTTAATACTCATCTTTATTTTTCAACTGGTGGTCTCTTGTTCCTGCTTGGCTATGAACAGATCGCAACAAGTAAGTTCTTGTGCTCCTGTTATGTTTTTATTTTGTAACAAGAATAGGTGGATCCTAGAGCTGCACGATTTAATCGTTAAATGTGATCTCGATTCAACCCCCGCCCGCCTCACGATTTCTATGCAGCATTTCCCCGATTTATTCATGTAACAAGTGAAGAGTTCTCTGCTCACTCAGCTGTCAAAAAAACCGGGCAGCCTGCGAAATTTTTCACAACATTGTCAGCACTGGGAGAGAGATGACTATAAATAAACAAAGTAACAAACAGTTCTCTTAGATCAAAGGAATGAACTTTAGTCTGTAAATGAGGTCAGTTTTAACCACTTAAAGTGTTACTAAACCCAGTAATATGAAAATAGTGCAGTGCCCACAGCTTATAAAACTTTTTTTTTTTTACATTAAAATACTGCCACTATAAACTTTTTTGGCTGATCTGTGTACCATGGCCACGTGATAAACTGCCCGAGTTCTGCGTGTTCCGGTAGGAGGAGATTTCCACTACAGCCTGTGTCCTCATGCTTTTATGGGAGGCGGATCATCCATGAATCAAGATGTGACATCATACCCACTGTGTTCTTTTTTTTTAGTTACTGGCTTGGAGGAGGAAGGGCGGTCATTTAGGATCTGTATACACGCCCAAATGTGTGATGTCAATATCGTGTGACCGGAACAGCTCAACAAGGAAATGTTCTCTCCAGCAATAGAGACCAAACTGAGCATGTGCAGCTTTACTACCCTCACTGTGTCTTATCAGGCCTTGCCAAGAGAGACCCTGCAAGAGGGGGGGGATCTGTCCATACAGGATCAAAGAGCCTTTTCACACAATACAGAGGATTAACCTCTTAAAGTGGTTGTAAACCCACTTATGCAACTTGCACCTACAGGTAAGCTTAGATTAAGGCTTCTCTGTAGGTGCAAGAAATATCTCCTAAACCTACACGGTTTAGGAGATATTTGCAAAAAAAGACATGCACCGATGTCTACGGCGCATGCGCGCCGTAGACAACGGTGCATTCAGTCAGAATCCGGATTTGACGGCTCCCGCGCGCATGTGTAGAGTGCCGTCTTCGCTGCTCCGGCCAATCACAGCGCCGGAGCGGCGATACCCGGAAGTAACCTTCTGGGTATCTGTGGAGCGATGGCTGGAGGGGGAGACGAGGACGGCTTCGGGGGCCCCGATCTAAGGTAAGTGATGCATAATGACATAGTATGCTAGTCATACTAGCTCATTATGGCTTTGTCTTGCAGGTGTTTTTTTTTAAAACCGGGTTTACAACCCCTTTTAAGTTTCACAGTGAGTATAGCAAACATGCTACTCTGCATATACAGACTGATTTAACTGTTGTGAGTTTAGTAACACTTTAAACAATTAAGGGCCGCTGTTATATGTCGCTACTTTGACGTTAAATACCGTTGTTATGGCAGCAGTTGGCTGCCATAACCCCGGTATTTTTTAAAAACATCCGGCGGTCCTCTTTCTGATAAATGTGGTCTCAGCGGTGGAGTCGCTGCAACATTTCTTTTATCGGGGGTGGGAGAGGGGGTCCCCCTCCTGCCGCGCTCCGGTAGTCTCCGCTGCTTACCGGAACCATCGGTAGCGGCAGAGATGCCGAGTGAGGGAAAGATGGCTCCCGCTCGGCTCCATAGCATTGGAGGGTGAAAGCTACGTCAAACGTCACTTCCGCCCAATGCTCTTAATGATTTTAACTTGTAAACACCAAGTCTGAATAATAGGCCTGGTCCTTAAGTGGTTAAAGGCTAAACCTTTTTCTGACACTTGTTGCTTACAAGTATTTTTGCTAGAAAATGACTTGGAACTTCCAACCGTAATTATATATAATTTATTTAGCAGAGACCCTAGAGAATAAAATGGCGGTATTTGCAATATTTTATGTCGCACTGTATTTACGCAGCGGTCTTTCAAATGCTATTTTTTTGGGGAAAAAATACACTTCAATTAATTAAAAAAACAGCAAAGTTAGCCCAATTTTTTTTGTATAATGTGAAAGATGATGTTACGCCGTGAGAATCGTGATATTTATTCTAAGCAAAAATAAATAAATTGTGATTCTCATTTAAGCCGGAATCGTGCAGCTCTAGTGGATCCCTGGAAAAAGTAACGGTCCTTTTTCCTGCACACAATTTTATTCCACGTTTTAAGGCTTCATCCACCCTGTTTATGACATGCATACTGTATATGTTTCTAAATGCATGCAATGTTTTTAAATGGTATAATTCACTCTGATTTGTTGTATTTAGTTTAGCTGCGTTTAAAGAAAAAATATCTTTATTGTACGGTACAGGCAACATATTCATACACTATAGGCACTTTCAGGTGACTGCACACTGGCAAGTTTTTGAAGACACAGTCTAAGAGCTCCTGCTCCACAGCTAAGATTCAAAAAGGAATCCCACAGTGAGAATTGCCATGAGCGTTCTGGGCTTAATGGTGGTTTTGTCCAAGGTGGGTGGCTTTTATAGTGCCCCATTTCATTCATGAACTCTCCAGCTAACTAACTATCAGCCTGGATATTGCCATGCTTATTTTCACCAAAACAAAGTCTTATACTGAGGGATCACTAACAGTGAGAACATCCTTCCTTCTCTAAAATTGGTTCTTAAAATGTACAACAATGGAGGTTTGTCAGGCTGGGGAGGAATCTGCCAATTCCTGACAGGGCAGAGCATATGATCAAAAGAAGTGGCCAAACTCCCCATCAACATTCTGGAACTCGGAGGTGTCAGGCTGTCCCTTCAGCACTGGACCCCTTTATAAAGACACACCCAGTTTGGGTGCAGTCAGACAATACATCAGTCATCAGATGGACAGGAGGAGCCTAGCTGCCTTGCGGGAGACCATCCAGATTCTGTCATGGAAAGAAAATGCCCAGCGATTTCCGGAGTCCTCATCCTAGTAGTGGACAACTGGCAGTTGGATTATCTCAGCCGCCACCTCTTGGACCAAGGATAGTGGTCTATTCATCCAGATGGGTTCCCTCTGATATTTTTGAAAATGGGGTACTCCAGATACAACAACATACTTCCTCTGTATCCAGAACCAAGGATCCCTTAGCTCTGGCCTCCGATGCTCTAGTTATACCCTGGTTTCACTTCAGGCTAATTTGTGCCTTCATGCCACTGAGCATTCTACCTCGCCTGCTCCACAAAATAAAGCAAGAGACTGATTCTTCTAGCACTGAACTGGGCCACAAGAGCCTGGCATACATACATACCCATATACGTTTTTGTACAGTCAACTCCTGACCTGCTCCGAACAGGCCAGATCTGCTATCCCATAGACCAGTGTTTCTCAACTCCAGTCCTCAAGGTGCCCAAACAGGTCATGTTTTCAGGATTTCCATTATTTTGCACAGGTGATTTGATCAGTTTCACTGCCTTAGTAATTACCACAGCTGTTTAATCTGAGAGAAATCCTGAAAATATGATCTGTTGCGCCTTGAAGTGGAGCTCCCCGAAAAAAAAATATTAAAAGCCAGCAGCTACAAATACTGCAGCTGCTGACTTTTAATATTAGGACACTTACCTGTCCTGGAGTCCAGCGATGTTGGCAGCAGAAGACTAGCGATTGCTCGTCACTCTGCTGCCCCCACCGCCATCCTCGTGAGGGAACCAGGAATTGAAGCCCCTTCAATGCCCGGTTCCCTACGGCGCATTCGCGAGTCGCGCTGCGCCGTTCTTACTGGTCCCCGCTGTGTCCTGGGAGCTGAGCCCAGGACACAATGGGTATTCTGCTGGAAGTGACAGAATACCCACAGAGGGGACTCCCAGAAGTGGGTGCAAATACCTGTCTTAGACAGGTATCTGCACCCCCCTCCCCCCTGAAAGGTGGAGCTCTGCTTTTGAGGACTGGAGTTGAGAAACACTGCCATAGACCTCTATTCCACTCTACTTCACAGTCTCAGGCTTTAGCGGCATGGCTGTTGCAGGCCTAAAAGGCTAGAGGAGTTTCTGAGTCTGATTCCTACCTTGTGAAAAGCAAGAAAATCTACTTCCAGGAAGATTTATTATCGAACCTAATAAACTTAATTGCTTGATTTGAGCGTATTTCATTCAGTCTTGGAGATTACTCTCTCCCTCCAATTCTGGCTTCCTACAAACCAGTCTTGACCAGAATCTAGCTCTCAGCACCCTAAAAGGGCAGATTTTGGCCTTTATCCATCCCTTTTTTTTTTTTTTTTTTTTTTTAATGCCTTTTTAGCTTCATGTTATCTTGTAAACTTAAGTCAAGGTGTATCTTGTTTTGAGGCCCCCTTTGCAGCACCCCCTGCTTTCCTGGACAGTTATTGTCTTTCTCTTTTCATTTCTTTTTCCCCCTTTTAGATCCTTGCCAGCAAAGTGGTCTTTTTGGTCGCTATGTTTGTCAGACATATTTCTAAATTGGTGGCCCTTTCCTCTAACCAGACTTTTCTTATAGTTGACAACGACAAGGTTGTATTACACCCAAATAATAAAAAAGGTACAGCGCTATAAGTGAAAATTGATGAATTCTTGCGTATATAACGAAGTGAAAAAACATGATGATAAAAATATTAATAAGCAATCAAGGTGCATAAACATGAAATATGAACCCTATAGATAAAAAGCATTTAGCCTGTAAACAAAATGTGAACCATACAGGTGAATTGCAACCAATGTTGATAAATTGGGAAATTATGTGAATAGAGTCCCACAACAGTAGATTACAAAAGGTAAATCACAGGGGGAGGTACTACAATTCGGACAGAGGTTAGTCCTTAGAAAGTGTGTCCATAATAAAGAGAAACACTTGTGACAGAAAAGTCTTCATCCACCAGAAAGGCACCCAAGAATGGTAATGTAGTCTCCTTACCGCAGCTATGTGACCACTATTACGGTGGTCTCTTCATGCACAGGGATTTATGGTCTCCCTCTAGACCATAAACCATCCCTCTGTTGTGGCTTGCAGTTTCTACATCATGCCTCTCCATACGGAGACACGGAGCATAGAAGACAGGAGAAGCCCCAAAGAGACGCCGTGCTCCCATCACATTATCCAAATCGCGCATTCAATCAGCAAATCTGTAAGTGCATTACTTTGTGGCTATTAAAAATCTGCTTGCAGTATTACACTATGGTTCCCTTTTTCGTTTATATCTCTTGGAGATAATTAGATACCATCCTCCGCTATTTAATCATCCACAGTGGGTCTAGAAGGAGACCATAAATCCTTGTGCATGAAGAGACCACCGTAATAGTGGTCACATAGCTGCGGTAAGGAGACTACATTACCATTCTTGGGTGCCTTTCTGGTGGATGAAGACTTTTCTGTCACAAGTGTTTCTCTTTATTATGGACACACTTTCTAAGGACTAACCTCTGTCCGAATTGCAGTACCTTCCCTGTGATTCACCTTTTGTAATCTACTGTTGTGGGACTCTATTCACATAATTTCCCAATTTATCAACATTGGTTGCAATTCACCTGTATGGTTCACATTTTGTTTACAGGCTAAATGCTTTTTATCTATAGGGTTCATGTTTATGCACCTTGATTGCTCATTATTAATATTTTCATCATCCTGTTTTTTCACTTAGTTATATACGCATGCATTCATCAATTTTCACTTATAGCGCTTTACCTTTTTTATTATTTGTTTTCTGAATTTTGGTATCCAATTTTTGGTACTGGCGGCTTTTATCTCACTATCATTCTGTGGTTTTCACCCTCCACAGATTTATATCTAATTCTATCTAGCACAGTGTTTCCTTTTTTTTTTTTTTTTTTTTGAAGCATTGTATTACACCCAAGACCTTCCTTTTTGCCAAAGGTGGTTTTAGCATCCCATCTCAGTAAGGACATTGTTTTACCATCTTGTTCCCTGCTCCTAGGCATCCAAAGGAACTCTCTCTACATTGCCTGAACGTAGTCAAAGTGTACCTAAAAGGTGAATGCTTCTATTAGACAAACAGATTCCCTGTTTGTGTTTTCTGAGAGATCTGGCAGGGTACACCCTCCATCAAAATCCACCATTGCATGGTGGATGAGGAATTTTGATTACAAGAGCTTATGTTCTAAAAAACAAATCACTCCCCTGCGCTGTTACATATCTGTTGGAGTATCCTGGACCTGTAAGGCAGCCACATGGTCTTCTGTTCATATTTTTTTCAAAGCTTTAAATGGATTTCCAATCCTCTGAGGAGGCAGCTTCGGCTGCAAGGTTATTGCAGTGGCACTCTGAACCTGTGCTTTACCCTTGTTGTTTCTTGAGCCTGTTGGCACAGTTTTCGTTTTGCCTAGTTGCTGCCTACCCTTGCTATCATTGCTTAGGGATGTCCTATGGTGTATGAATAGGATGCCCGTGTTCTGTATTGTACAATAAAAGTTTAGAGGAATTTCGACGACTAAATTCCATATCTTGGAGTACAGCAGAGGACACAAGCCACCTCCCCAGAATTCTCTTTATTACATTGTTTGCTACAAAACTGACTCAAAATAGGGTGGAGTTATAGGGTAGGTGTTCGAAGGGGCTTGTCCTCAAAACCTTCCCAGGATCCAATCACTTGTATGGGTGCTCAACCTGTGGCCCTCCATCTGTTGCAGAACTACAAGTCCCATGAGGCATTGCAAGGCTGAGAGTTACAAGCCTGACTCTTAAAGGCTGAGGCATGATGGGGCTTGTAGTTCTGCAACAGCTGGAAGCCACAGGTTGAGCATTCATGGTGTATGAATAAGTTGCCTGTGTCCCATACTGTACTCCAAGATATGGAATGTACAGGCAAGTTAAACTTTCTTTGTTCTGTGACGCCAGGGCAGATTGGATGCTTTGAATGCATCTAAACGCAAGTACTTATAAACACATGAACATTTAATCTAAGAAACATAAGGTTTTTTTTTTTTTCCTGTGTTTAAAGTGCAACTTTACTGTATTTTTAGCACCACAAACGTAATTCATTTTTAATTTTCAAAGCAAACCCGCCCTACCATCCATGTCTCCATACTTTTATTTTCTTGAGAAATCAGTTTGAAAAACACCCCCTAGCATTTCTAGACATGGCTATTTTGAGTAGGTACAGATGATTGATGTAGCATTAACTTCCAAGAATCTATCTGCCCTTAGCTCAAACTTGAAGGCAGGAGGGTGTGCTAAGCTGAGAAAGCTCCTCTTCCATATGAAAGAGGAAAAAACATTGTGGTAATGGGGGAATCAAGTGACTTTTCTTTCCTTAAACATGTGGTGGAAGGAAAGAAAATCGAATGCTTGATGGGCTGTCTAAGCAGCAAGCTGGAAGGTGACCTTCTGTACTATTATTGCCTGAGGCACCATAGGAACAGACCAATGCACACAAGGAGAGCTGGAAATCAGGAGCACTGTTTGCTTTTAGGAGTTTGTGGCTTTACCCTTCTTTATATATAAACAGTGTGTGGCTTGTGCTGGTGTGGGAGCTGGGATCTGAATGCCATGTAGTGAAGCACATTTTGTTGCTATCAACACCTTTGCGAAGTTATCACACATGGTCCACAGCATTATGTAGCAGCATTGTTTCTTTTCATTACAATAAAATAATTTTGGAAACTAGTCAGTGTGGTCATGGAGACCTCAGACAGGAGACATTTGCTTCCCTTCACAATAATAGAAAAGGAGGTTCAGAAAGTCAAGCACCAGCTTTAATTTTTGGTGAGCTGGTTCCTGTGTAGGTTTTGTTTTTATTTGTTGTATATGTATAGAACTGTATTTAAAGACCTTCTGATTATTGCAGGAGCACTTCCTGAACAACACATGGACCCACCTCGGTAATGTCACTCGGAGAGAGTTGGAGAAAAACTTGAATTGCTGCGGTCTGTTAAACACCACGAATAGCAAAGAATTCAATGAGGAATATGCTTTTTGTGACGCGGTATGTGCTGTGATATTTAACGCATTTATTCTCAGATGTTTAAGTGATAATATAACCGTGTGTGTGTGTGTGTGTGTGTGTTTTTGTTTTTTTTCTTGCCTGACACTTGAAACTGTTCTGATGAAGAGACTATATTGTTAAGTGAGCAAATGAGTCGGTCATCCATTGTTTTTCTGACTTATTGGTCACCCACATATCCATTGCACTTTGGTTTTTGGACACCTTTTGTGCTTCTCAAAGGCCTCTCTGTTCCTTTTACAATTTAGGACTGCAAGCATCAACATCCTGCGTGTGAAACCTGTGGGGACAAAATGTTAAACCATGCTGGTGAAGCCCTGAAAATCCTTGGAGGTGTGGGACTCTTCTTCAGCTTCACAGAGGTAAATGCATCATTTGATTCTGAAACAAATATAAAGGGTAACAGAAACTTAACGTTTCAGGAGACAAGCATGTATTCCAATATGGGATCCAAACCTTTTTCATCTTAAAGCATTCTCTGCATTAGGTTGAAAAATTTCCCAGGAGTTGTTGTGTTGTATCACTCCCCACCTCACTCGATCCAGCAATTTGCCCATCTGCAGCAGCTCTCCTGTCTCCCTACTCGTAGGACACAGAGGCAGCTGTCAGGCAAATCCTGTGAGCAGAGAGTGGGGGGGGGGGTGGCTGAGCCACGCTGTGTGTACCTATGGACACACACAACCGGGCTCGGGAGCATGCGTGTGCCCCTATACCACATGGCTTTTTATGGGGGCACACACATGGCAGAAGGAGTGTCTAGCACTGACACGGGGCCCTAAGAGGAGGTAAGGTGCTGTTCTGTGCTAAAAAAAATTGCACAAAGCAGGTCAATATAGCATGTTTATTTTCCGTTTAAAAAAAAAAAAAGTTACTTTTAGAACCACTTTAACATATAATGAGCATTCTAGCAAATGGTACAGAAGAGTGTGTTTCTTCCTGGTTTTATACCATTTCACTTGACTGCTATTTGTGGGCTTCCTTTTTAGAAATAATGTGTAGTTCTCTAATGAGAACAAACTGAAAGCCCATGACTGTTACATAAGCTTCCCTGTACCCCCCAGAGACAGCTGACTACCAACATTCTTCTTTGAGAAAATTTTATTTACTCTTTCGTCCATGGACCGACACGGCTTCTCTATTGACAAAGTGGGTATTATCCGTTAATTAGGAGTGACTAGGCAGAAAAACTTGTAAAAAGTGTTGCATCACACCTTCTACAGTACCGCCCAGGGGGCGGACCCTCTGGGTATAACCTCTCAGTCTGCCTCTCGCAGATCAGTTTTTTTCTGTCTAGCAAGGAGTAGGACATGGCTCCCTTCGGGCCCATTGGTCCGGGGAAAAAAGATATATATATATATTTTTTTTATTTTTTTGCTACATTTGTTGTTTCCTGCGATCTTCGATCAACTGCCGACTGGGTGACAGGCTGGATCCTCGATCCTTGTAGTCTCCCCAGTTTCGGCCATCGAGCGTGTGCCGACCCTAGCTACGCGCTGGGTTTTCCACGACATGCCCGTCGCTCCACGGGTGGCCGGTGAGCCTACGCTCCAGGGCCTGCATCGGACCGCTCAGCTTCGGCTGACCTTACGGCCGAGTCGCAGCAGCCTGGCCGGTGAGCTTACGCTCCAAGGCTTGCATCGGACCGCTCAGCTTCGGCTGACCTTACGGCCGAGTCGCAGCAGCCTGTCCGGTGAGCGTCATGCTCCAGGGCATACATATGATCGTCCCTTCTGGGTCCAATCACAGCATGCCTGGCCAACAGTCACCTTCCGTGCGCGGACGATGATCTGTTTGGAATGTCTTCCAGCAGAATACATGCAGGATAGGTAAGTAAAACTCCCCTGCCTCGGCTGGGTGATTTAGCTGGACATTCCTGGAGAGATCAAGTAAGTGGTTGTGGCCCCTTTCTTCCCTCTCTCCCTGCCTTTCCCTCCTCCCTGGGCTTCTAGCTAAAGGTTGCTGGGTGCTGGGGGTCACCTAGGGGGTCCCACTGGAGCGGGGCTGGCTGTAACTAACATTTAAAAGAAATGTCATTTTTGCTTACCTGTGTTTCTGTGTCTCCATGCTGTCGGCGGCCATTTTGAGGTGGTCCATGCCAAGTTTGGCCTCTTGTAACTGCCTGGCGGCCATCTTCCTGTGGTTCGGCCACACCCACTGGCCCCTATCAGGTGATCGGCGGCCATGTTGGTCCACCCTGTATGCAGATATTGCCGTTCGGCGGCCATCTTTTTGGGGGCTATGGCTGCCTGACCTCTATCTTCTGTCGGCGGCCATTTTCTTAGAGCCCACATTATCTTCCATACAGATGTTTTTGGCAACCATTTTGCGAGAGCCTCCGGCCTCTAGGGTGCATTACACTGGCGTGAAAATTCACACAGGAAGTGCTGATAAAAGAAGCAGACTGACACAGCAGCAAGGGGACAGCATCACAGGCGCAGCATAGCAGTACCTATCCAGGGTGGTGAGTCCTCTGGGTAACCCAGCATCTCTGCAGCGCAGGAGGGTGGCCTATTGATATCTTGCCTGGAGCCCTGTGAGTGTCAGCGTGTGGTCAGCATGGCATCTGAGCCAGATGTCTTCTCCCCTGAAACACCAGATTTAGCAGCTGGTGCCCCTGAGGTGTCTATGAACGCTATGACTGCAATCCTAGAGGCGTTTGCTGCCAGGGTGGAAGCAGCACACGGGAATACAGGGGGTAGTAAACGCCCCGTCCCCTGCAAGCTTCTGGGGATATTTCTGATGCAGAACCAGGTCCAGCTACGGCTCATGGCCCAGATTCTGATGCATCAGAGACTGCAGACCGTGACCGATCGGACAGTGAGGAGGACTCCAAGTCCAGGTCAGTACGCGAGACGGCTTTGGTATCTGACCTTATTACTGCAGTGCGGGATACGCTAAAGTTGGAAAATACTGCAGAAGCAGCAGAGACTCCGGTCCACTTGGGTTTCATAGACCTGCCCGCACTGCTAAGGTGTTCCCTTGTGTGTCTTTTGATAAACTCTTATACAAGGAATGGGAGAACCCACTGAGGGTCTTTACAGCCCCAAAGAGGTTTGCGGTACGGTACCCCTTTTGAGGAGAGTTTTCTGAAGAAATGGACCTCTCCCCCCTATAGTGGACCCTCCGGTGTCCAGACTTAATAGAGCCACCCCAATTCCTGTAGAAGGGGCTCCTGTTTTCTAGGACCCTGTGGATAAGAAGGCTGAAGCACTCGCTTGCTACCTATACTCAGTGGTAGGCTCGGCAGTACGCCCGGCATTGGCGGGGGCCCTAGTGTCTCACACACTTACTGAATGGGCAAGATTGCTACTCCAGGGGTTAAGGAGCGAGATGCTCCTCCTGATGAGATAACATTGGCCGACCTGTTGGTCCAGGGCCTTAGGTTTGTCTGCGAGTCAGACATGAATACTATTCCCCTGCTGTCTAAAACTTCGGTTTATGCAGTAGCAATACGCCGCCTGATCTGGCTAAAAGGCTGGTCTGCGGACCAGACTTCCAAGAAAGCCCTGTTGGATCTGCCTTTTAAGGGCGACAGACTTTTTGGGGCTTCTCTGGATGACATCATCAAGGATGCCACAGGAAGTAAAAGCACTTTGCTTCCCCAAATTAGCAAGGGTAAGGGGCCACGCCAAGGGCAAGGGCCCTCCTTTACTGCACACAAGTGGTTTTTTCGTCCCCCTAGGGCGACAGGGAAAAGACCCCAGGCCGATAAAGCGCCTGCCCAAGGACAAAAGCGTCCTTCGTCCCGCAGACCCAACAAGCCTGCGGACAAATCTGCGTCCACATGAAGGTCCGGCCCCACCCAGCTCTCGGGTGGGGGGACGTCTTCACGAATTCGCGACTCAGTGGACTGCTCTAGTCTCCGACAGGTGGGTTTGCGAAGTAATCTCCTCAGGCTACAAGATAGAATTTCTCTCTTGTCCACCAGACAGATTCATCACCTCCAATCTCCAGCTACTACCGACCCGTCGGGAGGCCCTGTATGGGGCGGTCCAGGGTCTACTGGAACACGGGGTAGTTATTCCAGTTCCAGAACAGGAACGGGGTCAGGGTTTTTACTCAAATCTGTTCATTGTGCCAAAGAAGGAGGGGGTTCGTCCAATCTTGGATCTCAGAGCCCTCAATTGCTTTGTGAAGGTACAAAGATTTCGGATGGAGTCGGTTCGATCCGTAGTCACGGCTCTCCATCCGGGGGACTTTCTGGCCTCCTTGGACATCAAGGACGCATACCTGCATGTCCCCATATACTCCAGACACCAGAGGTTTCTGCGATTTGCTATCGGGAAGAACCACTACCAGTTTGTGGCCCTCCCGTTTGGCCTTGCCTCAGCACCCAGGACGTTCACCAAGGTGCTCGCTCCGATTCTGGCACTTCTAAGACAGCGGGGTATCGCTATCACAGGTTACTTGGACGACCTTCTGCTGAAGGCCCCTTGAAGCTCAGAATTAGAGGTAAGCGTGTCCATTACCTGTCAGACTCTTCGAGACTGTGGTTGGATACTAAACACGCAAAAGTCAGTATTGGTGCCCACTCAACGCCTAGTGTACCTGGGGTTGATTCTGGATTCCTCAGAGGCAAAGGTATTCCTCCCTGTGGAGAAGTTGCAGACCCTCCGGGCTGCAGTACGGCAGCTGACTTCCAGGAATTGGTCGTCACTCCGTTTTTGCATGCGAGTGTTGGGCCTCATGGTAGCCTCCTTCGAGGCGGTCCCATATGCTCAATACCACACTCGAGTGTTACAGAAGGAAGTTCTGTCCAGATGGAACAGATGCCCTTCATCTCTGGATTATCAAATCCGAGTGAGCCACCTAGTCAGGAGATCCCTGGTATGGTGGCTGACAGCACCGGCTCTAATGGCCGGGAAGTCATTTCTTCCGGTTTACTGGATAGTGATCACGACGGACGCCAGCCTTACAGGTTGGGGGGGAGTCTGGGGTGTCCAGTCGGCGCAAGGTCGCTGGACCCCAGAGGAAGCCCTCCTGACGATCAATGTCCTGGAGATCCGGGCGATCAAGCTGTGCCTCTTCAAATGGTCTCAGAGACTGCAAGGGCGTCCAGTCAGGATCCAGTCAGACAACGCCACAGCAGTGGCATATGTCAATCATCAAGGAGGAACAAGAAGCTCAGCTGCAGCATCGGAGATCGCTCGCATCCTGAAGTGGGCAGAGAGGAGCGTACCGGCACTGTCGGCCGTGTACATTCCGGGTGTGGAAAACTGGCAGGCGGACTACCTGAGCCGCCAGATGCTGGACCAGGGAGAATGGTCCTTACACCCAGAGGTGTTCCAACTCCTCTGCCAAAGATGGGGCACACCAGACGTAGATCTTCTGGCTTCCCGACTCAATCGGAAGGTATTGAGGTTTGTGGCCCGGTCAAGAGACCCATGGGCAGACGCAACGGACGTGTTGGTAGCATCGTGGGGTCAGTATCGGCTAATCTATGCCTTCCCTCCCTTGAGGCTTCTTCCTCTTCTGCTCCGCAGAGTGGAGGCAGAGGGAATTCCAATGATCCTAATCGCTCCAGATTGGCCTCAGCGTCCTTGGTACGCCGATCTAGTACGTCTGGTAGCAGACGTCCCCTGGCGCCTACCACTACGGAAGGACCTGCTATCGCAAGGTCCCATATTCCATCCTGCTTTACAGTCATTGGCTTTAATGGCATGGCTGTTGAGAACCAGGTACTGAGAGATCGGGGCCTGTCAGACTCAGTAATCTCTACTATGAGAAGTGCTCGGAAACCGTCCTCTAGGAAGGTCTATCACCGCAATTGGAGGGCCTACATCTCCATATGTGAGGAAATGAAATGGCATCCGCGTACCTATTTGGTTTCCAGAATCCTGCTGTTTTTACAGCATGGGGTAGACCAAAGGCTTGCCCTAAGTACGATTAAGGGACAGATATCTGCCCTGGCTGTCTTTTTTCAGCGACCCCTGGCGACTCACTCTCTCGTGAGTACATTTGGGCAGGGGGTTCGACATGTGGCCCCTCCGGTCCGCCCCCCATTACCTCCGTGGGACTTGAACCTGGTCCTCTCGGTGCTTCAGACGGCACCGTTTGAGAATATTAGAGATATTCCCCTGTTGACACTTTCTCAGAAAGTGGTCTTTTTGGTGGCTGTTACGTCAGTTAGACGAGTCTCTGAGCTGGCAGCCTTGCCCTGCAAGGCTCCCTATTTTGATTTTCCACAAGGATAAGGTGGTGCTGCGGCCGCAGCCTTCCTTTCTTCCGAAAGTCGTTTCGGCTTTTCATCTCAACGAAGACATTGTACTTCCATCCTTGTGTCCTCAGCCGTCGAATCCTAAGGAGTCGGCGTTGCATTCCTTGGACGTTGTCCGAGCTTTGAGAGTATACATATCTGCTACTTCCCTGTTCCGGAAGTCAGACTCACTGTTTGTTTCGGTGGCTGGTCCCAAGAAGGGCCAAGCAGTCTCATCGGCCACCATCTCTAGGTGGATCCGACAGATAGTAATCCAGGCTTACGCCTTAAAGGGTCAGGCGCCCCCCTTTCCTGTCACGGCGCATTCGACCAGGGCAATAGGTGCCTCTGGGGCTTTCCGACACCAAGCGTCTGTTTCCCAACTATGTAAAGCGGCGACTTGGTCGTCCGCTCACACTTTCACAAAATTCTACAAAATTGATGTAGGTGCATCTTCGGATGCCTCTTTCGGCCGCAAGGTTTTGCAGGCGGCTGTTTAGAGTTGCAGCTCCTTCGTTGGAGGAGTGCTGTTTTGTGTTTTGGGGTGAAGTTTGTTTTTATGCTGTTACCACCCCTCGTTTTTTCTCTGACACTGCTTTGGGACGTCCCACTTTGTCAATAGAGAAGCTGTGTCGGTCCATGGACGAAAGAGTAAATAGGATTTTTTTACTCACCGTAAAATCCTTTTCTCTGAGTCCATGGACCGACACGGCACCCACCCCTCCTTTTAAGTTTGTACTGCTTTTTGACGAACTGATCTGCGAGAGGCAGATTGAGAGGTTATACCCAGAGGGTCCGCCCCCTGGGCGGTACTGTAGAAGGTGTGATGCAACACTTTTTACAAGTTTTTCTGCCTAGTCACTCCTAATTAACGGATAATACCCACTTTGTCAATAGAGAAGCCGTGTCGGTCCATGGACTCAGAGAAAAGGATTTTACGGTGAGTAAAAAATCCTATTTTATAGACTAGACTGGTACCCAGCGAGCACCCAGAGAATAGCTCTACTAAACATTTTACAATCAAATTGGTCTCTAAAAATAAATATATATATTTATATATAAATGGTTTTTCTTTTTTTTTTTTGTCTACTAGCAGAAAACAAAGTCAGATGTTTAAAATAGGAAGTGATGCCACTGCTCCCTTTTCAGTTCCTTCAATTCTAGTTTTATTATAACCTTGTAGCGTTCACAGCACATTTTGACAAGCTTTTATAAGGCCACTTTCACACTGAGGCGGGACGTGCGTCGGCGGTAAAGCGCCGCCATTTTTAGCGCCGCTTTACTGCCAATTTTGCGGCGCTATTCGGGCGCTAGCGGTACGGTTTTACCCCCTGCTAGCGGCCGAAAAAGGGTTAAAAACCACTGCAAAGTGCTTCTGCAGAGGCGCTTTGCCGGCGGTATAGCTTGGATGGAAATGGAATAATTCGATAGCCCTTTGTAAAAGACAGTAGTTGTGTGCTTATCTGATGTCCTGTGTGCATTCTTTTTTTTTTTTTTTTTTTTTTTTTTTTTTTTTAGATCCTTGGCGTTTGGCTTGCATTTCGGTACCGGAACCAGAAAGACCCTCGTGCAAATCCAAGTGCTTTTCTATAGTGTTACTGAACAGCTGCCTGCAATCTTTCAATCAAATAATTTTATTTTACAGTTTTGGTCCCATCTTTTAGCTGCTAATTTCTGACACTATGATTCCATGTTCAGATTGGCTGGAAGAAAGGGACAGGGAACAACACAGTGAACCTGGATATAGGGACTTTTTATGAAAGAAAAAAAAAACAATCAGACCACAATTTTTGGGGGCAGGGTATCATGAACCAACAACGAGATGTCTTGTGGTGCTGAGCATTTAGTGTGCCTTTTAGGATCCACTGATTCCAAGGCAGAGAACACTTGCATGCTAGCAATATGGCCACTTGCATGTCTACTTCAGATTTTCAGTAGTGTCATTTAATGTCCCAAGTGGTGCATGGTGGGAAAAGGGACACGTTTTGCCATGGTTTTTAGAGAGCGGATTGAATGATAGGTCGATTGTATGTTAAAAAATACATATCGTCATTCTTGAGATGATGTTTCTTAGGCTCATGGCAAAGGGTGCAAAAAGACTGATTTGTGTAGTGTTTTTATAGAACCACTGGACTTTGATAGGTAGTCTGTTACATTTTAGAAGCTGTACATACTATTGATAAACCTGCTCTAGCCTGTATACCCTTGTTATTGCACACACATGAAATTTTGAATAGTGTTTTCACTGGAGTCTCACTGATGCAACGGAAAAGCTGCCAAAACATCAGTCATGTGGATTATTCATGTCTCCAGTACAACTTATTGGACTTTGACAACTGATGTATATTTATTTATAAGAATGCTACTACCTTGTTAGTACATATGTATATATGACCTTTATGCTATTCATTGTGCAGCTCTAATAGGCTGAGTAAGACTTTTCCTGGAAAACTGGTTTAACAGATATGGAAGGATATTGATGATGATAATAAAAGGCTTGTAGGTACTCATATTAGTTTTGTTTTTCTATTCCCACTTTCCCTTTCACTGTCAGTTTTTGGATGTAGATTCTAACAAATGTCTGAAGGGAAAGGAACATTCTGCTTAGAACATCCATAACCCCAGTTATTTATGTTAAAGTACAAATGCCTACACAAAAACTGACATTTAGGTCCCATTCACACGAGGCGATCCGATCAGGTCCGCCTGTCAGGGTTTTTTTCTGTTTGTTTTTTTAGGCGGAACTGATCAGACCCTCCAGTCTCTTCTATGGAGCAGTGGATGTCCGCTGACACCCGCCGCCATCTGATCCGATCCGATCCTGTCCGCCAAAAACAGACGGATGTGGGACCTATTCCCCATCAGTCTGGCAGATCGGATGGAAACGGACAGGCGGTCTGTTTCCATCTAATTGCCCCATAGACGAGAGCGGGCTGTATCCGTGTCTGCATAGCGGAGCGGACATGGACCTGTCATCTGCCTGGGAGCAGGGATCAGTGGATAGATCCCCTGCTGAGCAAGCAGATCCCACTTCACAGAGGCACCCATGTGAAAGGAGCCTTAGGATCTCTGCTGTGTGCAGCCCATTGCTCTAGACTAGCTGCCTTGGGAGGCACCAGCATGACAGCCAGTTGTTTTACACCCTGTCATTACATCAGGTGCACATTTGGTAAATATCAAAACCCTAAAAGTGTTTGTCTATTTTAAATCTTTTGTTCTGATCACTTACTTTTTAAACTATAACATTTTCCCATTTAAGTTATTAAAACCTTTTGCATAAACCAACATGTAATTTGTTTAGTGCTGCATTAAAGAGTCAAGCGTTCACGTTTAAAAGCAGATTTTTTTTTTTTTTTTTTAAACTGTAGTGTTTGTTTTTTGTGTGTTTAAAGTGGATGTAAACCCTCCATACACCCAGTGAAGTGAACAGCCTCAGATGATACAGAGATGAACCAAATCTCCCTACAGGTTTTACATGTATATCTGCTGTCTTCACATTTATATACCGTTTAGAAAGTTGAGATCGTGTTAGGAGATTTTCCTCTTCCTGGTTAACACAGAGTGTGATGTCTGGGCATACAGCCAAGATAGCTAACATTGCTGATTGGAGGAAAGGCACACACCCCCTCTCATCATAGGCAGAGACTCTCAGAGGTGTTTTGTAATAGGACCTGCTCCCTGCTAATCTATTTTAGCAACCTCCCCGGGCTTAAGATTCAAGCTTCTTTTGTCTAAAGTGTCTGAGAATTTGTCCGGAGTTATCAGGCTGATCACAGAGGAACAGTTCAGGAGAGAGCTATGGGACTTGGTTTATTGAAGAGAGATAACAAAATACCGCAGTTATATGTGCCCAGCTCAGATTTAATGAATCGGGTTTACATCCACTTTAAGGACCCCCCTGATGCTTGCCTTGCCATGGCTCCCTGCTGCTCCTGTTACAGACAGTGACTATACCTGGTGCATTTTGGTATGGAGAAGCATGTGATGGTGCTCAGGTCAGGTAGTCGCTAGGCTCAAGTGCTATTGCATGACCAGTGGTTGTAATGTCTCTGCTCTCCTTGAAATCCAACACTGGGGATTTTAGTGCTGGCAGCAATGGAGGCTGGAGTGGCAAAGGAGCACTGGCAAGTTTAAGCTTCACAAACGTCCTTAAAGCGGAGCTCCGCCGGAAAAAAAATATTAAAAGCCAGCAGCTACAGCTACAGCAGCTGCTGGCTTTTAATATTTGGACACTTACCTGTCCTGGAGTCCAGCGACGTCCGCAGCAGAGGACGAGCGGTCGCTCTGCCGCTCCCTCTGCCATCCTCGCTGAGGGAACCAGGAAGGGAAGCCCTGCGGCTTCATGCCCGGTTCCCTACGGCGCATGCGCGAGTCGCGCTGCGCCGTTCTGATTGGTGCTCCTGTGTTCTGGGAGCCGAGTGTCTCCCAGAACACCAAGGGAAGTGACGTAACTCCCGCAGATTCCCGGAGAGAGGACTCCCGGATGTGGGTGAAAATACCTGTCTTAGACAGGTATCTTCACCCCCCTCCCCCCTGAAAGGTGTCAATTGACACCGGAGGGGGGGAGGGTTCCAAATAGCAAAAGTTGCTATTTAGGGTGGAGCTCCACTTTAATGAGCAAGGTCTTTATCTCTCTAATGTGTAAAAACAGAATTCCTAGAGCACAATCAACTAGCTAAAGATGACACAATAGAAGCTGGTGGCCTTGAGAAAGGATTTGCCTGATTGAAACCTCAGACAGGGCTGTCTGTGCAGGATGAGTTGCCATTCTGATTTATTCCATTTGAGCTATTGGGTTCTGGAAACCACCATCTCCTATTAACAAAACTTTAAAAACAAAACTTTGTGAAAAAAGATGAGCTCCACCTCCTACAGCATGGGAACAAAGTATTTGATCCCCTGCTAATTTTGTATGTTTGCCCACTGAAAAATGATCAGTCTATAATTTTAATGATATGTTTATTTTAACCGTGAGAAACAACAAAAATATCCAGAAAAATGCATTTCAAAAAAGTTATAAATTAATTTGCATTTTAATGAGTGAAATAATAGGATTTTTATAACAGCTTACCTGTAAAATCCTTTTCTTGGAGTACATCACGGGACACAGAGCGACATAGTCATTACTAATGGGTTATATAGATACCGTCAGGTGCTGGCACTGGCAACTTCCAAAACCGGAAGTACCCTCCCCTATATAAGCCCCTCCCATCCGGGAGCACCTCAGTTTTGTAGCAAAGCAATAAGTGTCCCTAAAGAGGGGCGGGAGCTCTGTGTCCCGTGATGTACTCCAAGAAAAGGATTTTACAGGTAAGCTGTTATAAAAATCCTATTTTCTTTCTCGTACATCACGGGACACAGAGCGACATAGTCATTACTAATGGGATGTCCTAAAGCAATGCCAAATGAGGGGGGGGGATACACCATATATAAGCTGAGCGCTATCAGACATGAGGATCTTTTGCGGCCTGCAACACACTGCGCCCAAAGGGGACATCCTCCTGACTTCTAACGGCCACCTGGTAGGACCTAGTAAACGTGTGTACCGAAGACCATGTTGCGGCCTTACAGATTTGAGCCAGGGAGGCCTGGTGATGCACTGCCCATGAAGTTCCAACTGCTCTCGTGGAGTGCGCTCTAACTTTGAACGGAGGCGGTCTCCTTCTCAAGCCATAAGCTTGCATAATGACCTGTCGAATCCACTTGGCTAAAGTAGATTTTGACGCTGCCTGACCCTTTCTGGGGCCTTCCGGCAGAATAAACAAAGTATATCCGTTCTGCGAATCTGAGCAGTGGCTTTTAGATAAGCTTTAACTGCTCTTACTACATCCAAAGAATGCAATAACTTTTCCTCTACCGAAGTAGGTTTGGGGAAAAAAGAAGGAAGAACCACATCTTGGTTCAAATGAAACCTCGATACCACCTTAGGAAGAAAGGCTGGATGAGGGCGTAACACTACTCTATCCTTATGGATAACCAGATACGGCTCCTTACAGGACATAGCTGCTAATTCCGACACTCTTTTAGCCGAACAAATGGCTACTAGAAAAATCAATTTCCTGGTGAGAAGAACCAAAGAAATATGCTGTAATGGTTCAAATGGTTGTTTCTGTAGAACCGACAGAACCAAGTTTAGATCCCATGGACATATGGGAATATTAACCGGAGGACTAATACGCATCACTCCTTGTATAAAGGCTTTGACTAGTGAATGCGAAGCCAAGGGCCTTTGAAAAAAATATTGACAAGGCCGAAATCTGACCCTTGATAGTACTCAAGGCAAGCTTCCTATCTACAGCCCATTGTAGGGAGTCCAGACTCCTACCTATTACGTACTTACGTGGATGCCATTTCTTGGCTTCACACCAGGCGATGTACGCCTTCCAGATTCTATAGTAGATCTGCCTGGATACCGGCTTCCTGGCATTGATCATGGTAGATACCACAGAATTAGAGAGCCCTCTCTTTTTTAGAATGTGGGCTTCAATAGCCAGGCCGTCAAACCTAGGGCTGGTAAGGAAGGGTGGTATATCGGTCCTTGCGAAAGCAGGTCCGGACGATGTGGGAGAGTCCAAGGACTCCCCACTGACATTTTACAATCTCCACGTACCACGCTCTTCGGGGCCACGCTGGAGCCACCAGAATCACTGGTTTCTTTTCTACCCTGATTCTGCGGAGTAATCGAGGTAACCATTGTGGCGGTGTGAATGCATATATCAGCTTGAACTGATCCCAAGGGAACACTAGGGCATCCGAGCCGCAAGCTAGGGGATCCCTTGTCCGAGAGACAAACCTGTCCCCCTTTGCGTTGAATCTGGATGCTAGAAGATCTACATCCGATGTTCCCCACCGCTGACATATTGTCCAGAAAACCTCGGGGTGAAGGGACCCTTCCTCTGGGCCTAATTGCTGGCGACTTAGAAAGTCCGCCTTCCAATTCTCCACTCCTGGAATGAATACCGCAGATATGGCTGGGACATATTTTTTCTGCCCATTTCAGGATGTAATTTACTTCCCTCTGGGCTGCACGACTCCTGGTGCCCCCCTGATGATTGATATATGCCACTGCTGTGGCATTGTCTAATTGAATTCTGACAGGGGACCCTTGGAGTTTGGATGTCCATGCTACTAGGGCATACCGGGCTGCTCGTATCTCTTAAGAGATTGATGGGCAGGGCCTTTTCTGCATCCGACCATCTGCCCTGGAGAGACTATTGCTCCAGTACTGCTCCCCAGCCTATAAGGCTGGCATCTGTAGTGACCACCTTCCAAGAAATCGGACTGAAGGATTTCCTTTTTTCCAGATTCTGGGGAACCAACCACCAACGGAGGCTCTTGCGAACGGAAGGGGACAAGGACATTGTAAGTCTAGGGCCTGAATTTTTTTGTTCCAGGCTGACAGTATGGCCCCTTGCAAATTCCTTGAATGGAATTGACCGTAGGGTACTGTTTCGAATGATGCCACCATTTTTCCCAGCAGCCTCATATACAGGCGTATGGACGGCTGTCTTTTTTGTACCCACTAAGTGGATCAAATCTTTCAAAGACAACACCTTTCCTCGAGGCAAGAATATTTTTCTCTGGCCTGAATCCAACCTTAGCCCCAAGTATTCCAGACTTTTGACTGGTTTTTAGGGCTGACTTGTCTCGGTTGATAATCCAACCGTGAGATTCCAGATACTTGATCGTCTTGTGAACGACCACGTCTAGTTTTTTCACTGAGTGGTCTATCAGCAACAAGTCATCCAGATATGCCATTATCATTACACCTTGTGTTCTTAGATTGGCCAATAAAGGGCCAGAATTTTTGTAAACACTCGTGGTGCTGTGGCCAAACCGAAGGGTAAGGCTCTGAACTGAAAATGGCGCCCTTCTACTGCAAAGCGTAGAAATTTTTGGTGGACTGGAAAGATGGGAATGTGCAAATAAGCATCTTTGATGTCGATCGTGGCTAACCAATCCTCCCCTTGTAGGGCAGTGGCCACCGATCGGATCGACTCCATCGGAAAGTCCTGATATACAGGAATTTGTATAGCCCTTTTGGAATTAATATGGGCCTCCCGTCCGCGTTTGCTTCGGGACTGTAAAGAGGTTTGAGTAAAACCCGAACCCTCATTCTTCCAGGGGAACCTCCATAATTACTCCTTGGAGCAATAGTTGTTCTAGTGCCAACAGGAGGGACTCTCTCTTCCGGGGATCCCTTTGCACGTTTGACCTCAAAAATGGGAAGGAGGAGAGTCTTTTAACTCCAAACTGTATCCCAAACCTACTGCGGAGAGCACCTATCTGTCTTGATCGTGTCCCGCCAGGTCTCTTGCGAACAACTGGAGTCCTCCCCCCACCCGACTGAGTGGGGGCTTCAATGAATTTAACTTTGGGGGAGGTTTTGTACCTCCCCTGACCCAGGGTTTCTCATTACCCTGCTACTGTCCCTGTTTTTTACCCCCGGGATTTGACCGAGGAGGCCGTCGGAACTGTTACACAGCCGATGCCCCAGGGACTGGAGAAGCAGGCCTCTTAAAGAGGGACCTCTAACTCTGCTTTTAACCGGCAAGAGCGTATTTTTACCGCTGGAAATTTTCTGGATATATTTGTCCAGGTTTTCCCTGAATAAGCGTTCACCATGAAATGGGACGCTAACCAGCCATTCTTTACAGGGAGCTTCAGCAGACCAGTTTTTGAGCCATAGGAGCCTACGCATATGTACTATAGACAGCGTAAGGCGGGAGGCCTGATGGACTGAATCCTCTATGGCGTCAACCGCAAAGCCTAAGGCTCTAGGTAGATCAGCTAGGGCAAAGCCTGCTGATCTGTCAAGTCCCTCAAGACCTGTTTCAACTGATCCTTCACTGCTTAGCAGACCCCAATAGCTGCTACTGCTGGTTGTATCACCAAGCAGATTTTCATAAGGACTCCAATCTTTTATTTATTGGGTTCTTGAACATTTGGACATTATCCACTGGACATGTCAGTGATTTATACATACAAGAGATGGCTGCGTCCACTGTAGGGACCTTCCATTTTTTTTTTTTTTTTTTTTATGAACTTATCCTCCATGGGATAGACCACCGGAAATCTCTTGGGGGAATAAATATTTTCTCAGGACGTTCCCAATCCTGGTAAATGAGCCCTTTCAGTAAAGGGTGAAGTGGAAAAGAACAAACAGTCTGGGGGCTTCTAGCGACCCCAACGAGGATACAGTAGTGGTTGATGGTTCCGCAAGGTGCATTTTTAAATGCTGATCGGACCATGTTAGTCAGAGACTGAACCCATAATCTTTCAGCTTGAGATGCTGAGAAAAGGTTCCCCCACTGTTGATTCCTCTATAACAGAATCAACCTCATCCTGATCCCCTTCAGGCAGGTCGATCCCTGTATGGGACTGTTGCTCTGCTAACAGGCACTCTGAAGGAGGAGACGGAGATCGGGCGTGCTTTCCCTGACAGGGAGGCAGCGATAAATGTTGACAATCTCTCTCTAATCCTCCCAGAGCTGAGGAAAAAACCTCCTCTGTTACATACACAGGAGCAGGTGAACTGAGGACAGCCACAGTACCAAGTACCCCTGCGGGGTCTCTACGGTCACTTACCTCTGAACTTCAGGGGAGACTGGTGCAGCAGGAGTATGCCCAAGATCCTCCGAGCCCGATGAGACCCCCTTCGCTTCCTGGAAGATTCAGTTCCGGAGCTTCTGGACGGCATATTCCTAAGCCTAAAGCTGAGGTATTCCAGCCGTAATACACCACTTTTACTGAGAATAGTCTAGCACAATTGCTGCTATATCACAGTTGGTGTCTACTAATGTGCCTTTCTAGGGGATGCCTGTATCAACCGCTTGCTGTATGCCTTTAAATGTTGCCAGCTCTGTCTCTGTACTTCATAGCCAGCTCACTACAATATTGTGGTTTTTTTAAAACTGCTGGGACGCCCGCACATGCGCAGAAGCGCTGCGGCGCGCACAGAGCGTCATCCCCCAGGCTCCGCCCCCTTTCCCGGCTCACCTCTATATATAGAGGCGCGTGCACGCGCACGCGCGCGGGCACGTGCGCCTTCGGCGCTAATTTCAAATATGGTAACAAGGGACAGGAGCCAGGGCCCCTCTTTGCCGCAGGCCGGGGGATGGACGAGCACTGCAACATGGCAGAGGAAGCAGTTTCCTATAAGAGAACTCACCATCTGCCTGGACTTTGCTCTGCTGAGAAGAAGCTAGTCCACATGATAAGAAAACATTCCACAGCGGCCTCTAGTGGACAAACACAGGTACTGCAGTCTAATATATTACATATATATATAAAAAAAAATTTTTTTTTTTTTTTTCTTGACCACCATTAAAAATTATTACATTTTTTTAGTAGTTACAGGCATGCACAGAATTTTGCGGGAATACCATTAGGTAACAGACAGAAAGACAAATTAGGCTTGGGGGTCCCCCAATAGAACCAAGTTCCTGGGGGCCCCCACTTACCTGTTCCCCGCCGCAGGACTTTGTTTGGTCCACAAAAGCCCAAACTTCACCTATCACGGCAGGCATTGTAATCAAACCTTCAGGGACCGGGTTCCCAAGGATTCCACTCCCCTGGACCTGTATAGCACCCTGCACAGAAAACATCTTGGTCGTGGGTATGACCAGAGCTCTGGATCCCAGGGTCCAGCTCTCCTAAGAGAAGCATTACAGGCAAAACCTTGCTCTTCTCTGCAAGGCCCGGGTACCGACCGTTTAGCTATGAAGCTTTTTTGGTCGGATCCGGAATAGCTTACTGAGGCCCAAAAGAACCTGTACGCAAGCTCGGTGAAAAACACATGTTTCTTCTTGGCCAACACCTTAGACACTGGCAAAAAACTGAGGTGCTCCCGGATAGGAGGGGCTTATATAGGGGAGGGTACTTCCGGTTTTGGAAGTTGCCAGTGCCAGCACCTGACGGTATCTATATAACCCATTAGTAATGACTATGTCGCTCTGTGTCCCGTGATGTACGAGAAAGAAAAGTATTTGATCCCCTATCAATCAGCAAGACTTCTGGCTCCCAAGTGTCTTCTATACAGGTAACGAGCTTAGATTAGGAGCACTCTCTCTTAAATCTCCTAATCTCAGCTTGTTACCTGTATAAAAGACACCTGTCCACAGAAGCAATCAATCAGATTCCAATCTCTCCACCATGGCCAAGACCAAAGAGCTGTCCAAGGATGTCAGGGACAAGATTGTAGCCCTACACAAGGCTGGAATGGGCTACAAGACCATCACCAAGCAGCTTGGTGAGAGGGTGACAACAGTTGGTGCCATTATTTGCAAATGGAAGAAACACAAAATAACTGTCAATCTCCCTCGGTTTGGGGCTCCATGCAAGATCTCACCTTGTGGAATTTCAATGATCATGAGAATGGTGAGGAATCAGCCCAGAACTACACAGGAGAATCTTTTGAATGACCTCAAGGCAGCTGGGACCATACTCACCAAGAAAAAAAATTGGCAACACACTACACTGTGAAGGACTGAAATCCTGCAGCACCCGTAAGGTCCCCCTGCTCAAGAAAGCACATATACAGGCCGTCTGAAGTTTGCTAACGAACATCTGAATGATACAGAGGAGAACTGGGTGAAAGTGTTTGTGGTCAGATGAGACCAAAATCGAGCTCTTTGGCATCAACTCAACTTGCCTTGTTTGGAGGAGGAGGAGAAATGCTGCCTATGACCCCAAGAACACCATCCCAACCGTCAAACATGGAGGTGGAAACAATATGCTTTGGGGGTGTTTTCTGCTAAGGGAACAGGACAACTTCACTGCATCAAAGGGATGATGGACGGGGCCATGTACCGGCGAATCTTGGGTGAGAACCTCCTTACCTGAGCCAGGGCATTGAAAATGGGTGGGCATTGAAAATGGGTTATGGATGGGTATTCCAGCATGACAATGACCCAAAACAAAAGGCCAAGGCAACAAAGGAGTGGCTCAAGAAAAAACACGTTTAAGGTCTGGAGACTGGCTAGGCCACTCCAGAACCTCATCCAATAGAAAGTATGTGGAGGGCATTGATAGTTTGAGTTACCAAATGTCAGCCTTGACACTTTAATGACTTGGAGAGGATCTGCAAAATCCCTCCTGAGATGTATGCAAACCTGGTGGCCCACTACAAGAGACGTCCGACCTCTGTGATTGCCAACAAGGGTTTTGCCATAAAGTACTAAGCCATGTTTTGCGAAGGGGTCAAATGCTTATTTCACTCATAAAAATGCATATTAATTTATAACTTTTTTGAAATGCGTTTTTCTGGATATTTTTGTTGTTTTTCTGTCTCTGGTAAAATAAACCTACCGTTAAAATTATGGAACGATCATTTATTTGTCAGTGGGCAAACGTACAAAATCAGCAGGGGATCAAATACTTTTTTTTACCCTCACTGTATCTATTCATATCCAGTATTTCTCTTCCAAATAAGTGTAGCATATGTACAAAAAGGCTATACATTTCCTTAAACCCCTTTCAATATTTAGAGATTTTATTTTTATTTTTTAATTGCTAGGCAGCTAAATGGTTAACATTGCAAGTTGTATTTCCTGATAGCTCTGTGCCACCATACCTCAGGATATGTCTCAGCACCTTAATGCCCTAGTAATCCTTCCTTCCTCTATTTATTTTGATTGCACAGGACATAGACTTTTTAAATCATTACAATTAAAGCAGAGTTCGACCCAAAAGTGGAACTTCCGCTTGTTCGTCTCCTGTTTTTGACAGGACCCCTTCCCCACTTCCGGGAGACGGGGCCGCGGCGCCGTCTTTTAGAAGTTCGGCCCCCCTCCTACTTCCTCGCCAATTGGAAAGTGCAGCTTCACTGCCGGTTCCCTTACCGGCAATGGCAGCAGCTGCACCCAACAGTCGATCTGAAGATCAGCTGTGGTGCGGGCTCCCTGGACAGGTAAGTGTCCATACATTAAAGTCCACCACTCCTAATGCTGTGCCGGTGTTCTGCCGAGCTGGTTCCGCCTATAGATATGGTTCCGAGCTCGACTGCACAGGCGCAATCCGAGGCAACGGAATTCTCCGAGAGTGAACAGCTGTTCGGCAGCTGTAGACGCGCTCGCTCCCGATGCTAGGGGAACCAGCTCGACAAGAAAGCAGCGGGGGCGGAGACTGGGACACACCGCTCTATAGGGCAGCATATAACAATTATATGTACAACACTTGCCCTATAGAGCGGCGTGTCACAGTCTCCACCCCCGCCCCTTGCGGCCGCTCATGAACATTTAAAAAAATACAGAGCGGCGTGTCACCTGGCCATCAATTTGCTAGTCTCCGCCCCCGTCGTTTTCTGCGCGGCGTGTATCGTCGGGAGCGAGCGCGTCTACAGCTGACGAACAGCTGTGGATGTTCGTAGATTTCCGTGTGTTCCGAGTGCACATGCGCAGACGCGCTCGGAACCATATCGATAGGGGAACTAGGTCGACAAGACACCAGCAGTCTCCTATCCTTGCACGGTATACAGCTTGAGCAAAGCACTAAGACCTCCCCTTCCGCCTCCTCATCCGATTCTATTACACACGGCTACGATGTGCACAGTGTAGAGTAGGCTACTGCAATTGAGCTGATGTTTTGCTCATGGATTTTCACAGTTCAGAACTAAACACTAGCCAGCTATACAATGTGCACATCAAGGCTATGATATGTGTAAGGGAATAGGATTTCAGCTCCAGTGTGTGCTGTGTGGGAAGCAGGAGGTCTTAGTGCCTGTGTTCAGGGTGCGTACAGTGCATGGATGGGAGAAAGAGCTCTGCCTACTGCACTGTCAGCAGTGACCCCTGTACTCTGCCCTGCCGTCTAGGGTACAGAGGGGTGGGCTCCAGGCCTGTTTCATATCTCCTTTTGGCGTAAGGTTAAAAAATTAAAAAAAGTCTGGAACAACGTTAAAAAAATAATAAAACTGACTCCTAGATTCAAAACAAATTTGTCAAGCCCTGTACTACACTATCAACTCAATATGTGCTCTCTGAAAGTACACCAATTACTGATACTGCACAGTACAGGGCACAGGCTTCTTTAAAGTGGAACTAAACCATCCTGTCCTTTACAGCTAAGGAAGCTGCCATCTTAGCCTCTGTTTTATGTGCAGTTGCCATGAGAATGCACATGTGATTAGTTATGCCAACCAGCCATTTAAGGGCTTGACAGTTTGGTTGAGAGCACAGACAACTGTTACCCTACGTTCACACCTATGCGTTTTTTAGTGCGGTTTGCAGAAATGCACTACAGTCCATTTAACATGGTTTCCTATGGTACTAGTTCACATCTATGCATTTTGCGGCCGGTGCGTTTTTGGAAAGGGTTGGGGACTTTTTTCCAGCGATTTGCGGCTAATAAACTTCAATGGAGCTGCATTTATTTTCACCTGGTGTCCTGGCTAGTAAACCTGTTGCTTTTCAGAAGAGCAAGCTCTCTTATAAATTTAACAGTTAGAGGGATGAAACAAACCATTTAACCCCAACAGGGGTGCATACAATGATCAGTAATTTTTATTTATTTATGTAAAACCTATATCCCCCCCCCAAAAAAAAATTGTTGCTGTAACTGCTTGTAAAGTGTTAGCCAGAATTTGTTCACAATTTGTAAGTAAAGTCTAAAGCTGCTAGTCGGCTAGTGCATCTAACATGCCCCTCCCCCCCCAGTTTAACAATGCTGCCGCCCAAAGGTGCCTTTTGCTCATTTATCCAGAGTCTGGGAATTCTAATGCATGAAGTGTGTTACTGACCAGAAAACCTCCTTAAAAAAAAAAGAACAGCTTTAAACATTGATCAATTTTGATCTCAATTCTGGTGCAACCAAAGTCCTTCCGATTACACCAGCAATCAAATTTTGTCTCTTGTGATATGTAAGATTCTCTATTCGTTGTACGAAAAATTTTGTATTGTGAGTAACCTCTTCACTTTCGACATGAGACTAGCATGCCACAAAAAACGGTCGTCCGAAAATCTAAGCGTGTGTACGAGGCTTTAGTGTTGTACAAATACAAGCTTGTCCTGGGGCCCAAGGCCTCCTTCCTCCCAACGGTGGTCTCTGTCATCCAGTGCAATCAGGACATTGTCCTTCCTTATGTCTGGCTCCAAAACATCCGAGGGAAATTTCTTTCCACTGTGGTGCGCGCTGTCAGAATTTACCTCTCAGCTACTTCCGCTGTTAGGAAACCGGATTCTGTATACTTCCCCAAGGTTCTTCCTGCTTATCTCTCCACCATTGTTTGGTGTTTCCGATAAGTTATCACTAGAGATTATAGAAGGATAAGGAACCTTCCTTTCTTGTTTCTCAGATTTGCAAGGCTGCCACTTTGGGCTTATATCCATGCATTTAAGTTCTACCAGGTGTACATTTTAGCCTCCTCTGATGCCAGTTCAGGCATAAGGTGCTTCAAGCTGTTCTCTGAATCTGTTGAACCCCCTCTTGACCTGTTTCCTATGTGCATCTAGTGGTGGTGTTTCAGGTGTTGAGTTGGACTGCTTTGGATGTCCCAGTCATGATGATTTAAAGAAGCATGTGGCCTGTACTGTTTGATCAGGAAAAAATAATAATTTAGACTTGCCTGTAAATTAGGGTGACCAGACATCCCCGGTTTCAGGGAAAAGTCCCCGGATTGAGGACACTGTTCCCGGAAGTCCAAGTCTGTCCCTGGTTTTGTCCCCGGATTGGATTTGAACAGGGACTGGGGCAATTTCAAAGACAATCAGTGCAGAATTTAAAAAAAAAAAAAAATCTGAATTACACCCCCCCCCACTCCGCCATTCCTACTAGCTTAGGGGGGTGTATTTTGTTCCATTATCTGGGTCCCCTTTTCTGATGATCATGTGCGGGTGCATGCCCATTCAGCTCCGCTCGCATGTTCATCTGCCTTGGCTCAAGTACCGGCCAGCCGCCTGCCTATCTCCTTGCCTTCCCTGGCGGAGTGATCTTCCTCCGCTCCCCACCCAGTAGTAGCTGGGGGTTCGGAGAGTAAGACTTGACAGGCTGTGAGGCGGGCGGCGACGGGCAGAGAGTCACTGATTGCCGCCATTACTAGTAAAAAATATATATATATATATATATATATATATATATGTCCCCCGGATTTCATTTTAAAAATCTGGTCACCTTACTGTAAATTCCATATCTTGTATTAAAGTAGCGAGCAAAGGCAATTCATACACCCATGGGCTAAAGCTTACCTTCAGGTGATAAGACATTGGCAAGTCTGAGGACTGTTTTTGGGGAATGTCTTTATTGATTTTGCAGGTCAATTTGTACCCAAATGGGCATGAGACAGAGGAGAATCAATTCTACATGTTGCGTAAAGCTCCTGATCCAGGTGTAAAAGTGTGGGGGAATATAAAAAAAATAAAAAATAAAACTTCCCTTCTGTTTCTGCCTTGTCTACAGCAGTGTTTCTCAATCTCAGTCCTCAAGTTCCCCCAACAGGCCTATTTTGGGAATTTCTCCAGCTGTCCAAAATACCAAGCCATTGACTCTGATTGAAAGCACCTGTGCAAAATAAAGTAAAACCTGCAAATATGGCCTGTTAGGCCGGGTTCACACTTGTCCAACAAACGCTCCGACATTGGGAGCTCATGTAGCATGACGTGTGAAAATCAATGTTTCCCTATGGGAGCCGTCTTAACTGGTCCGACTTTGAAGATGCTCCCTGTACTACTCTGGTCCGACTTTGATCCTACTTCAGCCCATTGACTATCATTGAAGTCGGATCTAAGTTGGACCGCAGTCTTGCATGATCCGACTTTGGCATGCGACTTGTGCTCTGCTGATCTTGAGGGGGAACTCCACGCCAAATTTTAAATAAAAAAAACGACATGGGTTCCCCTCCAGGAGCATACCAGGCCCTTCGGTCTGGTATGGATTTTAAGGGGACCCCCTAAGCTGAAAAACCGGCGTGGGGGTCCCCCTCAAAATCCAAACCAGACCCTTATCCGAGCACGCAACCTGGCAGGCCGCAGGAAAAGAGGGGGGATGAGAGAGCGCCCCCCCCTCTCTCCTGAACCGTACCAGGCCGCATGCCCTCAACATGGGGGGTTTGGTGCTTTGGGGCAGGGGGGCGATCTGCGGCCCCCCTCCCCAAAGCACGCTTCCCCCATGTTGATGGGGACAAGGGCTTCTTCCCGACAACCCTGGCCGTTGGTTGTCAGGGTCTGCGGGCAGGGGGGCTTATCGGAATCCAGGAGCCCCCTTTAATAAGGGGGCCCCCAGATCTCGGCCCCCCCACCCTATGTGAATGAGTATATGGTACATTGCACCCCTACCCATTCACCTGGTGGAAAAAAATGTCAATAAAAAAACACTACACAGGTTTTTAAAGTAATTTATTACACAGCTCCGGGGGTCTTCTTCCGAATCCAGGGGGTCTCTTCTGACTTCGGGGTCTTCTCCCGACTCCAGGGGTCTCTTCCGACTTCGGGGGTCTCTTTCCGACTTTGGGGGTCTCCGGTGTCGTCTCCCCGCTCTCCGGTTCTTCTCTCACTCTCCGGTTCTTTCTTCCTTCTGCCGGGCAAAAGAGCTGGAAAAAGATAGCGGAGGCCCAGCAGAAGAAAGAAAGAACCGGAGAGCACGGAGACGACACCGGAGACCCCCAAAGTCGGAAGAGACCCCCGAAGTTGGAAGAAGACCCCTGGAGGTGGGAGAAGCCCCCCGGAGTTGGAAGAAGACCCCCGGAGCTATGTAATAAATTACTTTAAAAACCTGTGTAGTGTTTTTTTATTGACATTTTTTTTCCACTAGGTGAATGGGTAGGGGTACGATGTACCCCATACTCATTCACATAGGGTGGGGGGGCCGGGATCTGGGGGCCCCCTTATTAAAGGGGTCTCCTGGATTCCGATAAGCCCCCCGCCCGCAGACCCTGACAGCCAATGGCCAGGGTTGTCGGGAAGAGGCCCCTGTCCCCATCAACATGGGGGCAGGGTGCTTTGGGGTGGGGGGCCGCAGGTCGCCCCCCCTGCCCCAAAGCACCAAACCCCCCATGTTGAGGGCATGCGGCCTGGTATGGTTCAGGAGGGAGGGGGGCCGCTCTCTCGTCCCCCCCCTTTTCCTGCGGCCTGCCAGGTTGCGTGCTCGGATAAGGGTCTGGTTTGGATTTTGAGGGGGACCCCCACGCAGTTTTTTTGGCTTTTATTTAAAATTTGGCGTGTAGTTCCCCCTCAAGATTCATACCAAACACAGTGCCTGGTATTGGCGGGGATCCAAGTCGGATCCCCGTTCATTGAAAGTCGGACGTATGTCGGCTTCAAGTCGCAGGGCAAAGTCGGATCCAAAGTAGGACGGCTGTCGTGTCGCAAAAGTGTGAACCCGGCCTTAGGGGTACTTGAGGACTGAGGTTGATAACCACTGGTCTTCGGCACATATATTGGAATCAAAATCAGATAGAGAGGGGGGAGCTGAAAAGGGAGCAAGACGTTTTGTAGCCCTGAAACTGCACAGGAATTTTAAAGCCGTTATATGCTCCTATGTAGCATACCCCTCTCTCCTCCTGTTAACACATATACTTTGATTTGCTTAGAGCAGTGGTTCTCAACTTCAGTCTTCGAGTACCCACAACATGCCATGTTTGCAGGTTTTCCTTTATCTCACACAGGTGCTTTAAATCATAGTGCATTGCTTGGTATTTTGCTATATTATGTAAGAGAAATTCCCAAACATGGACTGTTGGGGGTACTTGAGGACTGAGATTGAGAAACACTGGTCTAAGGAATATTGAATGGATGCAGAAAACTTTGCTGGCCAGATAGGATGCTTGGTGTGTGCCTGAAATAGAACTATAATCGGATGCAAAGACCGGCATTACTATTGGCTCCTGTTCTGGTGTAAGGGAGGGATCGTCATTCTGTGGCAGTGCTGTGCAGACCTTCGGCAGAGAAAATGTTCACCTAAGGTTTTGCTGTGGCCCTCTTGTGCCATAGCTATGAGTGAGGGTATTTCTCTGTTGAGAACTAACAAAGAAGGGTGTGAAATATAGGGTAGGCATGTCTGGATGGAGTATGCAGTAACTTGGGTATAGACCATCCTATGATAAAAGAGCAGGAGGAAGCGCCCAGGTACCTTATAAGGGCTCTACACAGAAGTGGTGTTAAAGCAGTGGTATGATGTAACACCCGATCATTCACCTGAGACTACGTTTTGAGTGGTTGCATTTTAGCGCCAAGTTTGAACATTTTAATACATCCCAAACATAGCCCTGGTTTTTACAGTAATGGTCAGAGACACAGGGTGAAGCTGTCTTACTTGTCCGCAACACTGATCTGACCAGGCTTCCCCATTACTGTAGACATACCCTGTGGCCTTCAGGGTCTGGGTTTCAAGAATGGACTATGGTCTTTCGACCTATATAGCACCCTGTGGCTGACTACATGCTTTACATTAAAGCAGTTTTCCGGCCAAAATTATACTTTTTAACCACTTAACGACCGCCCACCGCCGATTTACGTCGGCAGAATGGCACGGACAGGCAGAATCACGTAGATCTACGTGATCGCCTTTGTGCAGTTGGGGGGTCCATCCGGACCCCCCTTCACTGCAGTGAGCGGCCGTTAAGTGTTCGGGAGCGATCAGGCATGAGGGGGCGGCCGCTCGATTCCGCCCCCCCCTCGCGATCGCTCCCGGCCAATGAAATTGCTTCCTCCGCCATGTGATGTAAACACAGGCTGGAGGAAGTGATGTCATCTCCCTCGCCGCGGTCTTTTCGTTCCCGGCGCCGAGGAGTGAAGACAGAGGTTAGTGCTCCAACAGTCCACTGACACGTAGGTACACATAGGCACACAAATCACCCCCCAGTCACCCCCAGATCACCCCCCAGGTCACCCCAAAGCCCCCAATCACAGTGTCACTGATTGCAGTGATCATTTATTTTACTGATCACTGCATTTAGTGTCATCTGTGATTGTAAAAAGTTGCAAGGCAGTTAGGATTAGGCCCCTTTAGGTCCAGGGTAGCCCCCTAACCCCCCTAATAAAGGTTTAACCCCTTGATCACCCCCCAGGTAACCCTTTCACCCCCTAACTTCAGCATCACTAAGCGATTGTTTTTCCGATCACTGTATTCGTGTCGCTGGTGTTTTAGATAGGCAGTTATTTTTTTTTTAGGTTCGCCGCAGGTTTTTATTGGTGTCAGGTACCCCCATATTTAACCTAATAAAGGTTTTAACCCCCTGATTGCCCCTAGTTAACCCTTTCACCAGTGATCACCATATAAAGGTTACGGGTGACGCTGGTTGATTAGTTTGCTTTTTATAGCATCAGGGCACCCGCCGTATATAACCCAATAAAGGTTTAACCCCCCTGATCGCCCGGCGGGTGAGATCAATTAGGTTTTAGCGCCAGAGAGGGTCTGCGTCGCCCCAGGCAGCGTTAGGTTAGTGCCAGTAACGCTAACACCCACGCGCAAAGCATACACCCCCCTTAGTGGTATAGTATCTGATCAGATCTATACTAGCATCCCCAGCGGTTTAGGGTTCCCAAAAACGCAGTGTTAGCGGGATCAGCCCAGATACCTGCTAGTACCTGCGTTTAGCCCCTCCGCCCAGCCCAGCCCAGCCCACCCAAGTGCAGTATCGATCGATCACTGTCACTTACCAAACACAACACACATAACTGCAGCGTTCGCAGAGACAGGCCTGATCCCTGCGATCGCTAACAGTTTTTTTGTAGCGTTTGATATATTTGCTGACGACAGTCAGGTGCTTTTTTTCCTGTGAATCTTACTAGTGTACCCCTAAATTTAGAGCCCAAAATGGCAAGTCGAAGGTACACTAGTAAAGAGGCCTACGAGATTCTGAGCATGACAGATAGTGAAGAGGAGGTCACGTATCTGTCAGATTCAGGCTCAGAATATCTTCCCGTAGAAGACAGTGACGTCAGCGGCCCCACGTCAGATAGCTCTGACAACGAAGTTGAGGTCCCTGCTAAGGTCAGGCGTACCCGATCCCGATCTTCTGAGGTTGTTGAGGAGCAAGAACCGCAGGTCTCTCGTATCATGGAGCAGAGTAGTACTAGCGCCGCTATTCCTTCTGGTGAACTGGCAAGCACCAGCGGCCTAGTACAGCCTGGACGTACATCCAGCACTGCAGTAACACTTGGTGACGTGGCGAGTCCCATAAGTGCAGTTCAAGCTGGCGAGGTGGCAAGCACAAGTAGTGTCCCGCTGCCACCAAGAAGACAAAGGCAGGCCCGTCGTGCCCATACTGCCCTTCCTGCAGAATTCGCCTATCCTGATTGGGTCCCCACCACTTCTGCAGAACCCGTACTTCCCCCATTCACTGCCCAACCCGGTATTCAGGTGGAAACAGCTGATTTTATGCCAATCGATTTTTATTCGCTGTTTTTCACGGAAGATCTCTATAGATCTATTGTGGACCAGAGTAATTTATATGCTGGTCAATTTATCGCCGCTAACCCCCAGTTGCCTAAAATTGCCAGAAATTGGAAACCAATTACGGTTTCCGAATTTAAGACCTTTCTGGGCCTTTCCCTCAACATGGGCACACATAAATTTCCGTCATTGCGTGCTTATTGGTCCACGCACCCAATTGACCACATGCCCGTGTTCTCTGCCTCCATGTCCAGGGCACGATACGAGCAGATTTTGCGGTTCATGCACTTCAACGACAATGAACTTTGTCGTCCACGTGGGGACCCTGAATACGACCGGCTCTATAAAATTCGGCCCCTCATAAACCACTTCAACGAACGTTTTGCAGCCTTGTTTACTCCCGATCAAGTTGTCTGCGTTGATGAGTCCCTGATTAAATTTTCTGGCCGCTTGTCTTTCAAGCAGTACCTTCCCAGCAAGCGTGCCAGATACGGGGTCAAGCTCTACAAGTTCTGTGACAGGGCAACAGGCTATGTAGTGAACTTTACGGTTTATGAGGGAAAAGACAGTCAGATTGAGTCGGTCAACTGCCCGGATTACATAGGGAGCGCTGGCAAGATAGTGTGGAACTTGGTGTCACCCTTATTCGGAAAGGGGTACCACTTGTATGTGGACAATTATTACACGAGCGTGCCACTGTTTAGTCACTTGTTTGATCATAAGATTGGAGCATGTGGCACCGTGCGACCTAATCGCCGGGGCTTTCCCCAGCGGCTTGTAGATGCCCGTCTTAGGCTGGGGGAGAGAGCCTGCTTGAAGTGTAATAACTTGCTCGCTATGAAGTGGAGGGACAATAAGAATGTTTTCCTTCTTACCTCCCTTCATGCAGACACGACAGTCCAAATTCGTACGGCGACTGGTGTTGTGGAGAAACCCCTCTGTGTCCACGAATATAACCAAAATATGGGAGGGGTGGACCTCAACGACCAGTTGATGGCGCCGTATCTAATTGACCGTAAGGCGAGACGCTGGTACAAAAAAGTGTCTCTATCATTATTCCAATTGGCTTTGCTGAACGCTCATGTGCTATACAGAGCTTCAGGCGGGACGTTATCTCTTCTAAAATTCCAGAATGAGATAGTCACAGAACTCCTGTATCCAGGCGGTTCTGCACCTCACCATCCCCAACCAAATGCAGTAAGCCGGCTGCATGAGAGGCATTATTCGTATGTCCTCCCGAGTACCCCTACCCAAAGCCACCCCCAAAAAAGATGTCGTGTCTGTAGCAAGCGCGGATTTAGGCGTGACACCCGTAGTTTTTGTCCACTCTGTCCTGACAAGCCTGGTCTTTGCCAAGGTGAATGTTTTGAACGCTACCACTCAAAAGTGAAGTTTTAGCGTAGGGTACAGCATTTCACAGACAAGGACACACTTACACAGGGTCTCCCAAGATGCCATTACATTTTGAGAGACCCGAACCATTACAGTTGTAAAGTTACAAAAAAAAGTGTAAAAAAGAAAAAAAAAACGTAAAAAACAAAACACAAAAAAAATATAAAATAAAAAAACCAAAAATAGTTGTCGTTTTATTGTTCTCTCTCTCTCTATTTTCTCTCTATTGTTCTGCTCTTTTTTACTGTATTCTATTCTGCAATGTTTTATCATGCTTGCCTTTTAGGTATGTAATTTTTTGTTTTCAGGTGCGCCATTCAACTGCAGCGCGGAATTATTTATCTTGACAGCAACAGCGTTTGCTCCCACGATACATAAAGCCGTGACTCCAGTGCTGTAGGAGGTGATTTCACCACCACAGTTAAAAAAAAGAGCATATATGCCGAAGCATGGGGGCAGCAGGGGCGGAGGAGCGATTTTGCTCCTAATGCCGCGTACATACGGTCGAAATTCCGACCGTGTGTACGCGGCATAACTTTTTTGCGGGAGGATGCCCCCATGCTTCGGCATATATATATTTTAGGCACAGGTTGCGTTAAAACATTTTTTAATTTTTTACTAGGTTTTGTTTTGGTATTTGCTTTGCAGGTATGGCATGGTAAGGTCTTACTGTTGTACTGTAATGTTACTTTGTTTTAATGTTAACCACCATTTGCTTAGCAGGTACGCCATTCAGTTGCAGCGCGGATCTATTTATCTTGACAGCAACAGCGTTTGCTCCCACGATACATAAAGCCGTGACTCCAACGCTGTAGGAGGTGATTTCACCACCACAGTTAAAAAAAAGAGCATATATGCCGAAGCATGGGGGCAGCAGGGGCGGAGGAGCGATTTTGCTCCTAATGCCGCGTACATACGGTCGAAATTCCGACCGTGTGTACGCGGCATAACTTTTTTGCGGGAGGATGCCCCCATGCTTCGGCATATATATATTTTAGGCACAGGTTGCGTTAAAACATTTTTTTATTTTTTACTAGGTTTTGTTTTGGTATTTGCTTTGCAGGTATGGCATGGTAAGGTCTTACTGTTGTACTGTAATGTTACTTTGTTTTAATGTTAACCACCATTTGCTTAGCAGGTACGCCATTCAGTTGCAGCACGGATCTATTTATCTTGACAGCAACAGCGTTTGCTCCCACGATACATAAAGCCGTGACTCCAACGCTGTAGGAGGTGATTTCACCACCACAGTTAAAAAAAAGAGCATATATGCCGAAGCATGGGGGCAGCAGGGGCGGAGGAGCGATTTTGCTCCTAATGCCGCGTATATGCGGTCGAAATTCCAACGGAGGCTTATCCGTGGAAAAGTCCGACCGTGTGTACGCGCCATAACCTTTTATACCGCGTACATACGGTCGAAATTCCGACGAAGGCTTGACCGTGTGTACGCGGCATAACTTTTTTGCGCGAGGATGCCCCCATGCTTCGGCATATATGCCCATCATTAGAAGTGGGTGGATGAAGGGAGGTATTCTAATGGTGGGCATACCCACCAATCAATCTCTTTTTTTCGTTCAGCCAATAGGCTGTATAAAAAAAAAGATTACAATACATGTCCAACAAGGACCAGCAACGTACTGGTATGTTGCTGGACTTTGAATGTTTATACCAGAATGATACCTGCGGGTTTAGGTATCATCTTGGTATCATTCTTTTCAGCCAGCAGCCGGCTTTCATGTAAAAGCAATTCTAGCAGATAATTAGCCTCTAGACTGCTTTTACAAGCAGTGGGAGGGAATGTCCCCCCCCCCCCCCCGGATATAAAAAGCGCCATTGGGAAATTGGGAAAGCATTTTATCACACCGATCTTGGTGTGGTCAGATGCTTTGAGGGCAGAGGAAAGATCTAGGGTCTAACCCCCCAATTTTTTTCAAAAAAAGAGTACCTGTCACTACCTATTGCTATCATAGGGGATATTTACATTCCCTGAGATAACGATAAAAATGGTAAAAAAATAAAATATGGAAGGCACAGTTTAAAAATAAAATAAAAAAGCCAAATAAATAATAAAAAAAAAAAAAAAAAAAAAAAGCACCGCTGTCCCCCCCTGCTATTGCGCAAAGGCGAACGCAAGCGTCGGTCTAGCGTCATATGTAAACAGCAATTGCATCATGCATGTGAGGTATCACCGCGAAGGTCAGATCGAGGGCAGTCATTTTAGCAGTAGACCTCCTCTGTAAATCTAACGTGGTAACCTGTAAAGGCTTTTAAATGCTTTTAAAAATGAATGTAGTTTTGTCGCCGCTGCGCGTTTGTGCGCAATTTTAAAGCATGTCGTGTTTGGTATCCATGTACTCGGCCTATGATCATCTTTTTTATTTCATCAAACATTTGGGCAATATAGTGTTTTTTAGTGCATTAAAAATAAAAAAAGTGTGTTTTTCCCCCAAAAAATGCGTTTGAAAAATCGCTGCGCAAATACTGTGTGGAAAAAAAAATGCAACACCCACTATTTTAATCTGTAGGGCCTTTGCTTTAAAAAAATATATTATGTTTGGGGGTTCAACATAATTTTCTTGCAAAAAAAAATTTTCTTTCATGTAAACAAAAAGTGTCAGAAAGGGCTTTGTCTTCAAGTGGTTAGAAGAGTGGATGATGTGTGACATAAGCTTCCTAATGTTGTGCATAAAATGCCAGGACAGTTCAAAACCCCCCCAAATGACCCCATTTTGTAAAGTAGACACCTCAAGCTATTTGCTGAGCCCATTGAATATTTTTTTTTTTTGTCCCAAGTGATTGAATAATGACCAAAAAAAAAAAATGTACAAAAAGTTGTCACTAAATTATATATTGCTCAAACATGCCATGGGCATATGTGGAATTACACCCCAAAATACATTCTGTTGCTTCTCCTGAGTACGGGGATACCACATGTGTGGGACTTTTTGGGAGCCTAGTCGCGTACGGGACCCCAAAAACCAAGCACCGCCTTCAGGATTTCTATGGGTGTAAATTTTTGATTTCACTCCTCACTGCCTATCACAGTTTCGGAGGCCATGGAATGCCCAGATGGCACAAAACCCCCCCAAATGACCCCATTTTGGAAAGTAGACACCCCAAGCTATTTGCTGAGAGGTATGTTGAGTATTTTGCAGATCTCGCTTTTTGTCACAAAGTTTTGAAAATGTAAAAAAAGAAAAAAAAAAAGAAAAAAAAATGTCTTTCTTAATTTTCAAAAACAAATGAGAGCTGTAAAATACTCACCATGCCTCTCAGCAAATAGCTTGGGGTGTCTACTTTCCAAAATGGGGTCATTTGTGGGGGTTTTGGGCTATTTTGACATTTTATGGCCTTCAAAACTGTGATAGGTAGTGAGGAGTGAAATCAAAAATGTATGCCCTTAGAAACCTTGAAGGCGGTGCTTGGTTTTTGGGGTCCCGTACGCGGCTAGGCTCCCAAAAAGTCCCACACATGTGGTATCCCCGTACTCAGGAGAAGCAGCAGAATGTATTTTGGGGTGTAATTTCACATATGCCCATGGCATGTGTGAGCAATATATCATTTAGTGACAACTTTGTGCAAAAAAAAAACAGTTTGTCATATTCCCGCAACCTGTGGCAAAATATAAAATATTCCATGGACTCAACATGCCTCTCAGCAAATAGCTTGGGGTGTCTACTTTCCAAAATGGGGTAATTTGGGGGGGTTTTGTGCTATTTTGGCATTTTATGGCCTTCAAAACTGTGATAGGTAGTGAGGAGTGAAATCAAAAATTTACGCCCTTAGAAATCCTGAAGGCGGTGCTTGGTTTTTGGGGCCCTGTACGCGGCTAGGCTCCCAAAAAGTCCCACACATGTGGTATCCCCGTACTCAGGAAAAGCAGCAGAATGTATTTTGGGGTGCAATTCCACATATAACCATGGCATGTGTGAGCAATATATCATTTAGTGACAACTTTGTGCAAAAAAAAAAAAAAGTTTGTCATATTCCCGCAACTTGTGGCAAAATATAAAATATTCCATGGACTGAACATGCCTCTCAGTAAATAGCTTGGGGTGTCTACTTTCCAAAATGGGGTCATTTGGGGGGGTTTTGTGCTATTTTGGCATTTTATGGCCTTCGAAACTGTGATAGGTAGTGAGGAGTGAAATCAAAAATTTGCGCCCTTAGAAATCCTGAAGGCGGTGCTTGGTTTCCGGGGTCCCGTACGTGGCTAGGCTCCTAAAAAGTCCCACACATGTGGTATCCCCGTACTCAGGAGAAGCAGCAGAATGTATTTTGGGGTGCAATTCCACATATAACCATGGCATGTGTGAGCAATATATCATTTAGTGACAACTTTTTGTAATTTTTTTTTTTTTTTTTTGTCATTATTCAATCACTTGGGACGAAAAAAAAAAATATTCAATGGGCTCAACATGCCTCTCAGCAATTTCCTTGGGGTGTCTACTTTCCAAAATGGGGTCATTTGGGGGGGTTTTGTACTGCCCTGCCATTTTAGCACCTCAAGAAATGAGATAGGCAGTCATAAATTTAAAGCTGTGTAAATTTCAGAAAATGTACCCTAGTTTGTAAACGCTATAACTTTTGCGCAAACCAATAAATATACGCTTATTGACATTTTTTTTACTAAAGACATGTGGCTGAATACATTTTGGCCTAAATGTATGACTAAAATTGAGTTTATTCGATTTTTCTTATAACAAAAAGTAGAAAATATCATTTTTTTTCAAAATTTTCGGTCTTTTTCTGTTTATATCGCAAAAAATAAAAATCGCAGAGGCAATCAAATACCATTAAAAGAAAGCTCTATTTGTGGGAAGAAAAGGACGCAAATTTCATTTGGGTACAACATTGCATGTCCGCACAATTTACAGTTAAAGCAGCGCAGTGCCGAATCCCAAAAACAGGCTTGGTCCTAATGGCCCGAAATGGTCCGGGGCTTAAGTGGTTAAATAAAAATACCCCTATAATACACAAGCTTAATGTATTCTAGTAAAGTTAGTCTGTAAACTAAGGTCCGTTTTGTTAGTTTATAGCAGTAGTTTGTTATTCTATAAAATTACAGCAGGCCGTGGCCATCTTAAGTGTGGGCATCTGAAGCCAGACTGTATTTCTTCCTGGATCTCATCCTTGCAGATCTCGCACATGCTCAGTGCATCACAAGCGGTGTAATAGGTTTTAGGTCAGGTTTCCATAGCAACGGCAGTATCAGAGGACGTTGCCGCCCCTTAGCTATGCAAACCTCTCCTCCCCCAGGAAATATTGTGTGTGCATGTGTGCCCCCCAGCGGCTACTTTTTTCCGTACAACTTTTCATTTAAAAAAAATAATAATAATCTCAGGAACAAAATTCATTTATGCATCTAGATATATTGAAGACGACTTTATGAAGTTCAAACTGCGCATATTAACCACTTCAGCCCCGGACCATTTTGCAGCTAGGACCAGGCCCCTTTTTGCGATTCGGCACTGCGCCGCTTTAACTGACAATTGCGCGGTCGTGCGACGTGGCTCCCAAACAAGATTGCCGTAATTTTTTTCTCACAAATAGAGCTTTATTTTGGTGGTATTTGATAACCTCTGTGGTTTTTATTTTTTGCGCTATAAACAAAAATAGAGTGACAATTTTGAAAAGAAATTCAATATTTTTAATTTTTTGCTATAATAAATATCCCCAAAAACAATATAACATTTTTTTCCCCTTAATTTAGGCCGATACATATTCTTCTACATATTTTTAGTAAAAAAAAAAAAAATCCCAATAAGCGTTTGATTGGTTTGCGCAAAAGGTATAGCGTCTACAAAATAGGGGATAGTTTTATGGCATTTTTATAAAATTTTTCTTACTAGTAATGGCGGCGATCAGCAATTTTTATCATGACTGCGACATTATGGCGGACACATCAGACACTTTTGACACTATTTTGGGACCATTGTCATTTTTACAGCGATCAGTGCTATAAATATGCACTGATTACTGTGAAAATTACACTGGCAGTGAAGGGGTTAACCTGTAGGGGGGCACTGAAGGGGTTAAGTGTGACCTAATGTGTGTTTCTTACTGTAGGGGGCGTGGCTTGGCGTGTGACATCAGTGATCGTCGTTCCCTATGACAGGGAACAGACGATTAGTGACAGGCTCACTAGGAAGCACGGGGAGAGGTTTGTTTACACTTACCTCTCCCCGTTCTTCAGCTCTGTGACCCGATCGCGGGACACCGGCGGAGATTGGGTCTGCGGATCCCGCGGTCACAGAGTTTAGGACCGGGTCGCTGGCGCACGCGCGACCCGCGGCTGGGCTGTTAAAGGGGCAACATACCTGTACGTGGATGTGCCCAGCTGTGCCATTCTGTCGCCGTATATCGCATGAGGCGGTTCTTAACCACTTAACGACCGCTCACTGTATATGTACGTCGGCAGAATGGCACCGACAGGCACAATCACGTACAGTGTACGTGATTGCGTTTGTACAGTTGGGGGGTCCGATCGGACCCCCCTCCTATACAGTGAGCGGTCAGTATTCGTTGGGGAGCGATCCGAGATGAGGGGAGGGGACGGCCGTTCGATTCCGGCCACCCCCCCCGCGATCGCTCCCGGCGAATGAAAATGCTTCCACTGTCCTGTAATGTAAACACAGGCAGAGGAAGCAGGAGGAAGTGATGTCATCTCTCATGCGGCGCTCACATATACCGAGCGCCGTACAAGAGAAGACATACAGGTTAGTGCACAAACAGCACACTGACACCAGCACACATAGGCACACAAATGGCCCCCCCAGTCACAGTGTCACTGATTGCAGTGACCATTTATTTACTGATCACTGCAATCAGTGACATTTGTGACTGTAAAAGTGTCACTAAAGTTAGTTTTAGGTCCAGTGTAGCCCCCTAACCCCCCCTAATAAAGGTTTAACCCCCTGATCACCCCCCAGATAACCCTTTCACCCCCTAGCACCGCCGTCGCTAAGCGATAATTTTTCTGATCGCGGTCTTAGCGTCGGTGATGCAGATCGGTAGCCAGTAATTTTTTTTAGGTTCGCCGCAGGTTTTTATAGCGTCGGGTACCCTCATAAATGATCTAATAAAGGTTTTAACCCCCTAATTGCCCCTAGTTACCGTATATACTCGAGTATAAGCAGACCCGAATATAAGCCGAGGCACCTAATTTTACCACAAAAAAATGGGAAAACTTATTGACTCGAGTATAAGCCTAGGGTGTCCATCTGCATGCCTCACTGTGCCTCACTGTGTCCATGTGCGTTCCTCACTGTGCCTCACTGTGTCCATGCCTCACTGTGCCCATGCCTCACTGTGCCCATGCCTCACTGTGCCCATGCCTCGCTGTGCCCATGCCTCGCTGTGCCCATGCCTCGCTGTGCCCATGCCTCGCTGTGCCCATGCCTCGCTGTGCCCATGCCTCGCTGTGTCCATGCCTCGCTGTGCCCATGCCTCGCTGTGCCCATGCCTCACTGTGCCCATGCCTCACTGTGCCCATGACTAGACTGACTTTTAACATAGGAGTCTATGGAAGGGGTGACCGGTTTAAAAAATCGTTGCTCCCCGACCGTAAGTCCCCCGAACAACAGACTTAGCACACTTGTAAAGAAGAAATGGGGCTACATGTGTGCCAAGTTTCGGGTCCAGGGTACCTACGATCGGCCGGTACTGGGTCCCCAAAATCACCAAAGAAATTACCATTTAACATGGGAGTCTATGGAAGGAGTGCCCGGCTTTGAAAAATCGGTGCTCCCCGGCCGTAGGTCCCCCAGACAACAAACTTTGCACACTTGTAGAGGAAGAGTGGGGCTACATGTGTGCCAAGTCTGGGGTCCAGGGGACCTACGGCTGGCCGGTACCGGGTCCCCAAAGTCCGGGCGATTAGGCGCAAAAAGGTGACTCGAGTATAAGCCGAGGGGGCATTTTCAGCACAAAAAAATGTGCTGAAAAACTCGGCTTATACTCGAGTATATACGGTAACCCTTTCACCAGTGATCACCATATAAGTGTTACGGGTGACGCTGGTTAGTTAGTTTGCTTTTTATAGTGTCAGGGCACCCGCCATATATAACCCAATAAAGGTTTAACCCCCTGATCGCCCGGCGGGTGATATCAATTAGGTTTTAGCGTCAGAGAGGGTCTGCGTCACACCCCAGGCAGCGTCAGGTTAGTGCCAGTAAAGCTAACACCCACGCGTAAAGCATACACCTCCCTTAGTGGTATAGTATCTGAACAGATCAATATCAGATCTATACTAGCGTCCCCAGCAGTTTAGGGTTCCCAAAAACGCAGTGTTAGTGGGATCAGCCCAGATACCTGCTAGCACCTGCGTTTTGCCCCTCCGTCCAGCCCAGGCCACCCAAGTGCAGTATCGATCGATCACTGTCACTTACAAAACACAACACACATAACTGCAGCGTTCGCAGAGACAGGCCTGATCCCTGCGACTCCAGTGCTGTAGGAGGTGATTTCCCCACCACAGTTAAAAAAAAAAGGCATATATGCCGAAGCATTGGGGCAGCAGGGGCGGAAGGGGCGGAGGAGCGATTTTGCTCCTAATGCCGCGTACATACGGTCGAAATTCCGACGGAGGCTTGCCCGTGGAAAAGTCAGACCGTGTGTGCGGCATAACTTTTTTGCGGGAGGATGCCCCCATGCTTCGGCATATATAAATGGTGCATGTATGCCCATCATTAGAAGTGGGTGGATGAAGGGCGGTATTCTAATGGTGGGCATACCCACCGATCAATTTTTTTTTTCGTTCAGCCAACTGGCTGCATGAAAAAAAAAAGATTACAATACATGTCCAACAAGAACCAGCAACATACTGGTATGTTGCTGGACTTTGAATGTTTATACCAGAATGATGCCTGCGGGTTTAGGTATCATCTTGGTATCATTCTTTTCAGCCAGCGGCCGGCTTTCATGTAAAAGCAATCCTAGTGGCTAATTAGCCTCTGGACTGCTTTTACAAGCAGTGGGAGGGAATGTCCCCCCCCCCCCGGATATAAAAAGCGCAATTGGGAAAGCATTTTATCACACCGATCTTGGTGTGGTCAGATGCTTTGAGGGCAGAGGAAAGATCTAGGGTCTTGAAGACCCCAGTTTTTTCAAAAAAAGAGTACCTGTCACTACCTATTGCTATCATAGGGGATATTTACATTCCCTGAGATAACAATAAAAATGATTAAAAAAAAAAAAATATGGAAGGAACAATTTAAAAATAAAATAAAAAAGCAAAATAATAATAAAAAAAAAAAAAAAAAAAAAAAAAAAGCACCCCTGTCTTGCCCTGCTCTTGCCCAATGGCGAACGCAAGCGTCGGTCTGGCGTCATATGTAAACAGCAATTGCACCATGCATGTGAGGTATCACCGCGAAGGTCAGATCGAGGGCAGTAATTTTAGCAGTAGACCTCCTCTGTAAATCTAACGGGGTAACCTGTAAAGGCTTTTAAAAATGTATGTAGTTTGTCGCCAATGCGCGTTTGTGCGAAATTTTAAAGCATGTCGTGTTTGGTATCTATGTACTCGGCCTAAGATCATCTTTTTTATTTCATCAAACATTTGGGCAATATAGTGTGTTTTAGTGCATTAAAATTAAAAAAAGTGTATTTTTTTCCCCAAAAAATGCGTTTGAAAAATCGCTGCGCAAATACTGTGTAGAAAAAAAAATGCAACACCCATCATTTTAATCTGTAGGGCATTTGCTTTAAAATATATATATAATGTTTGGGGGTTCAACATAATTTGTTTGAAAAAAAAAATATGTTTTCATGTAAACAAAAAGTGTCAAAAAGGGCTTCGTCTTCAAGTGGTTAGAAGAGTGGATGTTAGCTTCCTAATGTTGTGTATAAAATGCCAGAACAGTTAAAAACCCCCCCAAATGACTGCATTTTGGGAAGTAGACACCCCAAGCTATATACTGAGAGGCATGTCGAGTCCATGGAATATTTTATATGTTGACACAAGTTGCGGAAAAAAGACAATTTTTTTTTTTTTATTTGCACAAAGTTGTCACTAAATGATATATTGCTCAAACATGCCATGGGCATATGTGGAATTACACCCCAAAATACATTCTGTTGCTTCTCCTGAGTACGGGGATACCACATGCAAGACTTTTTGGGAGCCTAGCCGCGTACGGGACCCCGAAAACCAAGCACCGCCTTCAGGCTTTCTAAGGGTGTAAATTTTTGATTTCACTTCTCACTGCCTATCACAGTTTCGGAGGCCATGGAATGCCCAGATGGCACAAACCCCCCCAAATGACCCCATTTTGGAAAGTAGACACCCCAAGCTATTTGCTGAGAGGTATTGTGAGTATTTTGCAGATCTCGCTTTTTGTCACAAAGTTTTGAAAATTGAAAAAAATATATATATATATTTTCTTTCTTCATTTTCAAAAACAAATGAGAGCTGTAAAATACTCACCATGCCTCTCAGCAAATAGCTTGGGGTGTCTACTTTCCAAAATGGGGTCATTTGGGGGGGGGGGGGTTGTGCTATTTTGGCATTTTATGGCCTTCGAAACTGTGATAGGTAGTGAGGAGTGAAATCAAAAATTTGTGCCTAGAAATCCTGAAGGCGGTGCTTGGTTTTCGGGGTCCCGTACGCGGCTAGGCTCCTAAAAAGTCCCACACATGTGGTATCCCCATACTCAGGAGAAGCAGCAAAATGTATTTTGGGGTGCAATTCCACATATAACCATGGCATGTGTGAGCAATATATCATTTAGTGACAACTTTTTGTAATTTTTTTTTTTTTTTTTAGTCATTATTCAATCACTTGAGACAAAAAAATAAAATATATTCAATGGGCTCAACATGCCTCTCAGCAATTTCCTTGGGGTGTCTACTTTCCAAAATGGGGTCATTTGGGGGGGGGGGGTTGTACTGCCCTGCCATTTTAGCACCTCAAGAAATGAGATAGGCAGTCATAAATTAAAAGCTGTGTAAATTCCAGAAAATGTACCCTAGTTTGTAGACGCTATAACTTTTGCGCAAACCAATAAATATACGCTTATTGACATTTTTTTTACTAAAGACATGTGGCTGAATACATTTTGGCCTAAATGTATGACTAAAATTGAGTTTATTTAATTTATCTTCTAACAAAAAGTAGAAAATATCATTTTTTTTCAAAATTTTCTGTCTTTTTCCGTTTATATCGCAAAAAAAAAAATCGCAGAGGCAATCAAATACCATTAAAAGAAAGCTCTATTTGTGGGAAGAAAAGGACGCAAATTTCGTTTGGGTACAACATTGCATGTTCGCACAATTTACAGTTAAAGCAGCGCAGTGCAAAATTCTGAAATCACCTCTGGTCCTTTAGCTACCAAATGGTCCGGGGCTTAAGTGGTTAAGTGGTTAATGTTGAAAAATGAAGCATGTTTTATGGTGTTAGATGGGATGGTGGGAGTATTTAAAAAACTGCCTATTTACAATTATTTGCACGAACAACTTTCTCTATGTTATATAGATAATCGTGTTAAAATTGAGTAAATATTCCCCCATCAAATCGCATCGCCCCCAGCACATCACATTGCCACCATCACGTGTTCCCCCCCCACACATCACAAGCTCCCATATTTGCACAAACAACTTTCTCTATGTTATATAGATAATCGTGTTAAAATTGAGTAAATATTCCCGCATCGCCCAAAGCACATTGCCACCATCACATGTCCCCCAGCACATTGCCACCATCACATGTCCCCCAGCACATTGCCACCATCACATGTCCCACAGCACATTGCCACCATCACATGTCCCACAGCACATTGCCACTATCACATGTCCCACAGCACAGCGCCACAATCACTTGTCCCCCAGCACAGCACATTGCCACCATCACATAACGCTGCCACTGCCATTGCCCCAACACTGCGCCCATCACACTGCTCTTTTTTTAAATCATTGAACATGCTGTGGTGTCCCCCTGAATGACAAACATACTTACCGCTCAGAAATAGCTGCTTGCCTTCTTATCCTCCAAACGAAACGACCGTATTCACCGCCACTGCTATGGAAGCTAGGGTAACACTGGCAACAAAAGCCTGGTTGCCCTTATTTAAAATGGTGCCGGCCACCGCGTTGCATCGTGTCATTTCCGGTTTTGAAATAACGCAATGCTACGACCCAGCGACACATATTGCCTCCTGGGATTGGTGACAAACATCTCCCAGGAGTCATAGCGGACCGGGAATGACGCACTCTGGCCGTGGCCGAAAGGAGGAATTGTTGATTGAATTCACAATGAGTTTAAAAAAAATTTAATAAATATATGCCAAATCGGTTAAAGGGCACAAAGCAGCAGGGGATGCCGAGGACTTAAAAAAGTGGGTGGAACTACACTTTAAGTGCCAAGGTTAGCATCCATGTAGGATCCAGTACCTGAAGCAACAGTACAGGATGTCCTCACTGGGTGAGGTCCTGGTCCTGCTCTCAAGGCTTTACTGAAGTTGCACTGATCCAGATGAACTGCTTCTATTTCTGGTAAAGGCAGTGAAGGAGATGACTAAAGAATCCAAAGATAAAATAAACATCTCCACAAGGTAGAAGTAATATCTCACCTTGGGACACTAACACAAAAAAAAAAAAAACTTGAGCACTCACAGAGTGGGGTAGGGTTATATGGAAGGTGCACAGAAGGCATGTCCTTAAAGGTTTTGCCAGTGCCCAATCACCTGTGGGTACAAGGCTATAACACAGGTTCTATGATTACTTTTAACCACGTCCTGTATGAATAAAATACAGAATTTAACACTGTTCTGTTTATTTTACATACAATTATCAGCCTGCTGTCATTCTCTGCATATCAGAATTCAGACTGGGAAAGGGAGCGATAGTACTCTAAGCCAGTGGTTCTCAACCTCAGTCCTCAAGTACCCCCAACAGGCCATGTTTTGGGAATTTCTCTTAGATAAAATAGCTGTCCAAAATACCAAGCAATGAACTCTGATTTAAAGCACCTGTGTGAGATAAAGGAAAACCTGCAAACATGGCCTGTTGTGGGTACCCGAGGACTGAAGTTGAGAACCACTGCTCTAAGCAAATCAAAGTATATGTGTGAACGGGAGGAGAGAGGGGTGTGCTACATAGGAGAGTTGGCACCAATGTATTTCTTAATTCAAAACAAGAATGTGGCGTCACCTTCCTGTCTGGAATAAATGTATTAATACAGAAGGGGCTAGACAGAGTCATCCTTTGCAAGTCCATATTAATGTATTATAACTGTGTATTCGGGTATTTGCCTGTGATAAAAAAAAAAATATAGGATTTTTTTTTATACTCACCATAAAATCCTTTTCTCTGTCGTCCATGAACGGACACAGAGCCTTAATTCTTGTCAGTTGGGTTATGTTCCTGTTCTATAGGAGAGGACTAGGCAGAACGTTAGATATTTAATACATGTTACTTTAACAGAGTTGAACAGCCCCGCCCAGGGGGCGGTCCCTCCAGACATAACCCTCCACCCTGCAGTCAGCAGCCTCAGTTCGTAAAAAGCAGTACAAACTTAAAAGGAGGGGTGGGTCCTCTGTCTCCATCCATGGACGAAAGAGAAAAGGATTTTACGGTGAGTACAAAAAATCCTATTTTCTCTTTTCATCCATGGACGGACACAGCTTCTTAATTCTTGACAGTTGGGACGTCCCAAAGCAGTGTCAAAAAACGAGGGGTGGGAACATTAAAAAAAACAATTTCACCCCAAACAAGCAGAGCTCCTCAACGGAGGAGTTGCAACCTCAAACAGCCGCCTGCAAAACTTTGCGGCCGAAGCTAGCATCCGAAGATGCACTCACATCAACCTTGTAAAACTTTGCAAAAGTGTGCACGGATGACCAGGTCGCCGCCTTACACACTTGTGAGACAGACGCTTGATGTCGGAAAGCCCAAGAAGCACCAATAGCCCTGGTCGAATGCGCCATAACGGGAAAGGGAGGCGCCCGCCCCTTAAGGGCATAGGCCTGGATGACGGTCAGCCTGATCCATCGAGAAATGGTGGCCGACTAAGCCACCAGGCCCTTCTGCGGACCAGACACCGACACAGTGAGTCAGACCTCCGGAACGGAGCCGTAGCAGACAGGTACACCCGCAAGGCACGTACCACGTCTAAAGAATGTAGCGCAACCTTCTTGGAATGCGATGGCCGAGCACACAAGGATGGAAGTACAATGTCCTCATTCAGGTAAAAGGCGGAAACCACCTTCGGAAGAAAAAGAAGGCTGCGGGCGTAGCACAGCTTTGTCTTTAGGAAGGACCAAATATGGGGACTTGCAAGACAAGGCCGCCAGTTCAGAAACCCTCCTGATGGATGTGATGGCTACCAGGAAGGCCACCTTCTGAGAGAGCGTCAAAAGAGGAATTTCCCCGATGTTCTCAAAAGGAGGTTTCTAAAGCGCAGAGAGCACCAGACTCAAATCGCATGGAGGTAGTGGTGGTCACACCGGAGGAGCCACATGTCGGACCCCTTGCACAAACGTACTTACCAGTGAATGAGCCGCCAGGGGTCGCTGAAAGAAAACAGCCAAGGCTGAAAACTGCCCCTTATTGGTGCTTAAGGCAAGTTTCTGATCTACTCCGCGCTGTAAAAACAGCAGGATCCTGGAAACCGAATAAGTCAGTGGACACTATTCCATCTCCTCACACAGAGATATAGGCTCTCCATGTGCGATGGTAGATCTTCGAAGAAGATTTCCGTGCCCTCAACATGGTTGAAATGACCGAATCCAACAGGCCTCGATCCCTTAGTACCTGGCTTTCAATAGCCATGCCGTTAAAGCCATCGACTGTAAAGCAGGATGAAGAATGGGACCTTGCGAGAGAAGGTCCTCCCTCAGTGGCAGTCGCCAGGGCACATCCGCCACCAGCCACACAAGGTCGGCATACCAGGGACGCCCGGGCCAATCTGGAGCGATTAGAATCACCCGAATTCCCTCGCTCTCTACTCTGCGGAGTAGACGAGGAAGCAACTTCAGTGAGGGGAAGGCATAAAATTAGCCGATACTGACCCCACGGGGCCACCAACGCGTCTGCCCAGGGATCTCTGGACCTGGCCACAAACCTCAACACTTTGCGATTGAGTCGAGAAGCCAGGAGATCCACGTCTGGAATGCCCCATTTCCGGCAAAGAAGTTGAAAAACCTGTAATGACCATTCCCCATGCTCCAGCATCTAGCGACTCAGATAGTCCGCCTGCCATTTTTCCATGCCCGGAATGTAAACTGCCGATAGGGCCGGCACACTCCTTTCCACCCACCGTAGGATGTAAGCAACCTCCGACGCTGCAGCCGATCTTCTTGTTCCTCCTTGATGGTTGACGTCTGCCACAGCCGTGGCATTGTCTGACTGGAGCCTGACTGGATGCCCTCTTATTCTCTGAGACCACCTGGAGAGGCACAGCCTGATCGCCCGGAGTTCCAGAACATTGATCAGCAGTTGGGAGTCGGTCGGAGTCCAGCGGCCCTGGGCCACCTGAACCCCCCAGACTCCCCCCCAACCGGTCAGACTGGCGTCCATCGTGATCACAGTCCAATGAAAGGGGAGGAATGACTTCCCGGACCGAAGAGCCGGGGATCTCAGCTACCAACTCAGAGAGGACCTGACAAGATGACTTATCTGAATCTGACGATCCAGAGACAACAGAGATCTGTTCCATTTGGAGAGAATCTCCTTCTGCAAGACCCGAGTGTGGAATTGGGCATATGGTACTGCCTCGAAAGAGGCTACCATAAGGCTCAGGACTCGCATGCAAAAACGGAGAGACGACCATTTGCGTGATGCCAACAACCTCACCGCAGTCTGGAGTGTCTGCAACTTCTCTAAGGGAAGAAAGACTCTGGCCTCCGAGGAGTCCAGAATGAACCCCAGGTACTCTAGGCGCTGGGACGGTACTAACACCGACTTCTGGAGGTTCAGTATCCAACCAAACTGCCGGAGGGTCGGACTGGCTATAGACACGTCCTCCTCTAATTCTGAGCTTGAAGCAGCTCTCAGAAGAAGGTCATCCAAGTAGCCTACGATAGCAATGCTGCGCTGTCTCAGCAAAGCTAGAATCGGGGCAAAAACCTTGGTGAAAACTCTTGGTGCCAATGCTAGGCCAAAGGGAAGAGCTACAAATTGATAGTGGTCTTCGCCGATCGCAAAGCGCAGGAACCTTGGATGCCTGACGCAGATGGGGACATGCAAGTATGCGTCCTTGATATCCAAGGACGCCAGGAAGTACCCCGGATGGAGTGCAGCCACCACCGAACGAATCGATTCCATCCGGAATTTTTGAATCTTTATAAAGGCATTGAGGTCCAAGATTGGACGGACTCCGTCCCTCTTTGGGACCACAAACAGATTCGAGTAGAAACCCTGAAACCTGTCCTGTGGTGGTACGGGTATGATCACCCCGCACCTCAACAAGTCTTGCACTGCCCCATGGAGGGCAGCCCGACGAGCCGGAAGGAGAGGCAGATTTGAGGGAAAAAAATCTGTTTGGTGGACAAGAAAGGAACTCTATCTTGTACCCACTGGTCGGAGAGCAGGGAGGTCCACCGAAGCCATCCCCCCACACTGGAGTCGGGCGGGGGCAAAACTTCATGCGGTAGCAGGCTTGTTTGCTGGTTTGTTGGGCTTGCGCACCCAGGGACGCTTCTGTCCCCCAGGTGGACCTTTGTCCGCTTGGGAGAGACTGCCAGCAGGTCCTAACTGACGAAAATACCGCTTCTGTGTGGGAAAGGAGGGCCAAGGCCTACGGCACGGCTCCTTCCCTTTAGTGGACTGAGGGAGAAGTGTGCTCTTACCTGCAGTGACATCCTTAATGATGTCGTCCAGTGAGGCACCAAAAAGCTTTTGAAAGGCAAATCTGCCAGAGTTTTCTTAGAAGCTTGGTCAGCGGACCAGCATTTCAGCCATATTAGGTGGCGCAATACCACCGCAGATGCAGAGGCCCTGGGGATTAAAGGGGCTGCATCCAGGGTTGCATCACAGACGTACACAAATCCCTGTACCAACTGTTCGGCCAGTGACACGAATTCTGGAGGGAGCTGATGCTCCTCCACAGTCTGGTGCAATATTTTTTGCCCACTCAGTGAGTGTCTGGGACACCAAGGTAGCAGCCAATATAGGCCGCAATGCTGACCCCAGCATGGTGAACATGGAGCAGCTCACCGCTTCGGACCTCCTATCAGTAGGGTCCTTAAAAGCAGGGGTCCCCTCCACCGGGATAGAGGTTACTTTATTTAAACCGAGAGACTGGGGGATCAACGACCGGAGAAGCCCATTTTTTCATAAGGCTCACTTCAAATGGGTAACGGACCGCCATGCGCTGAGGGACCGCAAAGGGCCTCTGCGGCCGTTCCCATTCCTTATCTATGAACTTGTCAAAGAAATCAACATAAGGAAAAACCTTAACAGAGCGGGTCGGTTTGTGCGACCCAAAAGGGACAGACCCTGCTGTGGAAGTCCCAGCTGCATCTTCCAGCTTGAGTGTCCCTCACAGCATTGATAAGTGTACTCACAAGTGCCCTGTCTTGAGCTGACCCGGACGAGGGGTCCTCCTCACAGGGAAGGTCCTGGTCCGCCTCTTCTGACATACCAGAACTGGGGTTCTGAGCCGCAGCCAGTTCTGAGTCAGAACATTCCCCAGGAGATGGCGGGGGGAGGGGCGCTTAGTAACCCCCTTACGCCTGCACGCCACTTCCACCCTGGCAACAAATGACTCCAGGACTGCTGACAAAGCATCCATGGGAACCGCAGGTGCAGGGGCACCGGTTGCTGCCTCTGGCATGTTTGGGGGAAAAAACGCCAGCTTCTGACTCCATATTGCCCACTGACAGCCCTTAGGAACTTAGTCAAGAACCTGACACAAAAAAATATCCACCCTCCTTGCTGCACTGACCGGGGGGTTACCCAGGGGACTCACCGCCTAGCAAGAGACTGTCCAGCGCCGCTGCCTGCTCTCCATCCGCACACAGCGTGTGATTGAGGAACTCTAAGGGGAATGGCGCCGTACACACCGTTCAGGAAGCCAGTCAGCAGGCCAAAACCCACTCCAAAATGGCCGCCAGATGCCCCAGAGAAAAGCGCACGGACCACAAGAAAATGGCCGGCCGCCCGCAATGCAGGTCTGCATCACAGCGTGGCCACGGCAAAATGGCCGCCAATGGGATTTGCAAGGCAATGCACAGGCCCCAGAAAAATGGCGCCGGCGGTTAAAAAAAAAAAAACTGCGCCAAGCAGGGAGGTGGACGAGAAAGCTGCAGCGGAGGCTTCCAAAAATTTTACTACCCCCCCACAGAGAGCGGGCCTGGACACCCCCACAGCCCACTCGCCGGGACCTGGAGCCCCCTAAAGTAATCCCCGGTCACAGCGAGCTCCACAAGGGAAGGAGGAAAAAGGGTGACAGAGGGAGAGAGGGGAGGGAAGGAGAACCCCCTAACAACCCCCAGCTGTTCCATCCCACCGAAGCAGGAGGAACTGTACTTACCCGTCCTTGCGAGGACCTGCTGGTGCGTTCCTGACAGACCTACAACCAAGCAGTACGGAGTAGCTGTCGGCCCAGTCCACTGTGACTGAGACAGCAAGCAGCCCGGTCACATGTGAACCCTGGAGCATAACTCACCGGCCACCCCTGGAGCCATGAGTTATGTCGTGGCTGACCCCGCACGTAACGAAGGCCTGCTCACGCTCGATGGCCGGACTGGGGGGACAAGGATCTATTTTATCCTGCCTGTCATGCCCAGCCAGCAGTTAATAGAAGATTCTAAAAAATAAAATAATAAAAAGTAAAAATTTCTTCAGGACTCTGGGCCCAAAGGGAGCCAGATCCTTCTCTACTAGGCAGAAAAAAAACTGAGGCTGCTGACTGCAGGGTGGAGGGTCATGTCCGGAGGGCTGTTCAACTCTGTTAAAGTAACATGCATTAAATATCTAACATGTTCTGCCTAGTCCTCTCCTATAGAACAGGAACATAACCCAACTGTCAAGAATTAAGGAGCTATGTCCGTCTATGGACGAAAAGAGAACAAAAAAAATTATATTATGTATGTATGTATATATATATATATATATATATATATTACACACACACAATCTTGTTATACTTACCTGGCTCTGTGCAATGGTTGGTTGGGGGGGGGGGGCTCCATGCTTGTCCTCTTCTAGGTGTGGAACCATAGGAGGCCGCTTCCTATAGTGGCACACCTGTGGGCCTGATCCTTATGCGTCCATTGACAGTGTGTGGCTCAGTCTCGCTCCATCGTCACAGAATTTGATTGACAGCAGCAGGAGCCAATTGTTCCCACTGCTATCAATCTGCCCTACAAGGAGAGAGCAGAGAGAACTGCTAATCTCGGGCACAGTGCCAGGTCGAGATCAGGCTTGTGTAAGTATAAAGGGGGGTGCTGAGGGGATTTCTAATCACAGAAGGTTTTTTGCCATAATGCAGAGACTGCACCAAGTTGAAAAGGAAAAAAAAAAAACTGCTTTTACAACCACTTTTACTTTTAAATTTCACAATCCAGGTTAAAAATGAATGGGCCAACCCAGTAAAAATAAATAAAAAAGAAGTAAAAGGTCACTGCAAAACTCACCCTATGTTGAGTATAGGGTCACTATAAATGCTATTCAATTAATTTACTGTGGTTTGAATGATGCAGAGAATGGTGTCATCATTTGCAGGTGCATAAACATTGTATGCGTTCAGCCATGTGCAGCAGCTGTGGGCTCCTTACCGGGGAAATATGCCAAAAGATGCTATATGGACAGATATTGCTGTGTGCATGAGCCTTAAAGCCGGCCTCCAGGTCGATATGGAAAACGACCAGCAAATCCAGTTCTGGTTTTAGAAAAGTGCGAATTTAGATTTAATTTGTAAAATCTAAATAGTGTAAATACTTGAATTTGATATCAGTTCCTATAAAAATGACTGATGAATGACAATTCATTCATCCAGCATGTACAACCACTTATCTGTGCATGCGGAGTAAACATCTCATAACTGGTGGTCACAGTTTCAGAGAACATGGAATTAAACTTTTTTGGGGGGAAAGATATATAAATTACTGCGCTTACCTCAAAACCATATAGAAGTGCAGCAGCTAACACTACAATGTGACAAATTGTAAATGAATGTGTATAAAAAGTGCAATGCTAATTAGCATGTGTATATGAACCACGTTATGCATATGAGCCTGAGCAAACTCAGTGATCGATGTAGTAATGTTTAATACGACTAATAAACCAATATAACTGATGAGTGATCATCAATATATCAGTGTATACCAAAAATGAAGGTGCAACAGTGTTGATGAAGTGAATCAATATGTGCAAAAAGTCATCACAAAAAAATATGCACTTTATTTATGTTTCATACATATGTTTAAGTGCTAATAGTCACAATGAAATGAATAACAGCAGAGAAATTTAAACCAAACTCAAGTCCATCATGGTCTGCTTGAGCTGTTCACACAGTAAACCGGACTGGTATGGAATAAAGACTAAGGACCAAAGTCTATGTTAAAAGAAACAGTCATGGATGTATAGCTGGGACAAGGCCACCCAGGATAGTGCGTCCTCCACCTGAAGGAAGGGGTAGGTACTCTTACCAGAAACTGTGGACCCACATGCCAGCAGCAGCAAGTCAACCAAGCTTAGGAAGGAGCCAGAGCTCTGGAACAGGTCACCAAAAATCCGGAAAATGTGGACCCACATGCAAGAAGCAGCAAGTTGACCAAGCTGGGAAAGAAGCCAAAATTCTGGTATGGGTCACCAGAAATCCTGGTAGTGTACACGGAAATCTCATCCACCAGATGATTCATAAAAAAGGATCATAAAACAGAAAAAACGCCTTCACATGGTGTAGGTCAAAAGGCATCAATTTATTTAAGACGACAGTACATCCGATTGTGAACAATTAAAATAACGTAATCACAAAAAATTTAAACCACAATGTATAGAGCTGGCTAGCAAACCAAACACGTTTCGTCCTACAGAACTTCAACTGGGGTATTACCCCCCAATACAAGCTTGGTTGACTCGCTGGCATGTGGGTCCACAGTTTATGTTAAGAGTACCTACCCCTTCCTTTGGGTGGGGGACACACAATCCCGGGTAGTCTTGTTACAGCTATACATCCATCAGTTTCTTTTGACATACTTTGGTCCTTAGCATTTATTCCATACCAGTATGGTTTACTGTGTGAACAGCTCAAGCAGACCATGAACTTTGAGTTTCATTGAATTTCTCTGCGGTTATTCACTTCATTGTTACCACGTATGCACTTTTATGTTTCATTACATATGTTTTTTTTTTTTTTGTGATGACTTTTTGCACCAATTGATTCACTTCATCAACACTGTTGCACCTTCATTTTTGGTATACACGGTTTATATTGATGTTCACTCATCAGTTATATTGGTTTATAAGCACTTTAAACATTACTACATCGATCACTGAGTTTGCTTAGGCTCATATGCATAACATGTGGTTCATATTACACATGCTATTTAGCACTGCCCTTTTTTATACTCATGGTTTTTTTTTTTTTTGGTTATCTAAAAATGCTCAGGGGGAAGCTTTTATTGGCTGTTGAGCTGTCATTAGCTTGAGGGATGATGGACAGGGTTTAACCCAGGTTCATTAAGCCATTGGTAACAGAGTAAAAACATAATCAAAAAGGGCCTGTAGTAAGATGTTTTACTTTGAAAAAGGCGAGTGGAATCATTTTAGTCATCTTCTGTTTAAAACAGCATTGCTCCCTGAATATTAACGGACAACTCCAGCCAAAACTTTTCTTGGACAGAAAAGGTTAGAACCTCAACCTAGAAGCAATTAGTCAAAAAATTACCTGGACGTGTTCTGTATTGCTGACAGTGAACGTCTTCAAGCCTATAGAACAAGTCCACTTAAGTGTGTCTAAAGCCTCATACACGCAGTCGGACTTCAAACAAACTTTTCCGTGGATTTTTGTTCGAAGGGCGTTGGCCGTGAACTTGTTCTGCATACACACGGCAGGACTTTCTCAGCAAACTTTCAACAAATCACATGGTTTTTCAGCTCTTTACTGCCACCCTTTGGTCAACTTCTGTATTGTTGTCTGATCTTTTGCATTGGTTCTGAGCATGTGTGTTTGTATATTGGACTTAAGTCCGATGGTTTTCTGTACACACGGCAGGACTTTGCACCATCGGACTTTTGTTGCCGGAAAGTTTGTCTGTTTGCACAGCGAACATTTGTCCGATAAAAACCGAAAAAGTTTGTCCGATAGAGCATACACACGGTCGGATTTTCTGAAAAACCGGGTCATTTTGAAGTTTGTTGTCAAAAAGTCCGATCGTGTGTATGGGCCTTAAGGCTGGCCATATATTATACAATTTTCTAAATCAATTCTCCTTTAGTTACCAAAACCATATACAGTGGAACCTCAGATTACGAGCATAATCCGTTCCAGGAGAATGCTCGTAATCCAAAGTACTCGCATATCAAAGCGAGTTTCCCTATTAAAGTCAATGGAAACGAAAATAATTTGTTCCGCATTGACTTCAATGGGATGCAATACCGCATGCGGCCGGAGAGCCTCAGAAAAGGCCCGGAGGACACTTCGGCTTACCTTGGCAAACCCCGGAAAGGACTTCCTACCCGAGATTTGCCAAGGTCAGCCGTGCTGTCCTCGGGCCTTTACAAACAGCGCCGATCAGCTGGGATCGGTGACGTTCGGCTCCAGCGTCCCCCCACCTCAGGTCAAAAGCGGTACTGCACACCTCTTTGGCCTGAATCGTGCTCGTTTTGCGAGACAACACTCGCAAACCGAGTCACAATTTTTTAAAATACAGTGCTCGTATTGCAAAACGCTCGTTAACTACGTTACTCGCAATTCAAGGTTCCACTGTAATATGAGGTCAAACCTAAACACTTTCAATAAGTATGCGATCAGACAGGCCCTTGCACTACATAGTTGAAGGTAAATCTAAAGAAAATTGAAGTGTATGGCCAGCCTAACTGCTACTAATTTTACCCACTGAATAAACGTAAACCTTCACAGACCTGTGTTACAAACTGTTGGTTTTTAATTTCCATTTCTGTAACTATTGGGAGATTTATTTTTTACTGACTTCATATATAGTTACCAAGACAAGAAATGCCCAAAACCTCTCCAATGGGTGCACAGCTGGGGATACAAATTTAGTGTAGTGGGTGAGAACCCTATTCATGATATTATCAGTGTTCCCACTGGGGAGATTTCACAACCTCAAATTCAGTGTGGTCAACTGGACAGGAAATATGGTGAAATATGCCCAACAGGTCACATAACCCAAAAAAAAAAAGTGTAACATTTACTCATTCAACTAATTACAAAATATGCATTTTTGGATCAAAGATCATGCTGTACTTTGCCATTGTGTAACAAAAATGCTGTTTACAATATGGGTTTGAAGGGTGAATCATGTGGTAAAGAACACTCTTAAAGCTGAAAGATTCTTAGGAAATACACATTTGAATGTGACATTACCCTTATGAACCTGCATTTTATTTGGGTTTTACATATGTTTATATATTGATTTATATGTATTCGGTTTTTAACATTGCTATTGCACAGCAGGATGCACCTCTTTCTATTATAGTGAGTGAGCAGTGTTTTTTTTAATAATTCCATTTTAAAAATTCCCTGTTAATTTCATTTAAAATAGCAGCTTTTTTTAACCACTTGCTTACTGGGCACTTAAACCCCCTTCGTGGGGTACCTGGAGACTCAATGACTCTATCCTTTCTGACCCAGTCAAGGTTGAGGAGATTAATGAAGCCTTGTTAGAATATTTCTCTCTCAATGAAAACAAAGACACCTCTGCTGAGGTTCTTTGGGCGGCTCACAAGGCCTTCATTCGAGGTAAATTTATACAATTAGGTACGCAAATTAAAAGGGAACGTAAGGCTAATATAGAACGTTTAGAGAAAGAATAGGATTCCCTCAGAGCCATCCACAAAAAGGACCCCTCAAAAGGTATCCACTACCCTTTTAGACAAAACTAAACTAGAGCTTAATTTGATCCTCACTACACAAGCTGAAAAAGCAATCCGCTGGTCTAACAATAAATTTTACGTACACGCTAATAAAATAGGGCCACTGCTGGCCCATAAACTTTCTCCCAGAATAAGGGTCAATTCTATACCCAAAATTAGAATTTCAGGTCAACCCCCCACAGCTAACCCTGTCAAGATTCTTGAAGCTTTCCATGAATTCTTTTCTGACCTTTATAAATCCCCTACTCAAATCAACAAAGACTCAATTTCCAGGTTTCTTGATGACCTTCCCATTCCAACACTTCACACCTCACATAGAGATTTACTAGAGTCAGAGTTTACCATAGAGGAGGTTTCAGAAGTCATTAGGAATCTCAAATCGGGCTCAAATCGGGCTCAGCTCCGGGACCTGATGGATTGCTCATTCCGTATTACAAGGCCTTTGCTGACATTCTGGCTCCACACCTAACAAAATTTAACACTAAAACATCGGGAGAACCTCTGGATATCCACCTTAACACAGCGTTTATAACTCTTATTCCTAAACCCGACAAGAATCCAGAAGAAATATCCAATTATCGTCCAATTTCTTTAATAAATAATGATGTTAAGATCATGACTAAAATTATGGCCAACCGCTTAGCTTCCTTCATCAAAAAATGCATAAGGACCAAGTTGGTTTTATCCCGGGGAGGCAGGGACCCGACCAAATAAGAAGGGCCATAGATGTCATTTCTATACTCCAATCTAATTGGGAGGGAGGAGCGAGACAACAGGGGTTTCTTTTAGCCTTAGATCTCCAAAAGGCTTTTGATTCGGTTTCGTGGCCTTATTTATTCTCCCTGATGGAAAGATGGGGCTTCGGAAATCGTTTTTTGGGACTCTTGAGTTCCCTATACTCTTATCCTAAGGTGCAAATTCGCTTGCAAGGGCATTATTCTAAACCATTTAACATAGCTAGAGGAACTAGACAAGGGTGCCCGCTTTCCCCTATAATTTTTGCGATAGCTATTGAAACTTTAGCTATTGCTATACGCCATAACCCAAACATTCAAGGGGTCACCTGTGGAGATCAAATACATAAATGTGGCTTATTTGCCGATGATATTCTCTTAATTCTCAAGTCCCCTTTAATCTCCCTACCTAACATTTGCAAGGTCCAGAACGATTTTGCCAAGATTTCTGGACTAAGAGTGAATTATACAAAATCACAAGCCCTGAACGTCTCGCTCCCTCTCTCTAACGTTTCTTCATTGAAACAATCATTTAATTTTGAATGGCAAGACTCCTCCATAAGATACTTAGGAATCACACTGACAGCTCGTACGGAAACCCTCTATGACCACAACTATCCGCCACTATACAGGAAATTGGAAAATGATCTTAAAAACTGGTCTAAGCATGAACTATCTTGGTTAGGGAAAATTAACTCAATAAAAATGACCTTACTCCCGAGAATTCTTTATTATTTTAGAGCACTTCCCATCCCAGTTAAAAAATGTCATTTAAAATCACTTCAAAGCAAAATACTAAAATATATCTGGGGTTCTTCTGGTTACCGTATATCACAAAACACCCTTTTCCGCCATAGATATAAAGGAGGCCTTGGTCTCCCAGACTTACACAAATATTTCCTAGCAGCAAGGGTAGCACAACTTTCCACAATATATTCAAAGTCTGAGAGACCAGATTGGGTCAAGATGGAGAATCAAGCAGTACCCAACTACTCTCTTGATTATCTTTTGTGGAGGTCACCTAAGAAACGACCTGCCATAATGTCTCCCATTCTTTCCCAATCTTTAGCCCTATGGGACAGAGTCAGGTCCCATTCGGCTCTTATCTCTTCAGGCCATCCTCTCACTCCTTTATTTAATAACCCGGATTTTCCCCCGGGCTTAAACGTAGAAGAATTCAGATGGTGGACGGACAAAGGGCTATACCGTATTGGAGACTTTGTGGTCTCTGGGAGTCCCATCACTCTTAATTACTGTGTTACTAGATTGAAACTCCCAGACTCAGAGGGATTACACTTCTCTCAATATCTTATTACTCTTTGGAAGGACAAACCGTTGCCTCTCCAATTCACCGAATACGAATTGTGGTGTGGTCAAAATATGGATCCAAGGGGAGGCATTTCAGTGATCTATTCGTCCCTCTCTCACTCAATGGAGAAATCCTCCTATATGATAGCTTGGGAAACGGACTTTCGGTTCAACTGGGACCTGGAGACCTGGCACAGGGCTTGCTCCAAGTCCTTTAAAGGTATTCTAAACATATGTTTAACAGAAGCAAATATTAAGGTGTTAACTAGGTGGTATCTTACCCCCACTAAATTAGCCGCCATATACCCTACTACCTTGGATCCTCTCTGCTTTAGAGGATGCCGACTTTCTGGATCAATGGCCCATATATGGTGGGAATGCTCGAGGATTCGTTCATTTTGGAAAAAAGTTTTTATTTTGATCTCCAAGGTTACTGAATACCAGGTTCCCAGGTCCCCGTGCGTTGCTCTGCTAAATGCCCGTATCCCCAATATTCCTAAATTTTCTCAAATTCTTATTCATTTTATACTCACAGGGGCTAAAATTACAGTCGCCAAGGCTTGGAAAAAACCTAGACCTTTCCTTTCTGATGTTATTCGAAAAGTGTCTTGGATAATGACTCATGGAAAACTGGCCAGTATTCTTAATAACACCACTGTGAAGTATGGTAAAATATGGGATCCATGGGCTATGTTGGAGTTCCAATTTATTAGGTCCTTTTTCCATTATACTTAGCCCTAATCTTATCAAACTAGGCATGTACTTACTTTCTACTACTTTCCTTCCTCTCTTTCCTGCTCTTCCTTCTCTCTAACCTCTTTTTCCTTCTCTTTTTTTCCTTCTTTATTTATTTTTTATTATTATTTATCGAGACTTCCCGGAGAAGTGTTATTGGATCCTTTGTACGGGATAATACCTTTTCATTGTTAAACCAATATAGAATAACTTTGGAGATGTATCATATACCGGTAAGTTCTATTATATACATTATTTTATCTTTTAATTTATTTATTCATTCTTCTCAAGAAGAGGCAATGATAGTCTTTATTTGAGTCCTTGTGGGAGATTGGGAGTCCTCCCTTCGGGTACAGCATGATCCCTTTTGGGGTGCCTCGGAGGGGCAGGGGCTTCCATCCCTCCAGGGGACATTTCCACTGAGGCCTCTCGATGTAGATTTTGGGTTATGCTCTTTTTTAAGATATACTAATCAAATTATTACATACATATGACTTTTTTCTTTCATCTTCTGTAATATATCAGTATTTGGTTTGCTAATTATCCTTATTATCCTTCTCTAGTTTTTCTCCGGGAAGACATTGGTCAATACTGATTTGTATTTTAATTTCTTGTACGTTACCTAATGTATGTATGATGTTTTTTTTTTTATTTCTTGAAAATAAAATACTTTGAAAGAAAACCCCCCTTTGTACCCAGACCAATTTTCAGCTTTCAGCGCTGACGCACTTTGAATGACAATTGCGGTCATACAACGCTGTACCCAAATGATATTTTTATCATTTTTTTCCCCACAAATAGAGCTTTCTTTTAGTGGTATTTGATCACCTCTGCGGTATTTATTTTTTGCGCTATAAACAAAAAAAAACAACAATATTTTTTTACTTTTTGCTATAATATCCCAATTTTTTTTTCTTTTTAAATATTATTTTTCTCAGTTTAGGCCGATACAAATTCTTCTACATATTTCTGGTAAAAAAAATTGCAAGAAGCGTATAGTGATTGGTTTGCGCAAAAGTTTGCGCCTACAAAATAGGGGATATATTTATGAAATTTTTTATTATATATATTTTTTTACTAGTAATGGCAGTTATCTGCGATTTTTGTCAGGCCTGCGATATTGCGACAGACATATCGGACACTTTTGACACTATTTTGGGACCATTCACATTTGTACAGCGAACAGTGCTATAAAAATGCATTGATTACTGTATAAATGTGACTAAGTTAACACTAGGGGGCGATCAAGGGGGTTAACTATGTTCCCTGTGAGTGATTCTTACTGTGTGGGGGAGGGCACTGACTGGGGGAGGTGACCGATCTGTGTCCCTACGTACAAGGGACACACCATCGGTCTCCTCACTCCCTGACAGGATGTGGATCTCGGTGTTTACACACAGGGATCCACGTCCTGCCTCTGTAACAGCCGATCCAGTGTACCTGGCAGACATTGCGGCCACCAGGCACACGCACCAGCAAAACGGCGGGCACAGCTGTTCGGCGGCGCACAGGGGGAGTGAAAAAGGCAGGACATCCACTCAGCACTTGAGCCGCAGACATCTTTCGTCTATAGCGCGGGTCTCAAGTGGTTAAGTAACATGGGTTTGATAAATTTGGTTAATGCATACACTTAGGTGTATATATATATATATATATATATATATATATATATATATATTTGGACACAGGCACAACTTTTTTTTTTTTCCCCCCGGTATTTACCAAAACATATTCTAGTTATATAATAGATATGGGCTGAAAGTGCACACTCTCAGGTTTAATTTGGAGGGTATGTACAATCCAAAACAGGAAGCGTTTAGGAATTACAGCTCTTAAGAAAAGACCATCATGCCCCCCTCACCCTTTTTCAAAGGGCCACAAGTAATTGGACAAATCGAATGAAAAGTGGTTTCATGGCCAGGTGTGGGCTACTCCTTCGTAATTTCTTCATCAATTAAGCAGGTAAAAAAAAGGTCTGTGGTTGATTCTAAAGCCTTGTACACATGATCGGATTTTCCAACGGCAACTGTGTGATGAAAAGCTGTTGGCAGAAAATCCGACTGTTTGTATGCTCCATCGGACAATTGTCGGATTTTCCGGACAAACGTTGGATGGCAGGCTTTAACATTTTCCGCAAACAATTGTCTGTTGTCGGATTTTCCGTGCGTGTGTACACAAGTCCGGGCAAAAGTCCAAGGTATAAACACGCAAGCAATGCTCACCAAACATTAGCAGGTGTCCAAAGGGTGGCGCTAAAGAGCTGAAAAACGACGTAGTATGCAACTATGTTCGTGTTTGTTGGCCGACAATTGTGTGCCATTTGTATGCAAGACAAATTCCTGGCCAATGTCCTTTGGACAAAAGTCTGATGCTTTGTCCGCGGAAAATCCGATTGTGTGTACGAGGCTTTAGTGTGGTATTTGGAAGCTATTGCTGTGAACCTACGTCATGCGTTCAAAGGAGCTTTCCATGCAAGTGAAACAGGCCATTGTAAGGCTTCAAAAAATGAAACAAATCCATCAGAGATAGCAGCAACATTAGGAGTGGCCAAATCAACAGTTTGGTACATTCTGAGGAAAGAACGCACTGGTGAGCTCAGCAACATAAAAAGCCCGACGTCCACGGAAGAAAAAATCAATAGTGGATGATTGCAGTATCCTCTGTATGGTAAAGAAAAACCCATTCACAAACATCCAGACAAGTGAAGGAAACTCTCCAGGAGGTGGGCGTATCCTTGTCAAAGTCTACAATCAAGAGAAGACTTCACGAGAGCAAATACAGAGGGTTCACCACAAGGTGCAAACCATTCACAAGCCTGAGGAATAGAAAAGCCAGATTAGACTAGTCAAGCTCATGATCCAAAGCACACAACATCATCTGTAAAACATGGAGGCAGTGTGATGACATGGGCATGCATGTCTTCCAGTGGCACTGGGTCATTGGTGATTATTAATGATATGACAGATGACCGAAGCAGCTGGATGAATTCTGCAGTGTTTAGAGATATCCTGTCAGCCCAGATTCAGAAAAGTTGATTGGATGGCGCTTCACAGTACAGATGGACAATGTTTCAAAACACTGCAAAGGCAACCCAGGAGCTTTTGATTGGAAAGTGGAAAATTCTGCAATGGCCAAGTCAATCACCTGATCTCAACCCAATTGAGCATGCATTTCACTTGCTGAAGGCAAAACTAAAAAGGCAGAAAGACCCACAAACAACAACTGAAGACAGCTACCTTTGGTAAGGTCCATGGGTTCCAGACTTCAGTCATTGCCAGTAAAGGATTTTCAACAAAATATTAAAAATTAACATTTTATTTATGATTATTAATTTGTCCAACTACATTTGAGCCCCTGAAAATATGGGGACTGTGTATAAATATGTACCTAAAATTTGTACTTGATAATTATGTTCAACCCCTTGAATTAAAGCTGAAAGTCTGCACTTAAAATTAATTTGAATTGTTTTGTTTTCAATTTTTATTCTGGTGGTATACAGAACCAAAAGTATGAAAATTGTGCCTGTGCCCAAATATACATGGACCGTGTGGTATGCATGTACAAACACTATATATATCGATCACACACACCTCAGATTTTTGTAAATATTTTATTCCATCTTTTCATGTGACAACACTGAAGAAATAACACTTTGCTACAATGTAAAGTAGTGAGTGTTCAGCTTGTATAACAGTGTAAATTTGCTGTTCCCTCAAAATAACACACAGCCATGAGTGTCTAAACCGCTGGCAACGGAAGCGAGTACACCCCTAATTGAAAATGTTCAAATTGGGCCCAATTAGCCATGTTCACCGCCTGGTGTCATGTGACTTGTTAGTGTTACAAGGTCTCAGGTGTGAATGGGGAGCAGGTGTGTTAAATTTGGTGTCATCACTCTCTCATACTGGTCACTGGAAGTTCAACATGGCACCTCATGGCAAAGAACTCTGAGGATCTGGGAAAAATAATTGTTGCTCTACATAAAGATGGCATAGGCTATAAGAAGATTGCCAAGACCCTGAAACTGAGCTGCAGCACGGTGGCCAATACCATACAGCAGTTTAACAGGACAGGTTCGACTCAGAACAGGCCTCGCTATGGTCGACACCAAAGAAGCTGAGTGCACGTGCTCAGCATCATATCCAGAGGTTCTCTTCGGGAAATGGAAGTATGAGTGCTGCCAGCATTGCTGCAGAGTTTGAAGTGGTGGGGGTCAGCCTGTCAGTGCTCAGACCATGCGCCGCACACTGCATCTTCTAAAGAGGATGCACAAGAAAGCCTGCAAACAGTTTACTGAAGACAAGCAGACTAAGGACATGGATTACTGGAACCATGTCCTGTGGTCTGATGTGACCAAGATAAACCTATTTGGTTCAGAAGTGGTCAGCCAGGTGAGGAGTACAAAGACAAGTGTGTCTTGCCTACAGTCAAGCATGGTGGTGGGAGTGTCATGGTCTGGGGCTGCACAAGTGTTGCCAGTACTGGGGAACTGCAGTTTGAGAGAACCATGAATGTCAACATGTACTGTGACATACTGAAGCAGAGCATGATCCCCTCCCTTCAGAGACTGAGCCACAGGGCAGTATTCCAACATAACGACCCCAAACACACCTCCAAGATGACTACTGCCTTGCTAAAGAAGCAGAGGGTAAAAGGTGATGGGTTGGCAAAGCAGGTCTCCAAACCTAAACCCTATTGAACATCTGTGGGGCATCCTCAAACAGAAGGTGGAGGAGCGCAAGGTCTCCAACATCCACCAGCTCTGTGATGTCGTCATGGAGACGTGGAAGAGGACGCAAGGGGGTCTGTGAACCTGTGAAGGGGGTCGGGCAACCTGTGAAGCTCTGGTGAACTCCATGCCCAAGAGGGTTAAGGCAGTGCTTGAAAATAATGGTGGCCACACAAAATAGACACTTTAGGCCCAATTTGGACATTTTCACTTAGGGGTGTACTCACTTTTGTTGCCAGCGCTTTAGACATTAACGGCTGTGTTGAGTTATTTTGAGGGGACAGCAAATTTACAGTTATACAAGCTGTACACTCACTACTTTATATTGTAGCAAAGTGTAATTTCTTCAGTGTTGTCACATGAAAAAAGATATAAAAGTATTTACAAAAAATGTGAGGGTTGTACTCACTTTTGTGAGATATGTATATATATATATATATATATATATATATATATATACACACACACACATATACATACACACACATATACATATATATATACACACACTATGTACCGTATTTATCAGCGTATAACACGCACCCCTATTTTAGGAGGGAAGTTTAAGGAAAAAAAACGTAAATTTAAATGCAGCCTTGGCCCCCAGTGTCCATTGCAGCCTTGGCCCCCAGTGTCCATTGCAGCCTTGGCCCCCAGTGTCCATTGCAGCCTTGGCCGAATTTAAATTTATCGCCGCCGAGACAGGGCGGAGCGGGGCGAACGCCGCCGAGAACGCAGGGACTGGGCGGAGCCGAGATACACATAGCCGAGTGTACTCGGCTCTGCTCACAGTCACGCCGAGTCCCACCCTATGATGGACATAACACAGGTCCAATGGCGGGACTGGGCGTGACTGAGCGAAGCCGAGTACACTCGGCTATGTGTATATCGGCGGTAATCGCTCTGCTCACAGTCAGCGGAGATCGACGGGGATAGGTATTGGCGTATAACACGCACCCACGATTTTCCCCTGATTTTAAGGGGCGTGTGTGTGTGTGTATTTTTTAGTGCAGTGATGTGTATACAGTATTTGCAATATCCGATTTGGATGAATCTGTTCCATTTAAAAAAAGGTAGGGGCACCAATTTTCCCTGAACTCCTTTCATCTAAATTCACTGTAGAAACTCTTTTCTCACAATAATGCCAGAATTTTCTGATTTTCCACACAGTAGTGACAAATAAAACACAATTAAACCAGCAGTCAAAAACCATAAAAGTCATGTATTGGCACATTCTTAAAAGGATACTGGTATAAAACATTAAAGTTCATTTTTATAAATACTAATACATATTTCTAAAGAAGGGTGGTGTAGGTATAGTAACGTTCATTTGTAAAGAATAGCAACTCTGTTGAAAAGAACATACTCCATATGATGAAGTAGATATAACAAATTCATTATGGTGATAAGGCAAATTCAATGACTGATTCAACACATAGTATAAAACAGTACATTAAAAATATAGATAAAATTGACAAAACGGTCATAATCTATGATTAGTAGAAGACAAACATAAGTAAAAATAAAAACAGTTCTGGTAGTTTGGAATCCTAAAGCGGTTCCCCATTGGAGGTTCTCTAGGCCCATATTACTAGGAAGAGGCCTTGTGAAAAATTCAGACCATGTTAAAAGACTATCTTCCTAGTAACGACTTGTAATCTCCAAGAGAGAGTTTAAGCCTACAGCATAGCAGAGTCTGGGCTGACATGTTTTGTTTCCAGACAGAATTAGGACCTGGAACAAGACGACAGGATTTTTATAGGACTCCATGTCATATATAAGGCATATGGCGAAATAGTTCAGATCAAACCAAGTAATTCATCTCCTTCCAGGCCAGCATCCAGAAACCTAAGGCTTCAAAACTCCATAAACTTGTGATCCAACAAAATGTGCTTTTGGCAAAAAACAGTGATTACAAATACAATTATCAGGATCAAAATGAATTCTCAATCGACAGTTGCATTTTGACAATAGAATCCTTAAAGTTTTTGGGGAAAAATAAAAAAGACTCTAGCTTATGTCCAAAGACAATGTACTCGGCATTAAGTTGTGTAGTGTCAGGACATTTGTGACAACGGCAGAAATGTTTCCGGTCAGTTTTGGCAGTGGTAGAAGTAAATGGCAGGGTGCTTTCATGTGTCAAAGTCAGAAGATTTTTCAAAATCTGAGATTGTTGCATTCCAACAAAATAGAAACTGAAGGCAGTATCCACAAATTCTCTTTATGATTTTTTTTGTAAGACGTAAATTCCAGGTTGGAAAAAAAAACAGATGTAATCTAATATTCACGGAAGGAGTGTTGGTTTTCATTCATCTGTGGAATGTACACGTGGAAAGGCATCTGGTTTGGGGCTGGCTTCACTGTCAGAGAAGAAGGGGTGAAGCAGAGCTTGCGACGCAGAGATACGCCTCCGAGTGTTAAATGTCAGCATTTCCTAGAAAGAAAGAAAGAGACAGACATGGTAAAGCTTCAACTCTTCTGGGAAGGCTGTCCACAAGGTTTAGGAGTGCATCTATGGGAAGGTTTGACCATTCTTCCAGAAGCACATTTGTGAGGTCAGGCACTGATGTTGGACAATAAGGCCTGGCTTGCAGTCTCCGCTCCAATTTATCCCAATGGTGTTCTATTGGGTTGAGGTCAGAACTCTGTGGAGGCCAGTCAAGTTCCTCTACCCCAAACTCATTTATCAAGGTCTTTATGGACTTTGCTTTGTGCACTGGTCCAAAACATTTGGTGATGGGGGGGGTTATAGTGTGGGGTTGCGTTTGGCCCCTTCATTCCCGTTAAGGGAACTCTTAAGGTGTCAGCATATCAAGACATTTTGGACAATTTCATGCTCCCAAATTTGTGGGAACAGTTTGGGGATGGCCCCTTCCTGTTCCAACATGACTGCGCACCAGTGCACAAAGCAAGGTCCATAAAAGACATAAATGAGGGAGTTTGGGTTGGAGGAACTAGTATGGCCAGCTTTTTCTCACATTAGTAAATAGGTGAGCACGAAGAGAATTGAAATTTGATTTATATCTGAGAAACTGCTATTCATTCGGCATTTGAACTTAAGTGGTTGTTAATTCAGAAAGTTTTTTTCTATGCATTAAAATAAAAAAGCCTTCTGTGTGCAGCAGCCCCACAAATACTTACCTGAGCCCATCTCTATCCAGCGATGTTACAGTGGTGTCTCGGCTGTCTGGGACTTCCCCTCTTTGGCTGAGACGGCAGTGTGGCGCCATTGGCTCCCGCTGCTGTCAAAGTCAGTGAGCCAATGAAGGGAGAGCGAGAGAGCGAGCAAGGGAGAGCGAGCGAGCGAGCAAGAGAAAGCGAGCGAGCGAGCAAGAGAAAGCGAGAGAGCGAGCGAGCAAGAGAGAGCGAGCAAGCAAGAGAGCGAGCGCGCGAAAGAGAGCGAGCGCGCGAAAGAGAGCGAGCGCGCGAAAGAGAGCGAGCGCGCGAAAGAGAGCGAGACACCGGATCTCTGGGTCTGAACAAACACATGAAGCTGCAGCTCGGGTACCCCCATGGCAAGCTGCTTGCTGTTGGGGCACTCTGGGCTGCTCTGTGCAAAACCACTGCAACAGAGCAGGCAAGTATGAAAAAACAAAAAGACGAGACTTTAGGAACAGAAAATTAAGCTGCACTGTAAAGTGTTAACAGAGCAAGACTCCCCATTTTGAACCTGACCCAAGACCAGCAGCAGTGTTGGGTGATCAGCACTTACTATTTAACAGCACTGCACTACTGATAGGTCACCAGGTTTACAGACGAACATCTTAGAGGCTGTAGTTTTCTTCAAGGGTTTGTTAACCCATAGAACTCAAACTCTGCCAGACTCTCTATTAGAGCCTGGCAGAGCACACTGTACCTTTCTTACAGAAAAACAAGCTTTGTAAATACTGCTTTTGAGCCGTCTTCAGGCCGGTCACATGACTCGTGGCCGCTGCACAGTTCCGATGGATACTGCAGAAGGGGCCGTGATTTCCCTCTGACGTCAGCCGGGGAGATCACATGGCCGCTCAGTCTCTCTTGCAGCAGCCATGGAAATCGGCCCAGAGTCACGTGACCGGCCTGAAGACAGCGCTAAAACAGTATTTACAGCACTCGTTTTTCTAAAAGGTACAGTGTGCTCTGCCAGGATATGAAAGTATCTGGCAGTGAGCAAAAAAGATTTGTAATTTTACTAGAAGCGGCGGTGGGAGCGGAGACAGACACAGAAAAGCGCTGACATGCAGGAAGAAGGGGTGAGAGGGAGCAGAGGGGACAGCAGCGTATGACGGATGCCCGCAACTAGACCACGGTGATCAGGGCGAGCTGTCCCGATTTTCGTGGTTTGTTTAGAGAGTGGATACAGGAAGTGCCAGATTTAGGTTGTGTTTTTTTTCCCCGTTTAGAGGTTAACAAACGCTTTAACAGTATGGATGATGTCAGGACAGGTGATTCTTTTGCTGGTAATATGGCAGAATCTCCAAAGTAAAGCAATCAGCCTCATTGGCATCACTTCCTCACTGACCCAAATAACTGAAAAGTCTTGCTCACTAGCGGCGGAGAAGCATTTTGCTACTATGCCTATGAAGGGAGCAACTACATAGAAAGTTTTTTTCACCTGACATAAGCCTAGCAATCCAGCTGCTAATTGAGCTTAAACAATGTAAGAAAGGATTTTTGTACTCGCCATAAAATCCTTTGCTTTGTGTTCATTGAGATACAAAGGAAGTCTTTAGCCTTCTGGTTATACTACCTCTTACAGGAGGAGGATTGGATACTGGTAAACTGTAGACCAACTTGGGACAACCCGTCCTTTTACCAGCATGCCTCAGTTTTCTAGCAAAGCCTTACCAAGAGCATGATCATGAACACGGATGGGTGGAATCGGTTTAATGAACTCCAAGAAAAGGATTTTTTTTTTTCTTCTTTTCATTCATCAAGGTTTAGACATTGGGATGTCCAAAGGCAGTCTAAATGAGACATCAATCATTAACAAGGTCAAAGAAAAAAAAAACATAGAAAACATGGAACTGTTTGCAGCTTTAAGAGCCACTTGAAGGACCTTATGCCCAAAACTAGCATTGCATTAGGTCAAAAGATTCACCTAACAGAACTTAAGAAGAAAACATGTGTACAGAAAAACAAAAGTTAAGAGCCTTGCAAATCTGGGAAATGTGCTTGATGCTGAAAAGCCCGAGAAGCACTTAAAGTGTGTGTGTTGACAGGAAAGGGTGGAACCCCCAATCCTTGAGTCCATAAGCTTGGTCACCTGAGTCACCCAGAGATGATGGAAAGCAGAGCCAGTTCACCCTTTAGGGGTCCACCCAGGATTACCAGATGGGAATTAGTCTTTCTGAAAGAAGCAGTGGCTGAGAAATTCCGACCCAATCACATCCAGGCAACGGGGGGAAAATTTCCTCGACAGACACCGGAGACCAATGCCCTGATTTTTCACCTTTCAGCGCAAACTACCTAAAGCTGGGTACCAACACAGTTTGAACAGAAGACAGATTCCTGCATCAACACAAGCAATGTTGATGCAGTAATCTCTCTTGCTTAGACATTGTATTTGCCCCCCCCTCCCCCAGAATGCACTGTTCAGCATTTTCAGCCATTGGCTGCAAGCATTAAGCAAATGCTGGTTTTCCATCCTAACAGTTCCATAGAAGCTAGTTGTTAGACTGGCTTCTGTTGGACAGACAGCTGTACACACAGATCGAAAGTTGGATGATTCCTGGCAAATCGGCCCATTTTCAGAAAGGGTGTAACGGGCTCTGGGCAACAAATGCTGAGACTCAACACCACTTTGTCCCTATGCAGAACTAGATAGAGTTTACTGCAGGAAAAGCTCACCAGTTCAGACACTTGCCTCACAGACGATGGCTGCAAGGAAAAAAAACCTTGTGCGAGACTAGCGAGGGAAATGGCTCTAATGGGTTCAAACTGGGGAGTTTCTGAAGTGCAAGGAGAACCAGATTCATATCCCACAGAGTCACAAGGGAACAGATGGGGAAGCTACATGGGAGCTGTTCTTCAAAGAGTGAGGGGACACTAGCCTCTAAAGGAGAGAAACTGGAAAAATAGAACTGCATTGAAGGAGGCTGCCATCAGACCTAGGACTCATGCAAAAGCAGAGAGTTTAAAAAGGACTGGAGAGTCTGAAGTTTCTCCTATGGGAGAAACACTCTGGTATGTGTCGTGTCCACAACTAGACCCCCAACAAGGATGGGGATGCCACGAGAGTAGAGTAGGGTCAATACTATATTTAGCACTTTGTTGAATACCTGAGGTGCAGAGACGAAAGTCCAAAAGGCAGGGCAACAAACTGGTAGCATAACGGCCCCATAGCAACGTGTAGGAATCAACAATGCTCTGGAAAGATGGAGACATGCAGGCAAGCATCTGGGATGTCTACAGAAGCCTGAAAGTTTTACTGATGAAAGGTGCAATGACAGATTTGGTGGATTCTACGCGCAAAACCGTTCTGCCACAGAAATTGGGACAATGATGCGAAGATCCCGAAGACCAAGCGAGCCTGATGGAGAACTGACAACCTGTGTTGTGACACAGGAAGGTTAGAGGTGAAAAACAGGGGGCAAGGAGCAAAACTCAAGTTTTTAGCCCTGGGACACCATCTCCTGCACCCAAGTGCAAACTGTCCAATCCTTTGCAAAGGTTACGAAATGTTCCCTCTCTGGAAAATAGGGGAACACCTTCATGACAAAGAAGGCTTGTCTAAAGATTTGACAGACTTTGAGGGTGGACTGGAGGCCAAGCTTGGGGGGTAGCATTTCAATGTAGACTTTGCAGTATTCGTTCCAAAAAAATTGCATTTGAAAGACCGTTGCGCAAATACAGTTTGACATAAAATATTGCAACGACCAACATTTTATTCTCTAGGGCAGTGATGGCAAACCTTGGCACCCCAGATGTTTTGGAACTACATTCCCCATGATGCTCAACTACACTGCAGAGAACATGAGCATCATGGGAAATGTAGTTCCAAAACATCTGGGGTGCCAAGGTTCGCCATCACTGCTCTAGGGTCTCTGCTAAAAAAAAATATATACAATGTTGTTTGGGGGTTCCAAATAAATTTTCTAGCAAAAAATACTGATTTTAACTTGTAAGCAACAAGGGTCAGAAAAAAGTTTAGTCATCAAGTGGTTAAACTGACCTAATTTACAGACCAAAGTTAATTTCTTTGATCTAAGAACGGAATGTTAGTTTATAGTCATCTCCGACATTAAGATAAAGTTGGCAGGCTGCCTGGATTTCTTATTTTTTTGTCAGCTGTCAGAAGTGACCAGAGAACTCTGCACTGGTTACATAGAATCGGAAATGCTGTTTTAAGATCGGGAGAAGGGTAGAATCGCGATTTGAATTCTTTAAATATGCATACTTAAAAATTCTCATTTTTATATTCCGAGTGCTTTGCAGCTTCCCCTCTTTTTACATTTAATTTCTAAGGACAACATACCCCATGATACCTTGCTGCCTGCAAGCTGCAATTCCTGTACCTCCTAACACTCATTCTCTCATCACCTCTGTAGTTTGGGCAGCAGACTTTTAAATGTGACAAGACAGTGTGCTCACAGAGCATAGTGAATTCAAGGAAGTAAAATGTGTGGGAATCTTCATAAAGTTTACAAATTTCAAGATTATTCAGATTAATAGGAGTAAGATAGAAATAACTGAAATACAACATGGAACTGAATACAAGATTTTATGTTTTGACCGATGCGCTTAAGAGATCCAAAACACACAATTTGACAAAGTAAAAGCCCGGTCACGATCAGTTGAAAGGCAGAACCTGCCAAAGAGAGCTCTAGAAAAGGACTTCCAACCACTTATAGGTTGGGTCATTGAAGACAGGTTCTTCCACCACCGGCATTAGTAAGCATCTTGTTAAGAAGGGAAATGGACATATCCACAGTGGGAACAGACTACTTTTGTTCAAAATAACCACCAAAAGCATACAAGGCTAAAGAACACTCAGGGAAGCAAATAACGTCTCAAGATGTTTCCAATCTCCATAAAGAAGTGTCTGGAAAAGTTGGCACAAAGGAAAAGTCTTTGTGGCCTTAAGAGTTTTAAACATCCCAAGGCTAGAGACAGCACTGGTAGAAGCAACCTCTTGTTCCAAGGTGCACACTGTAGCAATAAGAACCAAAATAATCCCCTATTTTAATTACTAGCAGTAGACGGAGTCTCATCGGGAGTAAGCTCATCAGTCAAGGAATAGAGCGAATCAGAACCAGAGTCTATGGTTGATGGCTCAAGAAAATCAGATATAGATTCTGCAGGACAGAATGTGGGAACGTGCTTGTGGTCTCTGCAATTAGTCAGCAAATTAACTGTGCGACTTGGGCCATAAAGTCTTGCATGACTGTAGTTACATAGTTAGTCAGGTTGAAAAAAAGACAAGTCCATCTAGTTCAACCATAAAGTAAATAAAAAAAATATTGTACAATCTCATATACCCAATTCTATACCCACAGTTGTTTCAGAGGAAGGCGAAAAACCCCAGCAGAGCACGATCCAATTTGATATAGCAGGGGAAAAAATTCCTTCCTGTTCCCCAGAGAGGCAAATCTGATTTTTCCTGGATCAACTTCACCTATAAATGTCAGTACCCAGTTATATTATGTACATTTAGGAAAGAATCCAGGCCTTTCTTAAAGCAATCTACTGAGCTGGCCAGAACCACCTCTGCAGGGAGTCGATTCAACATTTTCACAGTTCTTACTGTGAAGAAACCTTTCCGTATTTGGGAGGTGAAATCTCTTTTCCTCTATACGTAAAGAGTGCCCCCTTGTCCTCAGTGTTGACCATAAAATGAATAACTCAACACCAAGTTCACTATATGGACCCCTTTAAATACCTCATCTGATAGGGCCACACATAACCGAGCTAAAGTGGACTCCAATAGTGGCCAAGACATAGGTGTCCGTTTATGAAGCAGTGAAATATGCTCACTGATTCATTCTCCGACATTCTCAGAGGAGCTCTCTCTCTCCTCTGGGTGCCAGTTTATGAAGCTTTGTAGATCGCTTCACCGTTTGAGGAGTGAAGCGATCTACAAAACGCTTCCAACACTGGAGAACGGCCCCTGATACTGGAATCTTGTGAGACTCCACAAGATTACAGTACCAGAAATTCACAGAAACACTGAGGTGTCAGTTAATTAAGCAGAGATAAATCATCACCGCGCCGTACGACAGACAGCGTGATTAATGTTAAAAAAAAAAAAGTACACACACACACACACACACACACACACACACACACACACACACTAGGGGTGCTGAATTTAATCAATGCATCGCGATTCGGGGGTCCCCGATGCACGTGACCCCAATAATCAATGTCAGGTGACGTCATCCCGACTTGCCCCGCCCCTCCCGGGAGAGCGATCCGAGCATGTCTGTTAAAATACCTGTTTTGTAATAAATGCATTTATAATCCATTAAGTGGCCACCGCTGCATGTGCTTTTTAAAATATATGCAGCTTCATACCTGCATTTCTGTCTGTATGCTTTGTATATTCCGGTCATGTGACTGTTCGCTCCAGGCCGCCTCTCACATCTCCCCTGACGTCGGCCCCGCCCACCTCTCTCCCGATCTGATAGCTATAGTCGGTGTGCAGGGCTGAGAACTTCCACTGACATCAGGAGAGACGCGAGGTGAGAGGCGGGCCGGACAGAGTCACATGAGCGGAATATACAGCTATACATAGACAGAAATGCAGGTATGAGAAGCTGCATATATTTTAAAACACATAAAGCGGTGGCCACTTAATGGATTATAACGGCATTTATTACAAAACGGGTATTTTAACAGCAGTATGCTTACACCTACACATGCTCTGTGCTGAGATTTCCCCGGCTTCCCGTTTGCACATTCCACTGTGTAAACTCCTAGTGTGCTGGAAGGTGCAAACGTGGGAGACCATCCAGAGAAATTTCAGCACAGAGACAGTACAGGGAACTTCACAGGGCTGTTTGCTATGGATTCTAATCCCTCCTAACCTCCCACCAGCCACATGCGTGAATGCCTGTACCCTGTAGTGCACCGGATTAGTGCACTTTTTAAAGCGGATTTCCACCGTTTTTTAGTTTAATAAAAGTCAGTTAAACTTTTTGTAGCTGCTGACTTTTAATAAAGTGTCACTTACCTGTCCCACGGTCCAGCGATGCGGCCGCACAGAGCCCCGCGCGCCTCTCCTCACCCCTCTCCTCGACGCCGTCATATCTACTGTGGGCACCCGGCCATAATGGCTTACGGCTTCACGGCCAGGCGCGCTGTGCTCTGACATTGGCCAGCCAATCTTCTGGGACCTGTGTTGTGTCCCAGAAGATCGTTGGCAGGGAGGGGCCACCTAGGGCGAGAGGAGGAGTCACCTAAGCGGCCAGGACAGGAAGTCCCACTAAAAAGGACACCACCCACCCCCAAAAAAAAAGTACATGCCAAATGTGGCATGTCAGGGGGCGAGGAGTACTTTAAGCGGAAGTTCCACTTTTGGGTGGAATTCCGCTTTAAGGGAGGGAGGTTATTTTTATTTCAAAGCAGAGTTCAGTACATTTTTTGTTTTATTAAAAAAGTCAGCAGCTACATAAAGTGTATCTTCTGACTTTTTATAAAGAGACACTCACCTGTCCCACAATCCAGCGACGTGGCCACCCGAACCCTCCATTCTGTCCACGGCGCTGGCAATACTACTGTGGGCATCCGGCTGTGACAGCTTGCAGCTTCACAGCCGTGTGCGCATGTTTCACTGCGCAGTCCTGCATAGCCGGGCAATCTTCTGGGACCTGTGATGTGTCTCAGAAGTTTGCAGGGAGGCGGCCCAAACGGAAGAGCTCGTCAGTAATCGTGATGCATCGCGGAATCGAATCGTTGACCAGATAATCTTAATCGAATCGTGAGACCAGTGAAGATGTGCACCCCTAATACACGTGTGTGTATTGTAAAATATGACAGGGTAACATGGTTACAGTCTTGGGGGGGGGCGATCGAGGTAGAGGGAAGTTAAAATCTTCCTACTTCCCCCTCAGATTCTCTACCTCTGAGCTGGGGAATCGGGGAGGGGGGGGGGGTGAATTCTGACACAGATCGCAAGTGAAGCGCTGAGATCGCAGCTTCATAAACTGGCTGTTTCTGTGTCAGTCAATGAGGATTCTCATTGTGCGGAGATCATCGGCGGGAGAACATGTTCCAACACGTTCTCCCCCAATTATCTCTGTTTCATAAACTGTTTATGGACTGATCAGTGGCGATCCTTGGGATCACCGCTGTTCACTGCTTCATAAACGGACACCTAAAGCTGGCCACACATTATACAATTTCCTTTAGAGATACCTTCAACTATATAGTGCAAGGGCTTGCTTGGATACAAATTGAAAGGGTTATATGTTTTTTGGTTAATCTAAAGGGAAATTGTATAATGTGGTGTACAGATGTAGTGTAGTTCTACTTTAAGTGTTCCTGCAGCAATCCTTAGGGGAAATCCTGCTGGAGATTGATCATATATTTTCATTATGGAGACTCAAATTAGAGAACTGGAAACTCCCCTGTTGTAGAAGGGTGGGCAAGACTTAAAAAGGTGGGTGTAAAATTTGGTGGGACCTGGGCTAGAAATCAATGATGGAGTTCCCTAGAGATAAGAGCCAGCAGGGTTTGGCAAATCAGTGTCTGCATATAACAAACATCACTTTTGCTTAGAATGAGCCACTACAGAGGATCTACTTTGCACTTGTCCCATTTTTTTTTTTTTTTTTTAATCCCTTGGACGATCCCCACTATGTATCATACCAGCAGAAGCTGAGCACCAGCTGCATCAATTTCAGGGATAAACTTCTCTACTGGCTGCTGAATCCGGGGTGAAAAAGCAGAACGTGGTAATGTAACATCCTCTGGCCACTCCTCCTCTGAAGGCAGACCGATCATACTGTAGAGAGAAGACATATGGTAAGTGACACACATGCAGGTTTATTCATTAGCAAAAAAAAGTGCAGAAACCCAGAACAACTAAGTGGGATCCATCTTTGCAATAATAGACTACACTTTCAATTACCTTACTTAAAGTGGTAAGAAAGTCATTGCATATAAAATCCGCTGGCAGGCAGGACCCTAGAGGTCACTTCTTTCACAAACATCCCCCCTCCCTGTCAGCAGGTAATGTAATCTAAGCCGCACATGCGCAGCTCAGACCACATTTACGGCCCGCACTATGTGCCGTGGCGCTGTGACCCCCATGAGCATGTGCAGGAGTGACGTCACCACAGCCTTGCCGTTCAAGCGGCCAAAGATGCAAAAATCGGACGTTAAACCGGGCAAAGATGGAAGCGCTGAGGGAGCCGACAGCGCTGCGCGGGAGGACTCAGTTTGCAGGCAAGTCTGCCATAATGTACTAGTATGTGGTGCATATTAGTACATTATGACTTAAACCTCTGAGCGACCATTTTGGCATTCAGTCTACTCCAGTCTTGTCACTCTGCATGGATAGGAAGGCATAGGTCTCACTCTGAATTATATATACTGTATTTATTGGCGTATAACACTCACTTTTTTACCCTGAAAAGAGAGGGTAACCTGTGCCTGCGTGTTATACGCAGGGGGCTGTGGAAAGTTTTTTTTCCTGAAACTTCCCTCTTAAAGTTAGGGTGCGTGTTATACGCCGATAAATACGGTATATACTCTGTGGATTGGGTCATCTGTGTAAGTATTGAACTTTGTTCTGTATTGGCAGCCAATAAAGTGCACTCTCTGGAGAACTTGGGTGTTTGCTGCGGGAACATAAATTATATCATCATTATAATACTTAAATATCAATTGGGTCATCTGTGGACCATATATGAGATCACTACACTCCCAAACTCAAAATGCTAGTTTATGTCTAGGGGGCTGTAAAAAGTCCTTTTAAATTGGTTGATCCTCTGCTCCTGCAGGCTCCCTTCTGGGCTGTCAGACCAATCAATGCAGCCTCTCCCCTATGCTCTGTCAGACATGTCCTATGGCATCATGAAGTCCAGTGATGAGCCTATAGCCCTGCAATGGACAAGACGACACTGAGGAAGCATAGGGGAGTAGAGTAGAGCACTAGCTGCCAGTGGAGCAGTGGATCAGGTAAATAAAACAGCTTTTTGCGGTCCACTAGACCTAAAATGAACCCTTCCAGTGTAGGGACAATCCTACTGCAGGAGAACATTTTTCCTTTAGCCAGAGATGGTCTTTAAAATTACCACTTTTCCTGATGTACAAGGTGCAGAAACCGGACATCTTAGCTTTTGTAGCTCACCAACATATTGAAATGGGCTGTTAATGCAGTGCCCCTCTGCTAGGATTACATGTTTATACCATTTTCTAAAATTCTTATCCCCGATCATGTGACTGCCCGGCGCTGTTTTTCTCCGATGTATGCATTACAGAGGGAGGGGCCAAGCTCTCCCTCTGAAGTCTGCCGGGCGGTCACGTGATCTCCCTCTGCATAACAAACATCGGAGGAAGACAGCGCCGGGCGATTACATGACCGCTGATCGGGGATAAGAAAAAAACTGTATTTATAAGAAGAAATTTTAGAAAATGGCATATAGTATATACAACATGTAATCCTAGCAGAGGGGCAGGCAGTGATTGGGAGCAATAATGTGTGAGCTGCTCGGAACTATGCTAGGGGGGGACGGGCGGCTCACACACACAGCCGACAGCCAGAGAGGGGAGGGGGAGGAGGACAGAGGACACAGGAGCAGAGGGGAGAGAAGAGCAGGGCTGTGGATGACAGAGGCACGTAAACTGACCACGGTGTCATGGCGCAGCAGCCATGATACACCATTGTCAGTTTACAAAGGGCAGGACAGAAATTGGCAGGATCAACCAGGTATTACAGAGGGCCAAATGACACGGCACAAGTACTGCTCTGTATAACATGCTTTAAAGAAAAAAGGAAATCAATATTTTTTTGGGGGTTTAACACTTTAAACTACTGAGAGCGTTTTGATTTGCGAGCAACTTTTTTAAATACTGACTCTGTCTGCGAGTGTTGACTCGCAAGACGAGCAGAATTCAAGCTAAATAGGCCTGCAGTACCTCATTTGGCCTGAGGTACAGGGGCTCAGGAGCCAAACAGAGCCGAACATTGGCTTGCAGTACCTCATTTGGCCTGAGGTACGGTAGCGCAGGAGCCGAGCCGAAGTGTCCTCGGGCCTTTTGGCCTGTTTTCGGCACTCTGGCGCCCCACCTCTGGCCGCATTCGGCATTGCATCCCACTGAAGTCAATGCGGAACAATTTTTTTTCGTTTCCATTGACTTCAAATGGGAAAACTCGCTTTGATATGCGAATACTTTGGATTACGAGCATACTCCTGAACGGATTATGCTCATAATCAGAGGGTCAACTGTAATTGTTTTTTAAATGGTGGAAAATGGTTTAATCTGGTAGATTTGGATTAACCCATTTTTATTTTCTTTTATTAGGAACAAAAAATAAATAAAAAACTCCCACTGAAATTTTTAGGTTATTTTTGCACCACCATATATTTATCCCAAAATTGAAAGGACAAAGTCCCAAAGGTAAAGTTCAAATGAAAGATTTGAGAACTACTTCTAGACCAGTGACGTCCCCATATATCGCTCGACCACGGGTGGCTATACTGGGATGATGCCTGCAGTTGCAGGCATCACCCTGGTACTGTTATTTAGAGCGAGCGGTTCGGCTCTTTCATAAAAAAAAAAATCCTAGCAGCCAACTAGCCACTGGATTGCCTTTACAAGCAGCGGGAGGGGGCGTACATACTCCCCCTCCTACAGCTTTCTCAGGCTCTCCCATCCCACCAGGGGCCCAAGTGTCCGCCGGCTGGTCGGAAAGCCGAACAAAGCAGAGATCGGCTTTAATGGGCTCTCCACTATGGTAACCTGGAAGCAATGACCTGACACCACTTCTACCCACATGTCAAAAAACATTTAAAAAGTTTAGGTCGCCAGGAAGCGTCTGGTTTTTAAAATCTCTAGACATCCCTAAAAGCCTAATAAAAAACACCTGGCCAATCCCCAGACAGCGTCATATCATGATGAAACGCGTAGGCTGGAGCCTACGACGGTGACGTCATTACGTTGGCCCTTTCAGAAAGTGAATGGGCAAACGAACTGAGTAGGAAGTGAAGAAGTGTAGCCGAAGAAGACACTGCGGCCTCGCTGTTTTTTTATATTCATCGCTGTGAATTGACTTCTGCATTGTAAGTGCGATTCCTTTTATTAGACAAAGTTCATTTTTATCAAAACATATTGCACTATGGAAGCTTTTCTTTTCTCCGTTTCCGAGTACCACTAGTGATTAGCGGCTGTTCCAGAGGCTGCATAGGTTTTGGGGAGACCAAATTCCCTACGCTGGGTGAGACTGCTGTTTAGTAGTCATCACCATCTGGTAAGCAGGCCATCCCCTAATCTAGTTGTGGAATTGCACGTTATACCTCCTTTGCAGTTTTTCATCTTTCTACATGGATGGGTGTTCCTTTCCTGCAAGTTTATGGACTGAAATACTAATGGGACTCTGCTTTAGTTTTCACTTTGTTACCAATATATTCCTTCATATGCCATTTTGGTCTAAAATATTTTTTTAGACTTGTTTATCACATATGGATTGAAATACTATTGGGACCTTGCTTTAGTTTGTCATGTGTAAATAGTTTTTCACATCCAATTCTTTTTCAAAAAATAAATTTTAAAATTATAAAATTTTTCACCTGTTATTTGTCATTATTTTGTATTAGCGCTGCATCTATTTTGGTTAATTTTGAGGTTTTAAGTTTGGTACTAGGCTTAAAAAAGGTACTGGCGGCTCTCCCCCCACCCCAACACATTTTTTATCACCATCTATTTTATTTTTTCTGGCGCAGCTTCAACCTTCGGGTTTTTTTTTTTATCACATAACAAGTAGATTGTCCTGAGGGACAAGTACCGTATATACTCGAGTATAAGCTGAGTTTTTCAGCACTTTTTTTGTGCTTAAAGTGCCCCCCTTGGCTTATACTCGAGTCACCTTTTTTGCGCCTGATCTTCTGAACTTTGGGGACCCGGTACCGGCCGGCCATAGGTCTTCTGGACCCCAAACTTGGCACACATGTAGCCCCATATCTCCTCTATAAAAGTGTGCAAAGCTTTTTGTCTGAGGAACCTACGGCCGGGGAGCACCGATTTTTCAAATCCGGGCACCCCTTCCATAGACTCCCATGTTAAACGTCAGTCTAGTCATGGACACAGTGAGGCATGGGCACAGTGAGGCACGCAGATGGACACCCTAGGCTTATACTCGAGTCAATAAGTTTTCCCAGTTTTTTGTGGTAAAATTAGGTGCCTCGGCTTATATTCGGGTCGACTTATACTCGAGTATATACAGTAGATTGGGACCCCAATTTAGTCCCTTGGACAAGTAATTTTAAAAACATTCCCACATCCTTGTAGTCAGGCCTATAGACTGGAAGGAAAAAACATGCCAGTTCTGGAAGAACACATTGATGCACATTATAAAAAAGGTATTTATATACTGAAATCACTGGCTGAATTTTTCACTTGTGATGATCTAGCACACGACATTCTTCCTGTTTTCCAGAGGTTACAAAACACAACTTACTCAAAAATCTTGCAAAGCTGGTCAGCTTCTGAATTTCCACAAAACAGAGGTCTAAAAAAAAAAAAAAAGAAAAAAAAAAAAAAAAGAACCTGCTTATTCAGCATGAGAACAAAGCAAACTTTAAAAGGACAAATCCACCCAAAATTGAAGTGTCACTTTGTGGAGAAAGTTAAAGGTTTCTCTTTATTTCTCAGACTTCAGTGGAGGGTTCCGTGTGACTGACTCCTAGATCTGGACATCTGTGGTGTCGTGAAAATCTACTCTAGGCACTGCCTAGTCTCTCGCTGTCTGGACTTTATACAATGTGTGTGGGGAAAATAAACTGTACTGGAGAAACACACTGCTGACCGCATTTAGAATACGCACATTACCCGGCTTTCTCTGTCTTCAAAACGTAGAGATACTGACTCAAAAAGGATTGCGTCAGATTAGGAAAGTCACAACTCCTAATCTGCATTCTTGCTCCAAGTCCGTGACTTAAAGTACTGTAACCACGGAATTAGCATGAACAAGTATTTTCATAAGAAATTAGCATGTTTCTTCACTACAGGTATCCTTTAAAGTGGTGAAAACACTTCTATATACCCACTAAATTTACTAGCTTCAGAGATGGAACAAAGCCTCCTACATAAGTTATACCTGTTTACCTTGCGACCCTCTGCTCTACAGCCTCCTAAAACCGTTTACACAGCATTTCTGAGCTTCAGAAGTCAGGGCACAGGGATCTGACAGCACACATTGCACAGAGCCGAGTGTAATCTGAGGCATGAGTGGAGGAAATGAACCTGCCCCCTCCCTATGCAGGCTCACAAGGAAACATGCACAGCTGAGGCTCTCAATCACCTGCTGTGTGCTGGAGAAAGGGTGGGGCAATTTCTCCATATTGCCTGGTGTCCAGATTTAAACAGTTAAGATCTGGAAGATTTTACCACCTCCATGACCAGGCCATTTTTTTCTATTTAGCACTGTGATAATCTATGGGGAAATTTGCTTTGATATACAAGTGCTTTGGATTACAAACATGCTTCCGGAACGAATTATGCTTCAATACAAGGTTTATATATAATTTTTATTTATATATTTAAATTCCTACCCTCTGCAGAACACAGCAAGTTGGGGGACACCCACTCCAGATGGGATATAGTAGACCATACAGTAGTTCTAATGCTTCTGCATACTAAACAAAATACCTGTCTCCTAGCTAGGGTTGCACCAATATGGGTATCGGTGCCGATATTAAGCATTTGCGCGAGTACTCATACTCCTACAAAATGAACAGACTCGGATCACACTGTAAAGAATCGCATGTGATTTAAACAGGCATGCGGTTCGATTTCTGTCTGAATCGTGTGCCATTTTCCCCACCGCACTGCAGTCCTGTTCAAATTGCATGCTATTCTTTGCAGTGCGATTTGAGCCCATTGATTTTGTATGGGCTCAAATCGCAGAAACAAAAGTTATTGCGAATACTTGACCAAAAGTATTGGTACTTGCCCATAAAAGAATGGCATTGGTGCAACCCTACTCCTGGCATATTTTTCCTTTGTGTGTACACTGCCTGCAGCCAATGTGCAGTGTACACTTGTTGGCAACTAGCAGCCCGATGAGGGCAAAGGTAAGTTTAAAGACAAAAAGCCAAAGAATGTGAAAATTTAACAGGGTCTAACCAGTCCCCACTATGTAAAATAAAATGAAAGTTGCAGAAGTTTTTTTTCCTAGTGAATCTTTAGTTAGAAAGGGAAATCTACTCAATGGGGCAGATGCCTATACAGTAAAACCTTGGGTTGCCAGCATAATTCGTTCCAGAAACATGCTTGCAATCCAAAGCACTCTTAAAGCAAATGTTCCCATAAGAAATAATGGAAACTCAAATGATTTGTCCCACAATCATTAATTTATAGGTCCTTCAGTTTATAGTCCATATAAAAAGATTAGAGCAATGTGATTGGTTGTGCAACCATAAAATGTCCATCCACAAATGGAAGCCTCCCCAAGGGGATTAGAAGCAAAATCCAGCAGGAACTACAGAGCATAAAAGATAAGAAAGGCGCCTCCAAGTGTAGCAATATGGTTACATTTATTGAAGGTACAACATTTAGCCCCTCACATGGTTGATGATTAAAAGAGGCACATCTAAGTATGCAGGCATCCGGGGGAAAAGCTGTCCACACAGACCGTCCTCCTCACCACCGGCTCTCACCACTGTCAGTTTGCAATCGTGACCGGGAAGATTACTCTGCAGTAGAGCGATCTGAAAGTGAGGCTTAAAGTGTTCGTGGAAGGGCTGACGCCAATGGGGGTGCGGATGACGGTCTATGTGGACAGATTTACTTCAGATGACTGCATACTTAGATGTGCCTCTTTTAATCATCAATCATGTGAGTTGCTAAATGTTGTACCTTCATTAAATGTAACCATATTGCTAAACTTAGAGACTCCTCTCTTCCGTTTTATACTCCGTTGCGATATGACCCTACTTGTATATCAAGACATCGTTTGTATATCAAGTCAAAAAATGTAATTAAAAATTAAGCTTGTCTTGCAAAAAACTCTCAAACCAAGGTTTTACTGTATAAATATCCAACAATGTGTGTGGCCAGCTTAATAAGATCAAGCAGGGGCAGAGTCTGCACGGGCTGGATGTAAGGTCTGTCAAGTCCTGATCTTTCATTCTTAACAGTTGGGAGGCATAGAACGAGAAGGAAACAGAAGTGTATGATAATTCTAACTGATGTGGCTGCGATCTCAGACTCATTGAACTGAAAATATTATATGCAAAGCAAAAGTTCCAGTACTAGTCAGTGAAGGATGAGATGTGCGACGTGTCAGCGGTTTACAGATGAAGACTGCTTTTTATATATGACATACACAAATAAACCCCGCTGAAAAAGTAACAGCAACACATACTCACTTCCTCCTGAACATCTCTGCAAATATACATCCTACACTCCAAATGTCTACCGGTGTGGCATATGTAGACTGAAGTAATACTTCTGGGGCACGATACCACAAGGTCACCACCTGTACAAAATGAATAAAGCAGATGCTAATATGGGAACCAGAAAATATACATAAAAAGAAAAAAACGGCAAGAAAAAAAAAAACAAAAAAAAAAAAAACTCTGTTTCTAATTGCGGTTTGTTATTAAACATTTGAGGACGGAAAGCTGCAGCATTTAGCCAGTTTTCTTTTTTTTATATATTTTATTTAACCTCCCTGGCGGTATTCCCGAGTCGGGCTCGGGGTGAAATTTCAGCACCAAAAGCGGTAACCCTGAGCCAGACTCGGGATTGCATCGCAGTAATCCAGGCAGAGTTACTTACCTTGTCTCCTGGATCCTGCGAGCTGTCTCCTCGCTCAATTCACACACTGCCGAGTGCCGCCGAGCTCCGTTCCCTGCGACGTTACGACGCACGGGGACGGAGATCGGCGCCAAATTCAAAAAAGTTAAAACACAGTACACATACAGTATACTGTAATCTTACAGATCTTACAGATTACAGTACTGTATAAAATAATAACCCACCCCCATTGTCCCTAGTGGTCTGCCCAGTGCCCTGCATGCACTTTTATATTATAAAAACTGTTCTTTCTGCCTGGAATTTGGAGATGGTCCATAGCAACCAAAAATAGGATTTTTATAACAGCTTACCTGTAAAATCCTTTTCTTGGAGTACATCACGGGACACAGAGCGACATAGTCATTACTAATGGGTTATATAGATACCGTCAGGTGCTGGCACTGGCAACTTCCAAAACCGGAAGTACCCTCCCCTATATAAGCCCCTCCCATCCGGGAGCACCTCAGTTTTGTAGCAAAGCAATAAGTGTCCCCAAAGAGGGGCGGGAGCTCTGTGTCCCGTGATGTACTCCAAGAAAAGGATTTTACAGGTAAGCTGTTATAAAAATCCTATTTTCTTTCTCGTACATCACGGGACACAGAGCGACATAGTCATTACTAATGGGATGTCCTAAAGCAATGCCAAATGAGGGGGGGGATACACCATATATAAGCTGAGCGCTATCAGACATGAGGATCTTTTGCGGCCTGCAACACACTGCGCCCAAAGGCGACATCCTCCTGACTTCTAACGTCCACCTGGTAGAACCTAGTAAACGTGTGTACTGAAGACCATGTTGCGGCCTTACAGATCTGAGCCAGGGAGGCCTGGTGATGCACTGCCCATGAAGTTCCAACTGCTCTCGTGGAGTGCGCCCTAACTTTGAACGGAGGCGGTCTCCTTCTCAAGCCATAGGCTTGTATTATGACCTGTCGAATCCACCTGGCTAAAGTAGATTTTGATGCTGCCTGACCCTTTCTGGGGCCTTCTGGCAGAATAAACAAAGTATCCGTTCTGCGAATCTGAGCAGTGGCTTTTAGATAAGCTTTAACTGCTCTTACTACATCCAAAGAATGCAATAACTTTTCCTCTACCGAAGTAGGCTTGGGGAAAAAAGAAGGAAGAACCACATCTTGGTTCAAATGAAACCTCGATACCACCTTAGGAAGAAAGGCTGGCTGAGGACGTAATACTACTCTGTCCTTATGGATAACCAGATATGGCTCTTTACAGGACATAGCTGCTAATTCCGACACTCTTTTAGCCGAACAAATGGCTACTAGAAAAATCAATTTCCTGGTGAGAAGCACCAAGGAAATATGCTGTAATGGTTCAAATGGTTGTTTCTGTAAAACCGACAGAACCAAGTTTAGATCCCATGGACATATGGGAATATTAACCGGAGGACTAATACGCATCACTCCTTGTATAAAGGCTTTGACTAGTGAATGCGAAGCCAAGGGCCTTTGAAAAAATATTGACAAGGCCGAAATCTGACCCTTGATAGTACTCAAGGCAAGCTTCCTATCTACAGCCCATTGTAGGAAGTCCAGAATCCTACCTATTACGTATTTACGTGGATGCCATTTCTTGGCCTCACACCAGGCGATGTACGCCTTCCAGATTCTATAGTAGATCTGCCTGGATACCAGCTTCCTGGCATTGATCATGGTAGATACCACAGCATTAGAGAGCCCTCTCTTTTAGAATGTGGGCTTCAATAGCCAGGCCGTCAAACCTAGGGCTGGTAAGGAAGGGTGGTATATCGGTCCTTGCGAAAGCAGGTCCGGACGATGTGGGAGGGTCCAAGGACTCCCCACAGACATTTTTACAATCTCCGCGTACCATGCTCTTCGGGGCCACGCTGGAGCCACCAGAATCACTGGTTTCTTTTCTACCCTGATTCTGCGGAGTAATCGAGGTAACAATTGTGGCGGTGGGAATGCATATATCAGCTTGAACTGATCCCAAGGGAACACTAGGGCATCCGAGCCGCAAGCTAGGGGATCCCTTGTCCAAGAGACAAACCTGTCCACTTTTGTGTTGAATCTGGATGCTAGCAGATCTACATCCGGTGTTCCCCACCGCTGACATATTGTCCGGAAAACCTCGAGATGAAGGGACCATTCCCCTGGGCATAATTGTTGGCGACTTAGAAAGTCCGCCTTCCAATTCTCCACTCCTGGAATGAATACCGCAGATATGGCTGGGACATATCTTTCTGCCCATCTCAGGATGTAATTTACTTCCCTTTGGGCTGCACGACTCCTGGTGCCCCCCTGACGATTGATATATGCCACTGCTGTGGCATTGTCTGATTGAATTCTGACAGGGGACCCTTGGAGTTTGGATGTCCATGCTACTAGGGCATACCGGGCTGCTCGTATCTCTAAGAGATTGATGGGCAGGGCCTTTTCCGCATCCGACCATCTGCCCTGGAGAGACCATTGCTCCAGCACTGCTCCCCAGCCTATAAGGCTGGCATCTGTAGTGACCACCTTCCAGGAAATCGGACTGAAGGATTTCCCTCTTTCCAGATTCTGGGGAACCAACCACCAGTGGAGGCTCTTGCGAACGGAAGGGGACAAGGACATTGGTAAGTCCAGAGCCTGAACTTTTTTGTTCCAGGCTGACAGTATGGCCCTTTGCAACTTCCTTGAATGGAATTGACCGTAGGGTACTGCTTCGAATGATGCCACCATTTTTCCCAGCAGCCTCATGCACAGGCGTATGGATGGCTGTCTTTTTGAACCCACTAAGTGGATCAAATCTCTCAAAGACGACCCCTTTTCTTGAGGCAAGAAAATTTTTCTCTGGTCTTAATCCAGCCTTAGCCCCAAGTATTCCAGACTTTTGACTGGTTTTAGGGCTGACTTGTCTCGGTTGATAATCCAACCGTGATATTCCAGATACTTGATTGTCTCGTGAACAACCACTTCTAGTTTTTCCACTGAGTGGTCTATCAGCAACAAGTCGTCTAGATATGCCATTATCGTTACACCTCGTGTTCTTAGATTGGCCAATAATGGGGCCAGAATTTTTGTGAACACTCTTGGTGCTGTGGCCAGACCGAAGGGTAAGGCTCTGAACTGAAAATGGCGCCCTTCTACCGCAAAGCGTAGAAATTTTTGGTGGGCTGGAAAGATGGGAATGTGCAAATAAGCATCTTTGATGTCGATCGAGACTAACCATTCCTCCCCTTGTAGGGCAGTGGCTACCGACCGGATCGACTCCATCCGGAAAGTCCTGATATGTAGGAATTTGTTTAGCCCTTTTAGATTTAATATGGGCCTCACGTCCCCGTTTGGCTTCGGGACTGTAAAGAGGTTTGAGTAAAACCCGAACCCCCATTCTTCCAGGGGAACCTCTATAATTACTGCTTGGAGCAATAATTGTTCTAGTGCCAACAGGAGGGATCCTCTCTTCTGGGGATCCCTTGGCACGTTTGACCTTATAAAGCGGGAAGGAGGGGAGTTTTTTAACTCCAATTTGTATCCCAGATCTACTGCGGAGAGCACCCATCTGTCTCGGATCGTGTCCCGCCAGGTCTCTGAACAACTGAAGTCTTCCCCCCACCCGATTGGGTGGGGGCAACCCTTCATGCATTTGACTTTGGGGGAGGTTTTGTACCTCTCCTGCTCCAGGGCTTCTTGTTACCCTGCAATTGTCCCTGATTTTTACCTCCGGGATTTGACCGAGGAGGCCGTCGGAACTGTTTCACAGCCGATGTCCTAGGGACTGGAGAAGCAGGCCTCTTAAAAGAGGGACCTCTAACTCTATTTTTAACCGGCAAAAGTGTACTTTTACCGCTGGAAATTCTCTGGATATATTTGTCCAGGTCTTCCCCGAATAAGCATTCACCATGAAATGGGAAGCTGACCAGCAATTTTTTACAGGGAGCTTCAGCAGACCAGTTTTTGAGCCATAGAAGCCTGCGCATATGTACTACAGACAGCGTAAGGCGGGAGGCCTGATGGATTGAATCCTTTATAGCGTTCACCGCAAAGCATAAGGCTCTAGGTAGATCAGCTAGGGCAAGAGCCTGCTGATCTGGCAAGTCTCTTAAGACCTGTTTCAACTGATCCTTCACTGCTTGGCAGACCCCAATAGCTGCCACTGCTGGTTGTGTCACCAATCCTGCTGTAGAAAAAGCAGATTTTAATAAGGACACCAATTTTTTATCTATTGGGTCCTTGAACATTTGGACATTATCCACCGGACATGTCAGTGATTTATTCACACAAGAGATGGCTGCGTCCACTGTAGGGACCCTCCATTTTCTGATGAACTTATCCTCCATGGGATAGACCACCGGAAATCTCTTGGGGGGAGTAAATATTTTGTCAGGATGCTCCCAATCCTGGTAAATGAGCCCTTCCAGTAAAGGATGGATCGGAAAGGAACAAACAGTCTGGGGAGCTTTTAGCGACCCCAACGAGGAGACAGAAGTGGATGATGGCTCCGCAAGTGGCATTTTAAATGCTGATCGGACCATATTAGTCAGGGACTGAACCCATAACCTTTCAGCATGTGATGCTGAGAACGGCTCTTCCACTGTTGATTCCTCTACAACCGAATCGACCTCATCCTGATCCCCTTCAGGTAGGTCGATCCCTGTATGGGACTGTTGCTCTGTTAACAGGCACTCTGAGGGAGGAGACGGAGATCGGGCGCTTTTCTCCTGTGACAGGGAAGCCGCGATCAATGCTGACAATCTCTCTTCCAGCCCTCCCAGAGCTGAGGAAAAAACCTCCTCTGTTACATACACAGGAGCAGGTGAACTGAGGACAGCCACAGTACCAGGTACTCCTGAGGGTGCTCTACGGTCACTAACCTCTGATTCTTCAGGGGAGACTGGTGCAGCCAAAGCATGCCCAAGATCCTCAGAGCCCGATGGAGACCCCCTATTCCTCCTGGAATTTCTAGTCCCAGAGTTTTTAGACGGCATATTCCTAAGCCACAAAGCTGAGGTATTCCAGCCGAAATACACCAGTTACTGACAATAGTCTAGCATAAATGCTGCTATAAGAAACAGTTGGTGTCTACTAATGTGCCTTTCTAGGGGATGCCTGTATCAACCGCTTGCTGTATGCCTTCTTTAAATGTTGCCAGCTCTGTCTCTGTACCTCATAGCCAGCTCACCACACAAAATTGTGGTTTTTAACATGCTGGGACGCCCGCACATGCGCAGAAGCGCTGCGGCGCGCACAGAGCGTCATCCCCCAGGCTCCGCCCCCTTTCCCGGCTCACCTCTATATATAGAGGCGCGTGCACGCGCACGGCCACGTGCGCCTTCGGCGCTAATTTCGAAAATGGAAACCAGGGACAAGAGCCAGGGCCCCTTTGCCGCAGGCCGGGGGATGGACGAGCATTGCAACATGGCAGAGGAAGCAGTTTCCCATAAGAGAACTCACCATCTGCCTGGACTCGCTCTGATGAAAAGAAACTAGTCCACATGACAAGAAACGTTCCACAGCGGCCTCTAGTGGACAAACACAGGTACCGCAGTCTAATATATTAAATATATATAAAAATTTTTTTTTTTTTTCTTGACCACCATTAAAAATTATTACATTTTTTTAGTAGTTACAGGCATGCACAGAATTTTGCGGGAATACCATTAGGTAACAGACAGAAAGACAAATTAGGCTTGGGGGTCCCCCAATAGAACCAAGTTCCTGGGGGCCCCCACTTACCTGTTCCCCGCCGCAGGACTTTGTTTGGTCCACAAAAGCCCAAACTTCACCTATCACGGCAGGCATTGTAATCAAACCTTCAGGGACCGGGTTCCCAAGGATTCCACTCCCCTGGACCTGTATAGCACCCTGCACAGAAAACATCTTGGTCGTGGGTATGACCAGAGCTCTGGATCCCAGGGTCCAGCTCTCCTAAGAGAAGCATTACAGGCAAAACCTTGCTCTTCTCTGCAAGGCCCGGGTACCGACCGTTTAGCTATGAAGCTTTTTTGGTCGGATCCGGAATAGCTTACTGAGGCCCAAAAGAACCTGTACGCAAGCTCAGCGAAAAACACATGTTTCTTCTTGGCCAACACCTTAGACACTGGCAAAAAACTGAGGTGCTCCCGGATGGGAGGGGCTTATATAGGGGAGGGTACTTCCGGTTTTGGAAGTTGCCAGTGCCAGCACCTGACGGTATCTATATAACCCATTAGTAATGACTATGTCGCTCTGTGTCCCGTGATGTACGAGAAAGAAAAGTGTCCCTTTATGTCAAAAGTGGTTTTAGACCGGCTAGAAAACAGCGATAATAAATTAGAATCACTTGGGAGAATTGAGCGATAGCGATTTGTGGGGAAATTCGTCAAACACTGTAAAACACTTTTATTATTATTATATTAATATTGGTTATAATTATTTTAGTCATTTATTATATTATAATTTATGATTTTGTTTTTTTAAACTTTATCATACCCGGGATGTCTACTAGACTCTGGTTTGGACAGATTTAAGTGAGTTATTCCTAAGAATTACAGGCCTACAATATAAAACCCCAAATTTCCATGCAGAATAATGGTACCGCTTTCAGCACCTAAAATCTGACAGAATCATACCGCCAGGGAGGTTAAGCCACAAGAGGCAAATCCAGATTATTACATCAATATGTGTAATCAATAAAACTATTGATACATTTAAAATGGAACAACATAAAATCAGAAGGTTAATTCAGAGTTAATATGGAGATTATCTACAGTCAGGTCCATAAATATTGGGACATCGACACAATTCTAAACTTTTTGGCTCTATATACCACCACAATTTGAACTGAAACTAACAAGATGTGCTTTAACTGTAGACTTTCAGCTTTAATTTGAGGGTATTTACATCCAAATCAGGAGAACGGTGTAGGAATAACAGTTTGTATATGTAACTCCCACTTTAAGGGACCAAAAGTGATGGGACAATTGGCTGCTCAGCTGTTCCATGGCCAGGTGTGTGTTATTCCCTCATTATCCCATTTACAAGGAGCAGATAAAAGGTCCAGTGTTCATTTCAAGTGTGCTATTTGCATTTGGAATCTGTTGCTGTCAACTCTCAATATGAGATCCAAAGAGCTATCACTATCAGTGAAGCAAGCCATCATTAAGCTAAAAAAACAAAAACAAACCCATCAGAGAGATAGCAAAAACATTAGGTGTGGCCAAATCAACTGTTTGGAACATCCTTAAAAAGAAAGAACACACCGGTGAGCTCAGCAACACCAAAAGACCCGGAAGACCACGAAAAACAACTGTGGTGGATGACCGAAGAATTATTTCCCTGGTGAAGAAAACACCCTTCACAACAGTCGGCCAGATCAAGAACACTCTCCAGGAGGTAGGTGTATGTGTGTCAAAGTCAAAAATCAAGAGAAGACTACACCAGAGTGAATACAGAGGGTTCACCACAAGATGTAAACCATTGGTGAGCCTCAAAAAACATCCTATGGACAGATGAGACCAAGATCAACTTGTACCAGAGTGATGGGAAGAGAAGAGTATGGAGAAGGAAAGGAACTGCTCATGATCCAAAGCATACCACCTCATCAGTGAAGCATGGTGGTGGTAGTGTCATGGCGTGGGCATGCATAGCTGCCAATGGAACTGGTTCTTTTATATTTGATGATGTGACTGCTGACAAAAAGCAGCAGGATGAATTCTGAAGTGTTTCGGGCAATATTATCTGCTCATATTCAGCCAAATGCTTCAGAACTCATTGGACGGCGCTTCACAGTGCAGATGGACAATGACCCGAAGCATACTGCGAAAGCAACTAAAGAGTTTAGGGGAAAGAAGTGGAATGTTATGCAATGGCCAAGTCAATCACCTGACCTGAATCCGATTGAGCATGCATTTCACTTTCTGAAGACAAAACTGAAGGGAAAATGCCCCAAGAACAAGCAGGAACTGAAGACAGTTGAAGTAGAGGCCTGGCAGAGCATCACCAGGGATGAAACCCAGCGTCTGGTGATGTCTATGCGTTCCAGACTTCAGGCTGTAATTGACTGCAAAGGATTTGTAACCAAGTATTAAAAAGTGAAAGTTTGATTTACGATTGTTAATCTGTCCCATTACTTTTGGTCCCTTAAAAAGTGTGAGGCACATAAACAAACTGTTGGAATTCCTACACGGTTCACCTGATTTGGATGTAAATACCCTCAGATTAAAGTCTGCAGTTAAAGCACATCTTGTTCGTTTCATTTAAAATCCATTGTGGTGGTGTATAGAGCCAAAAAGATTAGAATTGTGTCGATGTCCCAATATTTATGGACCTAACTGTATGTAGTATATGTGCCAAGAGACAAACCGCTGGGGTCAGGGGGAGGAGCAGCGCCCCATCACTGGGGCCAGGGGAGGATTTATGCCCTTGTTGGTGCCGTCAGAGGGTGGAACAGTGCCCCATTAGTATTAGTGAGAGGAAAAGTGTCCCAAGGGCTGTATAAAGGTCTGCATCCGGCCCCCAGCTAAGAGACTTTTATAGTGTCAGGGAGTACACATTGAGACATTAACTTTTACCTGAAAATTGTTTTTTAACCATCATATTTTCAAAGCAGACTTTAACTGAAAATGAGAGGTCCAGATATGTTACAGACCCCCATGCCCACCCTCAAAAATAAACCCCCTGGTCTGAATACTTCTTGTAAGCACTAGAGAGGGCATGGAGCCTCACTGCTAGAACCTGGGAAATGTCAGATTCCATACCATAAGAGAAGATCCCAATTCTTATAGGATTTGGATCCTCGGCTCTCCCAGGATTCAGTCAGGTGCCGGTCCAGGCTTTCAGGGGGATACCGACTATATGGTCAGGACCTTTCCAGAGTCTGGACCGGCTCTGACTTCAGCCCTCTGTCAACTGAAAACAAGTCACAAGAGTACAGAACTCCACAGAAGTATGGCCGAAAAAGCTTTGGCTATACTTCTTTAAAGTAATACTTGTTTTTGTTTTTAGATGGAGGTTCTAACATTTAACCATCATCAGATTTTATTGATGTTTGTGGAAGTTTTACCCCATCTGCTGGTGTGGTTAATAGGACAGGAAATCTTTCCAATGGGGATTAAGAGAACAATGAAAGTTTTTTTAGTAAGACGGTGAACAGTTGCATGGCTGCTAAACCTGTGGCCTTCCAGCTGTTGTGGAACTACAAGTCCCACCATGCCTCTACCCTTGGGAGTCATGCTTGTAACGGTAAGCGGCATGCAATGCATCATGGGACTTGTAGTTCCGCAACAGCTGAAATGCCACAGGTTGAGCACCTCTGACAGGTTTTGTTAGTGAATTTCCACCTCACTGGGGAGAATATTCCAGCACTCTTTGATAATCAAAATATAATTTGATACAAAAAATGGAAGAGCTGGAATGTGGAGGAAAAAAAAAAAAAAAGGAAGGAAGGAAGGATACAATCTTGCTGTGGGGAAATGAAAAAGTATGTCCAGTCATATAAATGACCAGTTTTATTATTAGCAAACAGTATTTGCTGCTTTTGCTAGGCTAGGAATCTTGATACAACACTACAGAACAAAGTGCACCAGTCTGACCAAAAAAAAATTAGTAAAAATTGTCCCTACCAAACATTCTTTGCAAACCGGTTGTCATACAAATCACCATGCGAGAAAAGACCGGCTAGTACATAGAGCTGCACATAGCTGACCCTGTCAGCATGCAGCCACTGTAACCAATGTGCGATTTCACTGCCATGCGTTACCTCTGACACGTTTCAAGTGTGGACCCTCTTCATCAGAGCTCTGATGAAGAGGGCTCGCTCTTGAAACGTGTAAGTGGCGAGTGGTAACATGCAAGTGTAAATGGTGACATGTCAAAAGCAGCGGCTACATGCTGTCCAGCAGAACAAAGAATGTTTAAAGAATTTGTGAGTACCAGTTAGAGCTGCACGATTCTGGGAAAAATGAGAATCACGATTCTTTTGATTAGAACAAAGATCACGATTCTCTCACGATTCTTTAAAATGGTAAATTTAAAAAAAAAAATAATTCGCTTGTCGTTTATTTTATTTTTGCATAATTTTCTTATTTTTAATATTTTTCTTAACTTTTTAATTTCTTTATTTTATTAATTTAATTATTTTTTTTTATAATTTTTTTTTTCCCACTTCACTTTATTGCTATCACACAGGAGAAAACAATTCACTGTGTGATACCAATTGGAGGAGACAGGTTCTCTTTATTGACCCTGTCACTTCCAAAAACAGGAGTCCTAGCACTAGCACTGTGCTAGAACTCCTGTCACAGCTGAGATGGGAAGAGCACAGCTCTCCCCTCTCACTGTGAACATAGGCGGCAGGGACAGGAGACGGGAGACACTCGGCGGCCGGTGGGGAGGAGGGAGGACGGAGTCCCGAAGACAGACAGCCAAGTGTGGTATGTGGGAGGGGAGGGGGCAGAAGGGAGGACAGACAGCAGCACACATTTTCTGCTAGAAACTCACCACCCGCATGTTGAAACTGTCTCTCCTCTGCTCGCACACAGCCCCGCCTCCTCCTCCTCCTCCTCCTCCTAACCCCGCGCTGTGATAGACAGAACACATCCCAGCATTGGACCCGCATTCTGTCTATCACAGCGTGGGGTTAGGAGGAGGCGGGGCTGTGTGCGAGCAGAGCGGAGACAGTTTCAATGCATCACGCTCTATGATCCATTTGCGTTCCATGCTGGTTACGTGGAACTGGCGGGGATTTAAGAAAATCGCGGTCATCCAGCCTGGAGATCGTGGGGGGGTGAATCGAGATCGCGATCCTCAAACGATTAATCGTGCAGCTCTAGTACCAGTCAGTGTTTAGGAAGGGGTCACATGATGCTGGTGAACGGTTGTGTATAGTGTAATCAGGATATGAAGAGAAAGGAAATTTCCCCAATGGGAAATTGCAAAAAGTTTAATAAAAAAAAAACAAATCTCATGTCATACTTGCCTGCTCTGTGCAATGGTTTTGCACAGAGCAGCCCAGATTCTCCTCTTCTCGGGTCCCACGCCGGTACTCCTGGTTGAGCCTGCTCAGTGTGTCCAGTCACACACATGGAGCTGCGGCCCTCTTCGTCTCCCTATTCACTGGCTGTGATGGACAGCAGTGGGGGGGGGGGGGGGTGTTGGGGAATGGAACAGTGCTGTCTATACATGTATGGCCAGCTTTACATTAAGCGCTTACTACTGTGCAGTATACTAAACCTTTGTTAGAGCCCCTTCACACTGAGGCGCTTTAAGTGCTTTGCCGCCTACAGCTGCATGTCAAATGCACCGGTCATGGAACGGACATTTACCTGTCCAGAGGTCCTGCTCCATACACACTCGAGCTGGTGATTCCCCATTCTTGGGGTCCCCGACACCAGCATGTTTACTTTGGGAAGCCGCCTGTGATGCCTTGCAGCTTCACATCTGGCTTCCAACTTTGTGAATGGTCCCACGGCCTCCAGGGACCTGTGATGTGTCCCAGAAGGCTGTGGGAAAAGACAGGGGGAAGCTGAACTTCCGCTTGGATCGCCTAGGAGTAAGGCTGGCCATACATGGTCGAATTTCAAAAGAATTTTCTTTTGAAAATCAGAAAATGTGTGCGTTTTGTTGAGTTGAGAGGAATCTTAATATAGCGCGGTCTTACCCCGAAGGCGTCCCGACCCGCATAGCAGAGTTCCTGGGAAGAGGACCCAGGAACCAGAAGCAGCACAGAGTAGCAGAAAAAGTGGAAGAGAGGCTACGCAGGGAAGGCTTGCCTGAAAAGCCAAAGTCTTCAGTAACCCGCGGAAGACCGGAATAGTAGGGGCCTCCTGGAGCTTGACAGGGAGGCTATTCCACAAAACGGCACCCTGGTGGGAGAAGGCCCGACCACCACGCCGGATCTTCTTGGGCACCGAGATGTGAAGGAGATCTCTGCTGGTAGATCTGAGTGATCTAACAAAAGCTTGTTTATGAAAACGAGAGCAGAGATAGCTTGGGGCCAGGCCTCATGATCTTAAACATAATACATCCAACCTTAAATAAGGTGCGATAGTGATCAGTTGGTGCCACCATTGATTTCGAAATTCGACCAACCAAGCCTTCAATTTCACCTCATGTTGCTACAGAAAATAATCTGTGGTGGGAAATCTTTTTTCCAGGAATTTTCTTTTCTTGCACATGCACATTTCTTTTTCGATAACATTTCTCGCACGATTCTCCCATCATTGATTAGAAAATAGTTTGTTTTTCCAAAAATTTCCAACATGTTCAATTACTCAAATTCGATGGCTGCACGAAAATCGGCTGTTGCTGCAGCCCACTAATGGTGGAGCGAAATGCGAACGAAAATTCTTCGATAAGATTTCCGAAAGAAAATTCTTTTGAAATTCAACCCATGCCTTAGTACCCATCAAAACTAGGCAGAAAAGTGGAACTTCCCTTTTGGGTGAAGTTCCACTTTAAGCTAAGGTGACCAGATTTTTAAAATGCAATCCGGGGACATATTTTTTTTTCTAGTAATGGCAGGAATCAGCGACTTCTCTGTCCATCGCCACCGCCACCAGCCTCACCGCCTGTCAACTCTCACTCTCTGGGCCCCGGCTACTACTGGGTGGGGAGCGGAAGAAGATCACTTCGCCAGGGAGGGCAAGGAGATAAGCAAGCAGGCAGGCGGCTGGCCGGGACTTGAGCCAAGGCAGAAGAACATGCGAGCGGAGCTGAATGGGCATGCACCCGAAACTGAAGAAATATTCCCTTCGCTCCGACCAGCACATGATCATCAGAAAGGGGCACAGATAATGGAAAAAATACACCCCCCTAAGCTAGTAGGAGCAGCGGGGGGAGGGGGTGTAATTTAGAATTTTTTTTAGTTCTGCACTGACTGTCTTTGAAATTGCCCCAGCCCCTGTTCAAATCTAATCCGGGGACAGACTTGGTCCGGGGACAGTGTCCTCAATCCGGGGACTGTCCCCAGAAACCGGGGGATGTCTGGTCACCCTACTTTAAGCACAAAGTACATTTGCCCACTGACACCGGCCCAATGCCGATTCTAGAAGCATTGTGGAACATGTTGCTATGGAACATAATAAATGTAGGAAATAACAAGCACCAACACCCTTTTCTTTGAAAAGAATTTGGGGGATTTTCGACTGGAGACAATGAAAATATAAATTTATCAAAATAAAATGTAAATGTACTCCTACAACTTTATACCAAATGTCACCAGCTATAAGGCATTAAAAAAAACTGTCACAAAAACCCTCAAAAACTATGCTTGAGAAAATGTGGGTAAAAACCAACCAAATTCATTTTGAAAGCTTCTGATCAAAATTTTTTTTTTCGTGCAAAAATCCCCAGAAACTTTTTGCAATGGAGTGATTAGGTGACTTGACAGGACATTAGTAAGCACAATGGGAGTTATTCAATAAAGTAGGATTTTTATAACAGCTTACCTGTAAAATCCTTTTCTTGGAGTACACCACGGGACACAGAGCTAGTCATTACATAATGGGTTAAGGGTCACCAGCGGTGATTGGACACTGGCACAACCAATGGAAGACAGTTCCCCTCCATATAACCCCTCCCATCAGGGGAGTACCTCAGTTTTGTAGCAAAGCAGTAAGGTTCCCATAAGAAGGGGGGGACCTCTGTGTCCCGTGGTGTACGCCAAGAAAAGGATTTTACAGGTAAGCTGTTATAAAAATCCTACTTTCTTTATCGTACACCACGGGACACAGAGCTAGTCATTACATAATGGGACGTCCCAGAGCAATGCTCATATGAAGGGGGGGAGACACAGATCAAACAGGCCGCTTGCGGACCAGAAGCCCTATACTGCTGCCTGCAGCACACTTCGCCCGAAGGCGGAATCCTCATGTCCTTTCACATCTATTTGATAGAATTTGGAAAATGTATGGACTGAAGACCAAGTTGCAGCTCTACAGATCTGAGCCATCGAAGCCTGGTGGTGCACTGCCCATGAAGCACTTATCGCCCTGGTAGAGTGCGCCTTAACAGGAAAAGGAGGAGTCCTGTTCTTTAAACCATAAGCTTGAACAATTACTTGTCTAATCCACCTGGAAATGGTGGATTTTGATACCGCTTGGCCCTTCTTGGGACCATCTGGTAAAATAAACAAAACATCTGTTTTACGTATCTGAGTGGTTGCTCGCAGATACACCTTTACCGCTCTCACTAGATCTAGAGAGTGTAATAATTTTTCCCCCGCCGTCCGCGGGTTTGGAAAAAAGGAAGGCAGAACAAGGTCTTGATTCAAGTGAAAAGCCGACACCACCTTAGGTAGAAAAGCCGGATGGGGTCGTAGTACGATTTTGTCCTTGTGACAAATTAGATAAGGCTCTTTACAAGAAAGAGCTGCTAGCTCTGATACTCTCCTAGCAGAAGCTATAGCAATCAAAAAGGCCAATTTCCTACTTAATATAATTAACGGAATATGGCGAATAGGTTCAAAAGGTTGCTTTTGCAACACTGACAATACCAAATTCAAATCCCATGGACACAAGGGAGACCTAACTGGAGGATTTATCCTCAGTACCCCCTGAATGAATGTCCGAACTAGGGAATGAGATGCCAATGGTCTCTGAAAGAAGACTGATAGAGCCGATATTTGCCCTTTGATGGTGCTAAGGGCTAATTTCATATCCACTCCTAACTGGCAAAAAGCAAGAATCCTGCTTATTTCATATTTCTGAGGATTCCAACTTCTGGATTCACACCAGGAAACGTATGCCTTCCAGACTCTATGATAGATGAGTCTGGAGGCTGGCTTTCTAGCATTAATGAGCGTAGAAAGAGCCGGACCAGAGACCCCTCTCTTTTTCAAAATGTGGGTCTCAGCAGCCAGGCCGTCAAATTTAGCCTTTGTAAGGAAGGGTGGAATACTGGACCCTGTGACAGCAGGTCGTGCCGAAGTGGAAGCTTCCAGGGCCTTCCTATCGCCATTTTTACAATCTCGGCGTACCAAGGCCTCCTGGGCCAGTTTGGGGCCACTAGGATTACTGGTATTCCCTCCTCCTTGATCCTGCGAAGCAGTCTTTGTAGAAGAGGGATCGGAGGGAATGCATAGATCAGAGAGAACTGATTCCATGGAGTTGTTAGAGCTCGTTCTGGACACAAAGTTGTCCAATTTCTTGTTGAACCTGGAAGCTAGCAGGTCTACATCTGGGTTTCCCCATCTCAGACATATGGCCTGAAAGATCTCGGGGTGAAGAGACCACTCTCCTGGTAGCAGCTGCTGACGACTCAGGTAGTCTGCTTGCCAGTTTTCTATCCCTGGAATGAAGATTGCAGAAATGCAAGGTACATGCTCTTCTGCCCATGCCAAGATCCGGTTCACCTCTCTTTGGGCTGCCCGACTGCGGGTGCCTCCTTGGTGATTGATGTAAGCTACTGCAGTAGCATTGTCGGATTGAACCCGAACTGGGTAGCCCTGTAACCTGTATGTCCAGGTTTTGAGGGCTAGATATATTGCCCGGATCTCTAGCACATTGATGGGCAGGATCCCCTGAGTCTTGGCCCAGGTTCCCTGGGTAGAAGCCTCCTCGAATACTGCACCCCAGCCCGATAGGCTGGCATCCGTAGACACCACCTTCCATGCCACTGGGAGGAAGCACTTTCCCTTCCATAAATTCTTGGCTTCTAGCCACCAATTGAAGCTGTGGCGTACTTGTGAGGACAGGCGCATGGGTATATCCAGAGCTTGGCTCTTCCTGTTCCAGGAGGCTAAAATATTGCCTTGAATGAAACTGGGTGTAAGGGACCGCCTCGAAGGAGGCTACCATCTTTCCCAAAAGTCTCATGCAAAGGCGAATAGACGGCCTTTTGTTTGCTTTGACCTTGTGGATCAGGTCTTTCAGAGACTGTATCTTTGGCTCTGGCAGGTATACCCTGTTTTGGGCTGTATCTATGATCATGCCCAGGTACACTATCCTTCTTTGGGCCTGGAGAGAGGATTTTTGTAAATTTATAATCCATCCTAAATGCTCCAGGTATCCTACTGTAGTGTGTACAGCGTGATCCAATCCCTCATTTGACTGATCTATTACTAGTAGATCGTCTAGATAGGCTGTTACCGTAATGCCCCGTGTTCTCAGGTTTGCCAACAGAGGAGCTAGCACCTTTGTGAATACTCTGGGCGCGGTGGCTACACCAAACGGCAGGGCCACAAATTGAAAGTGGCGATCTTCTACCGCAAACCTTAGGAATTTTTGGTGAGTGGGGAGGATGGGTATGTGTAAATATGCGTCCTTGATATCTATGGACGCCATGAATTCTCCGCCCTTTAAAGTGGCGACCACGGATCGGATCGTTTCCATTCGAAAATGGCGAACGTTCAGAAACCGATTTAGGGATTTTAGATCCAGGATGGGTCTGACATCTCCATTTGGCTTTGGAATCACAAAGAGGTTTGAGTAAAAACCTGAACCTTGCTCTTTTTGGGGTACCTCTGTAACTACCCCTTGAGCCATTAAGTGATTCAAACCTTTGAAGAAGGATTCTCTCTTTTGTGGATCCTTGGAGAGTCTTGAACCTCGGAATTGAGAAGATGGGATTTCTCGAAATTCCAGTTTGTACCCTGAGGATATTGTGGATACCACCCATTTGTCCTGGGTTTCTGACCGCCAAGTCGCTGAGAACTGACGAAGCCTTCCCCCCACTCGGCCGAGCGGGGGCGCCCCTTCACTGAGGGGTTTTGGGGGCTTGCTTATTAGCTCTTGCACCCCACGGCTTCTTGTTCTTCTGAGCCGGCCCCTTGGCTTTTGTGGGCGGCTGAAAAGGCCGTCGCCACTGGCTGGAGTCAGATTTCCCGGGAGCTGGGGAGAGAGAGCGTTTAAAACAAGGCCTCTTGCTTTTCTCTCAGGTAAAAGTGTCGTTTTACCACTAGATATCTTCTGTATATATTTTTCTAAATCTTCCCCAAATAGGCGTTCGCCATGGAACGGGAAACTTGCCAACAGTTTTTTGCATGGGGCTTCCGCTGACCAATGCTTAAGCCAAAGTACTCTGCGCATCTGTACCAGCTGGAGTGTAAGGCGTGATGCCTGTATGATAGAATCTCTCATGGCATCCACTGTGAAGCATAAGGCTTTAGGCAAATTCTCCCAATTTTTAGCCTGCTCTGAAGGCAGCTCCTTCAGCCCCTGCTTTACCTGTTGGCTGATGACCTGACACATACCGACTGCTGCTACTGCAGGTTGGGTAATTGAGCCGGCCAAAAGGAAGGAGGATTTCAGTAGGGATTCCAACTTCTTCTCAGAAGGATCTTTAAACACTTGTACATTATCCACCGGACATGTCAGGTTTTTATTTTACACAAGAAATAGCCGCATCTACCGCAGGCAGGCTCCATTTCTTTAAAAAAATTTCCTCCATAGGATAAAGAATGTCAAACTTTTTTTGGAGGTGAGAAACGCTTATCTGGATGTTGCCAGTCTGCGTACATTAGATCCTCTAGTAACGGATGAACCGGGAAGGAGCATGCACCTTGCAGGGATCTTAATGATCCTAGGGAGGAGACAGGTGATTCCGTTACCTCCGAAGAGGGTAACTTAAATGCAGAGCGCACTGCTCCTGCATAGCATTGTACCTGTGACTTTAAAATCTGGGATACCGAAAAAGGCTCATCCGATATCCCTGATTCGTCAAACTCCTCATCCTCTGCTGATGTAGCCTCCTCCTCAGGTACTTCTGAAGGGAGGTCCAATACTGGAGGAGATCTGCTTCGCTTATTGTTCTTTTTAGAGGACTTAGCGATTAAGGTAGCAATTTTCTCCTCCAGATTATTTAGGGCAGCTGATAAAGTGTCCTCAGTGACATATGCAGGCTCAGGCTTCACTGGGGAAGCCGCCATACCTGACAGAGGTAATGGCTTATCCTTAGGGTTGTCCCGATACCACTTTTTTAAGACCGAGTACAAGTACCGATACTTTTTTTCAAGTACTCGCCGATACCGATTACCGATACTTTTTTTCAATGTCATGTGACAGTTTGAAAGATGGGGGCAGTGATAGGTGGCACTTGGGGGCAGTGATAGGTGGCACTTGGGGGCAGTGATAGGTGGCACTTGGGGGCAGTGATAGGTGGCACTTGCGGGCAGTGATAGGTGGCACTTGCGGGCAGTGATAGGTGGCACTTGCGGGCAGTGATAGGTGGCACTGATAGATGGCACTGATTGTGCAATCAGTGCCATCTATCAGTGCAATCAGTGCCATCTATCAGTGCAATCAGTGCCATCTATCAGTGCAATCAGTGCCCACAAGTGCCACCTATCAGTGCAATCAGTGCCCATAAGTGCCACCTATCAGTGCAATCAGTGGCATCTACCAGTGCCACCTGATAGGTGGCACTGATTCCACTGATAGGTAGCACTTGTGGGTACTGATAGGTGGCTGGCACTGAAATGCTGCGGGGGGGTGAGGGGAAATGACACAGGATTTAAGAAAAAAAAAAAAACTGCAACGCCCTTCTTGGTACACCCTGCACTCGGCTGCAGTAAGCAACAGCAGACATCTTGTTACACCCAGCCCATATAGCTCAGGCTGGGTGTAACAAGATGTCTGCTGCTGCTTACTGCAGCCGAGTGCAGAGTGTACCAAGATGGGCGTGGGGACGTTCAGCCGCAGACGGCGACCGAATGTGACAGCACCGGTCACCGATCCTGATGCGGCTGCGCCCTGAACCCCTGCCAGCTTACCAGGTTCAACTGCAGGTGAGGGACTCGCTCTCCGCCCGCGGACTCCGTCCACCGACTGTGCCCGCCCTCTTCAGCCAGACTCCGCCCGCACTTTCCTCTCCCGCCCTCCCCAGCCACTGACTCCTCCCGCCCTCTCCGGCCAGACTCCGCCTGCACTCCCCCGCCCTCCCTAGCCACTGACTCCTCCCGCCCTCTCCGGCCACAAAAAAAAAAAAAAGTATCGGGTGAAGCATCAGGAGCATTTGCGCGAGTACAAGTACTCGCGCAAATGCTTGGTATCGGTCCCGATACCGATACTAGTATCGGTATCGGGACAACCCTACTTATCCTGTATAGGTGCATTTGGCAACACAGGAGAGGAAGGTACCGAGACAGCACAGCTAGAGCCTCCTGTCTCAGGCAGCGGTGCTCTTTTATCTCTTTTTGTCCGCATTACTTCCCCTGGAAGGCTTACTGTTTAGACAAAATACAAGGTACCTAAATGCATATACTACCGTGCTTAGTTTAGCAATTTACATAAAGTATGCAACTTTTAACACATAACTATGCATAACATGGATGTCTTCTAGGAAGTACCCAGTCCAACCACATGGAGTCTTACGTCCCTGTATAGCTGCTGTGTTTCTCTGCCAGGAACAAGAGAACTAACGAGCTTGCTTGCTGCTGCAGTGCTCTCACACTGACAGTCTTTAAACTTGGCGCAGTTTCTGTGCCTGCGCGCGCCCACGTACGCCTTCGCGCCCCCCCCCTCCGATAAAGCGCGCTCCCGCGCGCGCAGCCCCCAGCCCCTGTTCCCACTTACCTGCATCTGCAGGTGTCTGGTCGGCCACCGAAAGGAGGAGCGGGGTGCCCAAGCAAGCTCAGCAGCTGAGGGACGAGCAGTGTTCTTCGCCGAAGCCGACACTGAATCAGAGTGAGGTGAGTACATTCAGCTCTTTACTCCCCCCAGTGGCGGAAAAAAAACATCCACTTTTTTCTTGAAAAGGTACTAAACCTAGTTTTGGACCCTCTAATCTTACCTTATCCACGCCGCAGGTTTTTTCTGCTGAAAATTTTCAGACAGATACCAAACTTCACCCCTCACGGTGGGCTATGTGTGCCAACCTTCAGGGATATGGGTTCCTATTTAAAGGATACCTCTCCCCTGGGCCTTGTACAAGACTCTTACCAGGACTTTTAGCGAAATAGCGAAAGTGCTGGATCTTAGAGCCCAGTCCTCCGAAGAGAGACATTACAGGCGCTGCCTCATGGATGAGGCCCGGATCCCATCCAGTTTTGGCTTAACTTGCAGGCGTCTTGGATGGATCCGAAAGCATAGCTCTTTTACCCCCAGAGGGTCTCTTTGGTAGAGCTTTCCTTTAGCACCTCCTAACGCGTCCAACACCTTTCGACACTGGCGAAAAAACTGAGGTACTCCCCTGATGGGAGGGGTTATATGGAGGGGAACTGTCTTCCATTGGTTGTGCCAGTGTCCAATCACCGCTGGTGACCCTTAACCCATTATGTAATGACTAGCTCTGTGTCCCGTGGTGTACGATAAAGAAAAGGTATCGGCAACACATTTCTGGTGGTATGCATGTAGTTAATAGCCAAATTCGAGAAAAGCCTGGCATTTTCATTGTTAGTACCAACATGTGACAAATTCCAGTTTGTGTGGTGCAATTACGGCCATATCGGTGATGGGGAAAGAGGAGACCTCTTCCATGTTGGTGGATTGTGCCACAAGTGTAGTTTTTGCATCTTTGAGACAATTCCAAAGATTTGTTCCTCTGGAAGCTGATATTTGATATGTTTCTATTACTCTCCAAATTGCTCTGTCTGTAAAACTCCACATCTTTGCATACCAGGTGCTTGCAACAGTTCCATCAGAGTTATGACCGGTTCATATACACTAACCAGCCACTTTGTGAAGTACGCCTTTCTAGTGCCGGGTTGGACCCCCCTTTTGCCTTCAAAACTGCCTTGATTCTTCATGGCATAGATTCAACAAGGTGTTAAACATTCCTCAGAGATTTTGGTCCATTTTGACACAATAGCATCACACAGTTGCTGTCGATTTGTCGGCTGCACATCCATGATGTGAATCTCCCGTTCCACCACATCCCAAAGGTGCTCTTATTAGATTGAGATCTGGTGACTGTGGAGGCCATTGGAGTACAGTGACCTCATTGTCATGTTCAAGAAACCAGTGGTGAAAAAAGGGATGGACATGGTCAGCAACAATACCAAGGTAGGCTGTGGTGTTTAACCTGTTAAGGACCGGCTTCCAGTGGCGGCTGGTGGCGCAAAACAGACCTGGCCCCCTCACTCGCACCCCCCCCCTAAGGCAGGCTCTTGCACTACATAGTAGTTGTCAGATCTATAGGAGATTGCACAGACTGTATTGTGCATGATCTGATGAAAAAGGGGATTGGACAGAGTATGGTCAGCTTTACGACAATACCAAGAGGTGGGTAGACACCTGGATAGGTGGGTGGGTGGGTGGGTGGATGGATGCAGCGAGAAAGGAGATAGATCTGCCTGTCAGTGTTCTGATCCAGCACAGATCAGTGTACAGTGAAGGAAGCTTGTCTGGCTGGATGGATGGATGGGATAAATGCAGTGGGTGGATGGATAGGTGGAGGATGGATGGGGTGGGTGAATGGAGGGATGGATGAATGGATGCGTTGGAAGGATGGGATGGATGGAATGCGATGGATGGATGGGTGGAAGGATGGAATGCGGTGGATGGATGGATAGGTGGATGGATGAGGTGGAATACGGTGGGTGGATGGATGATGTGGTGGTAGGATGGATGGGGTGGGGGGTGTGTATGGAGGGATGGATGGCCAATGGACGCGGTGGAAGGATGGATGGATGGAGTGAATGAATGCAGTGGATGGAATGGGTGATTGGATGGATAGATGCGGTGGGTGGATGGATGGGATGGGATGGATAGGGTGGAATAAGGTGGGTGGATGGATGCATTGGATGGAATGGGTGGTAGGATGGTATGGGTGGGTGGGTGGATGCAGTGAATGGATGTGGTGGTAGGATGGATGGATGGATGGGATGGAGCAAGGAAGGAGATATTTATTGATCAGGAGATGGTAGATCTGCCTGTCAGTGTTCTTATCCAGCACAGATCAGTGTACAGTGAAGGAAGCTTGTCTTCCCCTCCTCCTAGCACAATGTCACCATGCCATCCAGTATGATCAGATCCCCCCTGCCAGGGAGATCTGATCTTTGCTCTCAGACTGGGAGTAAATGCAGCTGGATAAGAGGAGAGGAGAGGACAGCCTGAACAACTAGCATAACATTACCTTATCCACTGCGTTCCAGGCTGCCCCTCCCCCTCCCTTCCACACACTGAACACTAGCAGCCCCATCCAGATGTACTGTCCCTGGAATGTGCCAAAAGCTTCTCCGTTCACTGAACTCCCTCCTCCTCCTCCTCCCGAGATCCACTACACAGGCAGATGCTGCAGGTCTGACTGAGAGCACAACACACGTGTGCTCTGCTTAATCTTACCTGCTAGCAGCTCTTCAGTAAAGTGTCCCGATCACCGACCGATTCCTCTGCTCGTGTTCAGACCAGCCACTCAGCTAGGATGAGTCACTCAGAAAACCGGAAGCGATTGGCTGGTCCGATAAAAGCACCGCCCTACGTCCTATGGACCAGCCAATCACTAACCACCTAGGGCGGTGAAATAAGTATATGCAGTGTGAACCCGCCCGGCCATCCATCGTACTGGAAGCTGTGGCGCGGTCGACAGCGCCACAGAGCGAGTTTTTGGCTGGAAATGAAGCGCTTCGTCTGCAATCTCGTGATTGCATAGACGTGGCGCTTCCCATATAGCACTGCGCCCGGACGCAGTGCACATAAGAACCTTTTTTTCCCCAATTTTTTTTTTCTTAAAAAGGGACATGTTTAAATAAATAAAAAAAATAGACTCCCTGGGGGAAGGGGGGGGCGGCGCCCCCTATGGACGGGCCGCCACTGCCGGCTCCTGTACATTTACGTCGGCAGAATGGCACGGCTGGGGAAAGTAACGTATATTTACGTCACTTTGAAATTCCCGCCTTGCGGGTGCGCGCCCCTGCTGCGAGCTCCGTGACCTCGGGACCCGATGTCTGCCGGTGTCCCACGATCGGGTTTACAGAGCTGCAGAATGGGGAGAGACAAGTGTAAACATACATCTCCCCATTCTGCTTAGTGACACTGTCACCGATTGTATGCTCCCTCTCATCGGGAGCAGCGATCAGTGACTTGTCACCCGTAGCCACGCCCCTTAACAGTTAGAATCACTCCCTAGGACACATTAAACCCCTTCAGCGCCACCTAGTGGTTAACCCCTTCACTGCCAGTGTAATTTTCACAGTAATTATTGCATATTTATAGCACTGATCGCTGTAAAAATTACAACGGTCCCAAAAACGTGGGAGAAAAAGAAACCCTGGACTGCCGCACTCTGTATAGACAGTTATTTATTCCAAAATTTCAGGTAAAAAATCCAAATTCAAAATAAATCCATAAATCCAAAACAACAAATGCAGATGGTGTGCATGCAGGGAAGGGTCCCAAAAACGTGTCAAAAGTGTCCGATGCGTCCGCCATAAAGTCGCAGTCACGATAAAAAAAAAAAAAAAAAAAAAAAGCTGATCGCCGCCATTACTAGTGAAAAAAAAAAAAAAAATGCCATAAAAAACTATCCCCTATTTTGTAGAAGCTATAACTTTTGCGCAAACCAATATACACTTATTGCGATTCTTTTTACCAAAAATATGTAGAATACGCATCGGCCTAAACTGTGGAAAAAATGTTATAGATTTTTTGAGGACATTCTAGCAAAAAATATTGAATTTTTTTCAAAATTGTCGCTCTTTGTTTATAGCACAAAAAATAAAAACCGGGGAGGTGATCAAATACCACCAAAAGAAAACTATGTGGGGGGAAAAAAAAAAAGAAGACGTAAATTTTGTTTGGGAGCCGCGTAGCACGACCACGCAATTGTCAGTTAAAGCGACGCAGTGCCGAATTGCAAAAAGTGCTCTGGTATTTGGCCAGCGAAATGGTCTGGGGCTTAAGCGGTTAAATGATGCTAAATTGGTACTAAGGGGCCATTTCTATCATCTGGAACCAGTCTGCCCATTCTCCTCTGACATCAACATAACATTTTCGTCCACACAACTGCCGCTCACTGGATATTTTCTCTTTTTCTGACCATTCTCTGTAAACCCTAGAGGTGGTTGCGTGTGAAAATCACAGTAGATCAGCAGTTTTTGAAATACTCAGACCAGCCAGTCTGGTACCAACAACCATGCCACGTTCAAAGTCACTCAAATCCCCTTTCTTCCCCATTCTGATGCTCAGTTTGAACTTCAGCAAGTCGTCTTCACCACTCCTAGATGCCTAAATACACAAAATTTCTGCCATGCGATTGGCTGATTAGCAATTTGTGTTACCAAGCAATTGAACGGGTGTACGTACCTAATGAAGTGCCTTGTAAGTGTACACTTTACTGACATGTAAAGGACTTCATCCCAAGTTCTGCCATTTGTCTCATTGTGACACAGATTCTTAAAAACCCTTGAATTCCAGAAAAAATATTTGGCTAATGAACTAATGTGAAATGAGAGGATACTCTCACAGTAGCCTTCTGGACCGTATTTACCAACAGAGCAATGTGTGCACAAACCTACAGCAACCAATCAGATTTCACCTTTCAATTCAGAGCACTCTGTACAATGCTGGATGAACGGTTTGCTATGGAAGCTCTTTTTGAATACAATGTGTTAGATAAATTATTCCAAACACATTCATATTTATGTATAGTGGTCAACTCTCCCTGAATCCCGGGCACACACAGTCCTTGGCTTTAGAAGTCCTCTTTAAAAAAAAAAACATTACAGGAGAACTACACTTCTAAAAGTGGATGAATTTATTTATCTTTTGTCCATGAAAAACATTACTTTTTTTTTTTATTTAGATGAATATGAAACCTTAAAAAAAGGAGTTAAAAAAAAAAGGCAGAAGATTTTTTTATCTTCATGCATTCTATTTAAAACCTTCATGTATTTTAATATTTGTACATTAAAACACTTTATATATTCAAACTTGTTTGATAGTTTGCTTACTGCAATAAAAACACCGGGGGAATTAAAATATAATTCTGTAATACAATATTTGGGGAGTGCAGTCTTACCTCCATGTGCTTCTCCAGATTTCACCCACAATTTAGATTTTTTTATTTTTTTTAACTTTCATTTTCAATCTTAAAATATATGTTAAATAGAACCTAACAGGGGCAAAAGGTAGCAATAAAAACCTGAAAGGTGTTCTAATCCAACCCCACACCGTCAAAAAAAGAAAAAAAAGAAGAACATTGCCTTTAGTTATACTTTAAGATCATGCCCAGATTTCAGCTTTTAAAGTGGTTGTAAACCCTCTGGCGGAAGTTACACCTACAGGTAAGCCTAGACTAAGGCTTACCTGTAGGTGCTTGCAATATCTCCGAGACCTACACGGTCTCGAAAATATTTGCAATTTCCCCGAGCGATGCCGCCTTCTGCGCATGCGCCGTCTTGAAAGGGCATGCTGTGCCGTTTCAAGCCGGGGTCATGCCGTTAAAGGTGGCTCCCGCGCGCATGCGCGGGAGTGACGTCACGCGAGTCCGGCCAGTCACATAGCCGGAGTTCGCGGCCCCTGGAAGAAGAGGGGTGAAGATGGACGCTCGCTGCCATGGAGGAAGACGGCGACATTGCGGGCTTCTACTGCAGGCAAGTGTCACATAATGGGCTACTATGCGATGAATAGTAGCCCATTATGCTTTACCTTTGCAGGGAAATAAAGAGGAAGTAAACCCATCAGGGTTTACTTCCTCTTTAATAGCACAGTTGCGCGTTGGTCCAGCTTGGACCTACACTTGGCAACTACTGTACTTATGCATTGAGTGCTAGCCTACATTAAAGGTACAACACACAGCGAGAGCAAGCGACGCCCAGCTGCTGTCTCAGCCAATTGGGGGGTGGGGGCGGGAGTCGCGGACAGCCAAGACTCTCGTGCAACATCGGAGGATCGATACTGGCTCAGGCATGTATTGGGTGGCTGCTGCACACAGGGCGTTTTTTTATCTTCATGCATTAAGTGCATGAAGATAAAAAACCTTCTGACTTTAGAACCACGTAAGAGGGTAGAAATATGGCAGCAGCCAATATCAAGTTATTTTAAAAGAGACAAACCCAGAATCTGGTTTCACGGTGTGATGGGTTCAGATTTTTCATACTTCATTGGCTGCATACTTGTTCCAGGTCAATGGGTTCACTAGCAAGATGTAAGCTGCAGAACCTGCACTTATAAAAACAAGTCTGCAATCAATACTCCCAAATGTTAATTTGGCAGGCTCACTTAATGTTTGTAAGCAAAATTCCAGGGGCCTTGGCTTTTGGGGTGTAGCTACTCCTAATAAAGCAACTTAGTATCCTTTAAACCGGTATTAAAGTTCTCTCAATTTATTTTTAAGAATATACCCCCGGAAGGTTCATGCCATAATGTGCTAGTATGAACAGCATACTAGCACATTACAACAAAATTTACCTGCCAAGCAAGGACCAACAGCGATGTGCTGTCACTGCTCCCGCTGATCTCATTGGGTCTTCTTTCTGGGTTCCGTCTCTTCATCCATCTGAATGGCTGGGCTACAAACACAACTGGGGTCTCTTCAGTTATAAAAACCTCTGCCTGGCTGTTTTTTTTTTTTTTCCAAAAATGTACTTCAATACAATACCAACTTTAAGATATGCACACTTTAAAACCCAGCTCCTAACTGGCATGCAGAAGCCACATGGGATGTTCTCAGGTAAAGCATCTCTGGAGATCCCTTTAATAATTCCTGAGTTTTTATCTCGTGCACAAATGCCTTCACATGTTGCTCTATATAGAAATGATCACTTTATGGTTTTAGGCATTAAAGACATGCGTTTTATAGTCACAAAAGATGCACTTCTCCTTTGTGGAATTTGAATATAAAAACTGTGCTATTTTAAAGTTGTCAGAAATGTATATATTGTAAATGGGGGATCTCCAAGTTTTTATATAATTTATACAAACCTTAAATTATCACTAAATATGGTTCTACAATCCTGACAACTGTGGCTGCATGAGTTTCCTGTGCAGCTGCATTCTCAAGGATGTTCTCACCTGCTACACAAAGTGCTATGTTACATTTACAGTAAACACTTACCACAGGGGTGAGGGCCATCTGACAGCTGTAGATTCGTGCAAGGCCAAAGTCTGCTAGTTTGACTTGTCCACAGCTGGTCACTAGAATGTTTTCTGGTTTAAGATCACGATGCACAATACAGTTCAAATGAAGGAATTCAAGGCCGGAGAGGAACTGTCTCATTAGATCCTGCAAGAACAAAGAGTACAATTAGTAAAATGCATCTTCAGTATAACACACACACTAAAACAAACCGCATAGTATGATTCACACTTGGGAATGCCCTCGCTTGGCGATTACATGCGAGAACCCCAGCGGGGGGTTCCCATGATGAGCTGCGAGAAGCAGCTCCATTGAAAGACAGACTTCTTGCGTCCGGCGCCGATTACTGCATGATCGATTACATGGGAGTGAATTCGATTAGCAGCAGGTGCACTGCAGGCTGCCTTCCATTGATTTCTGGTATTAGGCCGGGTTCACACTGGTGTGATATTGGTCCTACTTCCATCCAACTTGCATGAACAGGATACGATTTTGCTCCGACTTTGAGGTCGTCTGACTTGTCAGACCAATGAAAACAATCCCAATGTGACATAAAATTCCTTCTCCTGCTGCTGTAATCACCATGTCGGATGTCGCAAGTCGGATGGTTAGGATGAGGATCCGACTTTGATGATGTTGGAAAAGCGACCAGTCGGACCAAAGTAGTGCAGGAACCTTTTCTAAAGTCGGATCGACTTGTGTCGGACCAGTTAAGACGGCTCTAATAGGGAACCATCGATTTTTCACGTCATGTGCGACAAAAGCTCCGACTTTGGGAGCACCAGTGTGAACCAGGCCTAATCGCATGAACCTGCACTGGGGTTTTCAGAGGTAATCGTCAAGCAGGTGCATTTGCAATTGTGAATACCCAATAAAAAAGGATCCTTCATTCTAATACAAATTACTTCAGGCAAGCTTATGGGAGTTGGCTGAACGTTTGAACTAGGGCCGAAACAACTAATCGATTATGAAATTAAATGATTACAATTTTCATAATAGATTAATCGGCCAGTAACAATGAGGTTAAAAATAAACTAAAATTAACCCATTATAGTACAAAAAGAGCAAATTGCTACTGTAAATATTACTTTCACTGTCCCACAGTAAAAAATGAACCCCTTACAGTAGCGATTATTTGCTGTTTTTGTACTATTTTTTTTTTTTTTAACCCCATGTTACTAAACATCTCAGGCCTGGGTCACACCTCTGTGTTTTTTGGTGCTTTTTGCAGAAACACTACAGTTCATTTACATGGTTTCCTATGGGACACGTTCACATCCATGATTTTTTCAGCTGCTGCGTATTTGGAAAGGGCAAGGACTTTTTTTAACGCAAAACTGTGCTATTTTAGTTTTTTGGTTTAATATACTTCAATGGAGAAGCTGCAGAAAAGCATATGTAGCGGGGTCTCTAAATTTAGGTGGGACACCCAGGTGTGTAAGTATAGGAATACTGGACCACTTGTGTTCGTGGAGGATTGGATGGTGTAATAATCTCCTTGGCCTCTGGGTGGCGGGGTACCTGGAGGCTCAAGGTAGATTTGCCATTACAGTGCTACCCTTTTTGTCCCTTTCCGGAGATGGTACGACGAGGGCGGGGAACCCGCCGTGGTGTCGATGGGAGGAGATAAAAGGGGGAGACGCCCTAACCACAAGGTCTTCCGGAGGATCTTCACGCGCCCAGGCACCTTAGGCCTGGGTGCGGGCGGTTCTGGATTCCGGCCCAGGCGCCCTAGGCCTGACCGGAATGGAGTTGGAGTCCATCCCAGGCACCTTCAGCCTGGGGTGAGGTACTAAACTAGGAGGCCTGGGGTCCAGTGACTTCGACTGGATCCTGCGAGGGTGGAGACGTCCGAGGGTCCCTGAGGTGGATGGGGCCCATGTCTGAGGTGAGGAGGCCGGGGAGGTTACCCATCCGGAGAGTCTGGAGCAGCATCAATGCAGTGACGGATGGGCCTCTGGTAACTCCCTTGGAGGGACATCTTCCCCTGACAGGGGCCGCAACGCAGCGAAGGTACTCCTATCTACGTTCTCTTGAGTCGCTGGTAGAGACTCCCAGATTCTAAGTCCTTTTTAGCTGAATGCTATAGTAACCGCTGGCGAGATCGCAGTGGTTTAGTTAATAACCAGGATAGTGCCTCGACCTGCTCACCCCCGTATCAAAATGTTATTAAGTCGCAACCAGTTGGCTACTGAATCACTGTTTATTGTGAGATGTACAATAAAGCAAGAGTTGGACTGTGATCGGTGTGTGGAACTCTGGTTAATGGGAACAGAGGGAAGTGTTGGCACAGCAGGACTGTATTCTAGACCAAAGCACATAGGCACGAGGAAATATCTGGTACTGGCCTTCACCTCACCCACAGCTATGGGGAGGACATGGGCCGTAGCGCATCTCACCCTGTCGTGTGACATACCCCCTAGACAAAGGAGATGGGGTGAGGCCGCTACACATGTAATGTGTTTTTGCAGCAATTTGTGTTTTGGAATCTGCCCAACAACAAATTGGTCCAAAAATTCTTTTTTTTTTACGATTATTAACAGATCGAAACAATAATCGGCCAACTAATCGATTATGAAAATAATCGTTAGTTGCAGCCCTAGTTTGAACACCGCAAAGGTGAGGACTCCCTTCTCAATAGATGTTAAAGCTGGGTACACACAGGCCAAATGTCAGAAGACAACGACCGGTTAAACTCTCACACACACACACACACACATAATTAGGGCTGTGGAAATTAACTATTAATTCCTTGATTAATCGATTAATTGTTTCGATCGATCAAAATTCTTTGGGCTTGCCGCGTCCATCTGAAGGGCTCCTTTGCTGTGCCTTCATATCTGCATGCCGGCAGGACCTTACTATCTGCCACATGCAAGGGCTGTTACACTTCCCTCTATCAACCTGGGATTCTACAGCCATCCACGGAGTTGTGATAGTTCCCTTCACGGGACATCTACATGCCGACGGACTGATGTTAACCCCTCCTCATCTGGATTCAGCAGTGGTATCATTGTACACATTTTTATACCAGTATCATACTTGGCTACAAGGTTTTTATGACTGCTTTTGCTACCGTTTGGTATTACTCGCACCATTTTTACAGTTTATGGAGCTACATCAATTTTATCTCTAGTGCAATATTTATTTTGTTATCTACTTGAAGACTATAAAAGTTTCAATGCTATTCCCATCGAGCGTTGCCTTTGTGTGTTTTTTGTATCCTGCTATCCATTTTTCCAGTGGTTGGTAGCTGCACTGGGAATCGGCCTGCAAGGAGATCAGCTAAAAGTAGTTGGATCTATGTGCGTTATAATTAATCAATAAAAAAAAACAACGATTAATCGAACACGAAAATTTTAATCAGTAACCGCATATATATATATATATTTTTTTTATTAATAATAATAATAATAATAATAATAATATGTACCAGGCTTAAGTTTATACTTTGATAAACTTATCTAAAAAAGGAGGTAGGAGAAGCAGCGAATCCGATTGCTGCCAGAGCCAGCACACAGTTTAAAATATTTATTTTCCTGTTCAAACCCGGTGCATTTAGCCGCATAACCTGCATTGATTGATTAATGCAGTCTCAAGACAAGGGCACATAGAAGACAATTGTTCTCCATGTGCCCTACATGTTTGGTTGTTTGCGTGCCATAAAAATGCTGCATGTTTACTCAAGAGAAACTCACTGCAATGCATAAGGCTGCATTCACACCGGAGCTTTTCCAGCTCATAAAACGCTCATCTGAAGAGTTAAAAAAAAAAAGCCCAACAAGCAAAATCCAATTCATTTAAATGGCCCTTGTTCTGAGCGCTTTGCCGCCTGAAGCAAAACACCTGAAGCTCCAAAGTACATCAGCTTTTTGGGCAGATTACAGGTGGTTTTTCTGCATGTGTGACCTTTTGACCTGTACAAAATTTGGACCATACGGATTTGGTCCGTATGATCAAAGCAAGGAAAAATCCTTCCATTCGTCTATGCACGAGGTTATTAGGAAAATTGGTAGCCTCATTCGAGGCCATTCCTTACGCCGTTTCACTCAAGACCCTTGTAGAGCAGCATCCTGTACAAAATCGCGGCAAAAACCGCACAACTTTCCATCTGAAAACGATACACTCAGGTGTGACTGCAGCCTTAAGTTCAAAGAAGTGTGGATTCTTTGTCACTTTCAAAAAAGTTTCTCTACATTGCAATTTCATTAGCAAGGAGCAACAGAAGATTACATTTTTACTTTAAGTTTTTCTTTTCATTTATATTGTTTAGTTGCCATTTTTCTCCCCAATCCCAGAAGATCGGCCTGTCTTCAGTATTTACAGCCCAGCAGAGCTCCTTCTGCAAAAGTAGTAAAAGTTCCTGATGCCGCCTGAAGATTTTATGAAACCCTATGGAACATCACATCTGCTATGTACAGTACACAGCCAAACAGAGGCCAATATCCAGGTCTGTAAATAGGACTCTTGTGCCAATATTGTGCAAACTGAAAACCAAGAGCAGGGATGCAAAACGGCATCTGACTTCCAGCAAAGACCACATAACTACGGTTAGTTCCTCTTTTTCTTGCTTTAGATAGAAGGTGAATGGTTAAAACCTCTCTAGCAGACATTTTTCACTGTCTCTGTCCCTTTTGGGAAGAAATATCTTCACTTCCTTCCCCAGTTACCACCATCTCCACAGCAGAGACACAGGAAGCAGTAAACTGACAGAGGATCTAGGCTTTCCCAACCAAGAAGTGTCTTTACTGCTTGGTCCACATTAGAGAGATCGGCCTTCAATTCTAATCAGGATGACTACCGTCACCAAACAGGAAGGGAACACCTGACAAAAACATCACAGAAGTTCAAACCCTTCCCTATTCTAGCTAAAAAGAAAAAAAAAAAAAAAACAGTACCCATTGGCCATTTAAAGCTCAAGTTTAGTAAAAAATAAATAAAAATAATAAAAAAAAAAAAGTGTTAAAAAAAATATAATCAGCACACAGGAAATTCCTTGCAGTGCACGCAATGTGTCTCTTCCATGATATTCCCCACCCCACTGTAATTGTCTGATACCACAGAGCCAAGGGACCCATCATATAAACTCATGAACAGTGCCAACTATGCCCATGAATGGATGAAAGGTCCGCCTCCATTTCTAGATCGTTTTTAATTCATAGTAGCTATAGTACAACTTTTATGAAAGGAAGAGGGGGGGGGGGGGGGGAGGGCGGGCATAGTCAACACTCTTGAGGAGTGCAGATCACTGTTCATTTTGGCAACGAACCTTGATTTTGTTTAAGGCCCCTTTCACACTGGGGCGGGAGGTGCGGTAAAGCGCCGCTATTTTTAGCAGCACTTTACCGTCGGAATTGCAGCAGTATTCGGCCGCTATCGGTGCGGTTTTAACCCCCGCTAGCGGACGAAAAAGGGTGAATACCGCCGGCTCTGTAGAGGCGTATTGCCGGCGGTATAGCCGCGGTGTCCCATTGATGTCAATGGGCAGAAGCAGTGAAGGAGCGGTATACACACCTCTCCAAAGATGCGGCTAGCAGGACTTTCACACTGGAGAAACAGCAGCTGCCGCTTCAGGTCGGATTGCAGGCGCTATTTTTAGCGCAATAGCGCCTGCAAACCACCCAGTGTGAAAGGGGTCTTAGTGTCTTGACTAAAATGGCATTTTAGTCTTCTGCAATTGTTTTAGTCCTATTTAGTCAACTAAATCTTCAGTAAATTTTAGTCAACGGAAATCATTTTCATCGTCTAAAACCTAATGGGTGTATTTAAATTGTAAGGCATTATTCAAGCATTTCTCTCCAACTTCCAAATTCATTACAAAATCCATAACATTTTATTTGTGGTATTTGGGTTTGAACATGCACTACAGACCAGTGTTAATTTTGACAACAAATTTCTATTTAGTTTTAGTCATAGTCTTCACTAAAATGCCATTTTAATTCTAGTCGTATTTAAGTCATCTCAATTGTTTTAGTCATATTTTAGTCTACCAAAATAGTATTAAATTTAGTCGAAGAAAATGTTCCAGTCAACAAAACTAACACTGGTGCATACGACAGGTCCCTCAGCCTTATTAGCCCCTGTGGTACCAGACAATTACAGGAGGGGGGGTTTAACTAAGGCTAGGTAAACACAGTTTTTGTCCAACCCAGCGGGAGAAGCTTGCTATACTAAACTATCCAATGTTAGTACAGCAATCTCCCGCTGAGCTATTGTGTTCTGACAGCTGGATTGGACCCCTTGATAATGTCCTATTGGATGAAACGCTTTGGGGAGGAGACACTAGTGCCGACGTCGGGCCACTGTCCGATACAGAGTCGGCAGTGGCACCCATTGTCATATGTTTTTATGATTAATTTTATTTTGGCTTTTAACATACACATCCAATAAATACTACACTACGGAGACTTCATCTGGCTCCCGGTAAGCTTTATTTCTTACAGCTACATCTGGATGATGCAAGTTGCTGAACAGCCTTCCCCACAACAGATGGTGGATCTACACTAAGTGCGCGTTTGTTGCTGTAACGGCAGCCAGCTTTTTACAGGGGTGCGATGGATGATTCTAGTGCACTGTATTGAATCTAGGAAACAGCTAACTGATTAAGCGGTCAACTGATTAGTTTGCCTGCATACAGCATGCATTATTTGTTTACATATCCGGAAATGCAGTGCAGCGCACATACTGACATGTTTGGATGGTGTACTGAGCTGTATGTGCCTGAGAGCTGCAGAATGTGTGGAAAGCAATGCCTCATGGGACATGTAGTCCTGGGCAGAAAGCGAGCGATTCTAAAGGCAGAAGTTTTTTTTACCTTGCTATAGGGCAGGGGTCTCAAACTGGTTGCCCTCCAGCAGTTGCGAAACTACAAGTCCCATGAGGCATTGCAAGGCTGACAGTTACAAGCATGACTCCCACAGGCAGAGGCATGATGGGACTTGTAGTTCTGCAACAGCTGGAGGGCCACCAGATGGAGACCCCTGCTATAGGGGCACTCTGAAGGCAGGAGGAGCCAGAAGTGACGGTGGGGGGCCCCAGAAAAAAGGGGAAACAGGACTGCTCTGTGCAAAACAATTGCCCAGAGCAAAAAATATCACTTTAAAGAGGCTGACAGACTGGAGGTAATATGAGGCATTACAATTACATTTAAAATAAAACTTTTACCAGTATTGTGCATTATATTTAAAATGATCATATCCATGAGAAAAAATAAAAAAGTCTTAGCTTTTAGTACTACTTTAATATAAGAGATTTATATCTCCCTTCCACCCTTCATATAGCTTCATGTCTGACTCCTAGTTAAAAATGCCCATATATCCTACTTTTGGGTGTATTTATGAATAAATAACTTTCACTGTTCAACAGTATAAAAGATTACGATTATCTGGTACGCGATTCGATTCCGCGAAGCATCACGATTACCGACGAGCTCCCACTTCCGCTTGGGCCGCCTAGGCATCCCTTCCTCCCTGCGATCTTCAGGGGCACATCACAGGTCCCAGAAGATTGCCCGGCTATGCAGGACAGCGCAGGGAGACATGCGCACCCGGCTGTGAAGCTGCAAGCTGTCACAGCCGGATGCCTACAGTAGTATTGCCAGCACCGTGGACAGGCGGGGGAGAGAATGGAGGGTTCAGGTGGCCACGTCGCTGGATTGTGGGACAGGTGAGTGTCTTTCTGCGCACACTTGTGGAATGGCAACAAACTACGGTACCTAAAAATCTCCAAAGGCGACGCTTAAAAAAAAATAAACGGTTACCAGGTTAGAGTTACAGAGGAGGTCTAGTGCTAGAATTATTTCTCTCGCTCTGACGAACGCGGCGATACCTCACGTGTGATTTGAACACCGTTTACATATGCGGGCGTGGCATGAGTATGTGCTTTCTTTGCTACGCGAGCTCGCGGGGACAGGGGCGCTTTAAAAAAAAAAAAACTTATTTTTTCCCATTTATTTTATTTATTTATTTTAACATTGTGTTTAACCCCAAATCCCTCCTCTGCACTTTAAAGTATTCAGATCGCCAAAAACGGTGATTCTGAATACTGTTTTTTTTAAAACTGGCGCCATTGGCAGCCGAGTAAAGTGTAAGTGACGTAGTTTTCGTGTTTACATACAGACCTGGAACGAAGCCGACGCTTCGTTCCAGTCTGTCTCTAGCCGCTGGAAAGTAGCGGTTCGCGGACCGGGTCTCCCGGTCAGAGCGGCGGGATAACAACCGAGCGGCTTTTAGCCGCATCGGTTGTTATCACTGGAAAGCCGACCGCCCGCTCTAAAAACGGTACCAGGATGATGCCTGCAGCTGCGGGGGTCATCACGGTAATCGATTTTCCCGGTCGCATGCATCAGGGACACCCGAATCGCGATTTTGGCACTTCTAATAAATGGACCACCCTTATAGTAGCGATTATCTGCTCTGTTTGTACTATAAAAAGGGCTAATTTTTATTAATTTTTTTAACCCCATGACAGATGAAAAAAAAAAAAAAAAAAGAGAAAACATGCTGCCACTACTAAACGTCTTAGGCCTGATTCACACCTATGCGTTTTTTTGCAGAAACGCGCTACAGTTTATTTAACATAGTTCCCTATGGGACACGTTCACATCTATGCCCTTTTTAGCTGCTGCGTATTCGGAAAGGGCCAGGGACCCTTTTAAAATAAAACGCGTGAAAGAGGCCTAGTAATGGTACAGAAAACTGTCACGAATGGCATGTGCCACATTACCAAAGCAGTTAGAAACTGGTGTTGGTGGTGCAGATAAACTTGAAACAGGTTTAAATCACTAGCTTAAGCTTTCAATACAGAAAACTGCCAGACAGGTCACATACATCTTTCTGCCTATGCAGTTGTGTGGAGCAAGAGCATTGTGGGCAGATGGATCCGGAGCATGCAGCTCCAACTAAACTGCTTTCTGTGCTGTATCTGGTGCAGACATGGCAAAAACATGGAGCAAATCACTCTTAAAATAACAAAGGGGTCTGTGCCCCTTTTGTTAATTTAGGAGCAAGATTTGCCAAGATTCCTTGGCTTAGAAGAGCGGTGAAGGCTTTTTTGCCAATTCCCCCCAATGGGCTGTCATTTCAAAACAGGCAGATAGGCGCACACTGGATTTATGGCAGAACAACAATTATGTTTCTGCACTTGCGGGGTGTTTAAAGAATTAAATATGGAGAAATGAGCATGTATTCCAAAGAGGTTTTAAATAGGGATTTGCTTACATTTCCTTCACTGCATAGGAACAATTACCGTATATACTTGGAGTATAAGCCGAACCGAATATAAGCCGAGGGACCTAATTTTACCACAAAAAAAAAAAAAAAAAAAAAAAAATGGGAAAACGTATTGACTCAAGTATAAGCCTAGGGTGTCCATCTGCATGCCTCACTGTGCCCATGGCCTAGACTGACGTTTAACATGGGAGTCTATGGAAGGGGTGTTCGGATTTGAAAAATTGGTGCTCCCTGGCGGTAGATCCCTCCAGACAAAAAAACTATGCACACTTCTAGAGGAGAAATGGGGATACATGTGTGCCAAGTTTCGGGTCCAGAGGACCTACGACCGGCCGGTACCGGGTCCCCAAAGTCACCGGAGAAATGACCGTTTAACATGGTAGTCTAAGGAAGGGGTGCCCGGTTTGAAAAAAAAAAATTAAAAAAAAAAAAAAAATTGGTGCTCCCCGGCCGTAGGTCCCCTGGACAACAACCTTTGCACACTTGTAGAGGAAGAGTGGGGCTACGTGTGGCAAGTTCATGGGTACCGGGTCCCCAAAGTCCGTGAGATGAGGCGCAAAAAGTTGACTTGAGTATAAGCCGAGGGGGGCATTTTCAGCACAAAAAAAAAGTGCTGAAAAACTCGGCTTATACTCAAGTATCTAACGGTACAACTGGGTTTTTGTTTTACTGCAACAAGCCCAAAAAATGGCTTATTATAAAACCTAGAGCAAATAAAACAACTTTAATGTTTCCGCATAGCAGGGGGATGATTGTGGAAGTTTGCAAGAAGATTTTTGTAGTTGTCACCTCCCAGGGAATTTCCCCCAAGTACCTCCGGCAGCCAGAGGCGCTCATTATCATCCTCGATGGCCACGCTTACAAATGAGGCCCAGCATGGAACAAAATATCCATTGCTCTCAATGCACAGCAGAGCTTTTTATAGGTTCTTCCTTTCACCACAAAGAAAAATCTACCACCACAACGGTGCAAATCAAATGCTGCAGAACTGTGATAAACAAGATTAGCGTAACTATGCTATAATTTATAGAACATTCCAATTACCCCATCCCTACATCTTCAAAGACCCAAATGTAATAAATATTTGGGAATATTAATTCAGCTGCTGAGCAAACACCATTCAGCTGATGTGCAGCTGCTCCGATTCATCCGCTAATGAGTCACACATTGTTCTAATGAAAATTCAATCAAGGGGAAAGAGACAGATATATGTTTAATGAACACATTCTGCAACTTCCAGGTCAACAAATCTATCGAAAGTTCCATCGTCATTTAAATAAAAGCAAAGCAGATCTAGGGACTCCCAATACAAGGAAGAATGTATACATCAATATAATACACACAGTAGCATTCTACATACACACAAGGCCTTCATATACACACATACAAAGAGTCTTTCAAAATGCTGCCAAATTCCTTTTTCCAGATTTCCTTTCTACATCAGCTACTAGAATGATTTTTGAAAAAGAATGGTTCTTTTAACAGGGAAGCTCAAGTTCAATGAAAAGAACATTTTATATTATATATACAGAAATGTTGCAGGGCATAGGATACTATTGAATCAAAAGTATGCCAAATTTCTGAATCTTAAAGCAGAGTTCCACCCAAAAGTGGGACTTCCGCTTATCTGCTTCCTCCCACCCTTTGGTGTCACATTCGGCACCTTCACTGCCTGGTTCCCTTACCAGAAATGGCAGCGGCAGCACCCGGGAGTCGATCCGAAGATGGGCTGGGGTGCCGACATCGCAGGCTCCCTGGACAGGCAAGTGTCCCAAGGCCTCTTTCACACAAGGCGGACTCGGCTGAGCTGGCGGATGACAGGTCCCTCTCTGCTCACCGAGTGGGGAGGGGCTTGTCGAGCGCCGCTGTCTCCTATGGAGAGATCTGATGAAAACGGACAGCATGTCCGTTTTCATCAGATCTCACCAATCCGATATGGACGGATGGGGACGTATCGCCATACGTCTGATTTTGGCGGATCGCGTTGGATGTCAGCGGACATGTCTCCGCTGACATCCGACGCTCCATAGGATTGCATGGAGCGGCCGTTCAGGTCCGCCGACAAAACTGACAGGGCTTTAAAAAGTAAAAAAATAATACTCATCTAGATAGCTGCATCTGTCCCTGCCGCCACTAAGACAAGGAACTGAGTGATCAAACACTGCTGATCGCTCAGTTTTCAGCCTGCAGAGAGCCAGTGACTAACATTCACCGGCTCTCTGCTCCTCCAGCACTCACTGGAGTGCTGGGCTGTGGAGGGATCAAGAGCGGCTGGCGCAGCCTCCCAGCGACTTACTAAGAGGCTGAGCCAGCTGCCGGTCTGGCCATCCGGGTGGAAAGTCAGGATCTTTTCGGAGCATGGATCGGCTGAGTGACGTTAGCCGACAGCGGGCTTTAGCCCTCTGACGGCTGAAAATGGGTCACGGGAGTGCGGAACTGTAACGAGCCCCTTTGCTCACTCGGCTCCACTCTCCCGACACTCCTCTGCTCTATTGGATCATCCGGTGCTCCAGGATTCAAACGGTGCTCCAGGATTCAAACTACAGCTATGTGCCATTCGAATCCATTTGTGATCGGTCAGAACAAACACCAGGCAGGCTGTATGCAAGTTCCAACAGGAGAGACTTTATTAGAACCAAAAACAAGTCTTATATACAGAACAGAGGAAGTAACCAGAACATAAATTAACATGAGCTAATTAACTAAATCCTTTAGACAGCCGAGGTGACTCCTAGATATGACCTTTCAGGGTAGACATCCCGTCTCCTACCTGTCTCACCTGCTATACAATACACATTATCATAAGTGTAAACATCACACATTTAGCAGGGTCAAATTAGCACAGAGGACAGACAGATGGCTGGAGGTGATTGCATTCGCATATCCTTAGAGTGAATGTGTGAACGTCCCAACAGTATGACTCAGTCACTCTAATGTGGCATATACAGGGTCCCCAGAGTCTGTGTGTCTTGGGGGGACATGGACCTGAATCCAAAGTAACACCCCCTCCAAAAGCCTCTGTCCCGGCTAGGTCTGTCACAGATTCAAAGGAGAAATACTTCAGTATTCAAAGGTCCATGACAGGAACGAACTGCACTCCTGTGATCCATAGAAGTAGCCAAAATAGCTATGGCTATACTTCTTTAAGTGCCGGATCACATCTGCGTGGCTTCAAAGTCACGCAGCTTTGACAGCCGACATCCTACACGACTTCATTGCAGCTTGCTTGCTACTTCATTAACAGAAGTCAATCCAAGTAACAATGAAGTGGCCCAAAAGTAGTGCAGGAACCTTTACTTGAGTTGCACCGATGAGGACAGCCCAAATGCAGTCAATAGGGTGTGACTTGTCATGCGACTTTGAACTCTCAAGTCGCATAATGAGTCGCTGCAGTGTGAACAGGGATCCTTACCCTTTAATGCTTACATACTTCAGACTGTTTAAATCTAAATCCCCAGACCGATTAGATATCAGTATGAATAAAAAAAAAAAAAAAAAAAAAAAAATATAATAATAATAATAATAATAATAATAATAATAATAATAATAAACCACTAGCTTGGTTTTAATTTGATTTAAAAATCCTTATCTTTTTATATGTAAATCAATCTAACCCATGCACGTTTTTTTTTTTTTTATAAACTAAAAAGGTCAGCTATGGCAGGTTCGTATGTAGACTTTCATGCTCCAGCAACAGGACCATTTACAGTCCACACAACTGCACCATCTCTGTAAAGTGGGGGGGGGGGGGGGGGGTGATCATTAAAGAACGTCATTTTGCCATTTAGGATCTTTGCTTCTTCCAGCAGAGAGGTTTACCAGAGGATCGTCACTTTGATAATTATAGTGGAGAGTTAATGGATCAAATTATGAGCCCCTCCTAAAAACGCTGGCTGAGGTTTGGAGGCTGAAGTGTCCCACTGAGGGTTCAATGTAGAACACTTCCGAGCACACATTTTTGGAGCAGAGACCAATCACATGAATAAAAGGCCTCATTGGCCAGGGTTCTCCCTATCCCAGTTACATGCCCCCCACCATCTGAATGGGGGCTTTACTCTCTTTGGGATTCTGAAGCACTAAAACACATTTGTAATGTACACCATAGATTCCAGCTGTCCCTGCTTTCAAGGGACTGTCCCTTATTTGGAACAAAGTCCCTCTTTTCTTCTCATTTGTCCCTCATTTTGATCTGATCTATACAGTGGTATGAAAAATGCACGAATCAAAAAGTGTTTCCCAGCGCTAAACCTTTCATCCAATTTGCTGCATCTGTAAATTCCAAAAGCCAGTATAAAAAGGAATAGTAGGGGTCAAAAAGCACGCAAGTTTAACCCAAATTAAACAAAACATCTCAGTAAGGCACCATTCACACGACTATTATAATCCATTTTAGGAAGATCTGAAGAGAAGCTCAATTTTCTATATATAGCAGACATGTTTATATGTAGGTCTGAAGAGAAAAAAAAAAAAAAAAAAAAAAAGTTTTGCGTCCTTGTCTATTTTTTTATTTAATTTTTTTAAGACCTAAACCATGACGGACCAGAAGTAAAAGATGTAAACAGATGTGCACTCGTTTACATTCGCTTGCCGCAGACATGGGTCCATTAAGCTTAATTTCCCAAAAAACTGAACGAACTTGAATTTCTCGAAAGTGACATCTATTCTGTTCCAGTTTGGCAAGGCACCCGTTCACAGATTCCCTGCTGATTGTAACGGACGTCGCCTATGTGAAGGGACCCTAAAAAGGAAATTATAAAACCGCATAGAACTTTGTAGCTCCAAGTGCTTCAACTATTCCTTTCGAAGAGGAAGTGTAATATTGTTTGGTGCTGACCTGCATTACCATACGCAAAACACAGAAAATTAGGGCACTTTCACACTGAGGCGCTGGCCGCGTTAGCGGTAAAGCGCTGCCAATTTTAGCGGCACTTTTAACCCCCGTTAGCGACCGAAAAAGGGTTAAAAGCGCCTGCGCTCCCACACCGCCACAAAGATGCTGCTTGCAGGACTTTTTTCCTGTCCAGCAAGCGCACCGCCTGAGTGTGAAAGCACTCAAGCCTTCACACTGGGGCTGCAGAAGGACATTTACAGGTTTTTTTTTTGGTGCTACTTTTAGCGCAAGAGCGCCTGTAAAACATTTTGGCGTGAAAGTGGCCTTAGAGCTGTGCCTGGAGATCTCATTTAAAACGCAATTCTTTCCACCTTACACTAACTACTTTGTTGTGAGAGAGGCTAGAAAAAGTATTTGGTAGTTATCCTTTACAACGGCAACTAATTTCAGAAAAATACTACTACAATAATAGGATTTTTATAACAGCTTACCTGTAAAATCCTTTTCTTGGAGTACATCACGGGACACAGAGCGACATAGTCATTACTAATGGGTTATATAGATACCGTCAGGTGCTGGCACTGGCAACTTCCAAAACCGGAAGTACCCTCCCCTATATAAGCCCCTCCCATCTGGGAGCACCTCAGTTTTGTAGCAAAGCAATAAGTGTCCCTAAAGAGGGGTGGGAGCTCTGTGTCCCGTGATGTACTCCAAGAAAAGGATTTTACAGGTAAGCTGTTATAAAAATCCTATTTTCTTTCTCGTACATCACGGGACACAGAGCGACATAGTCATTACTAATGGGATGTCCTAAAGCAATGCCAAATGAGGGGGGGGATACACCATATATAAGCTGAGCGCTATCAGACATGAGGATCTTTTGCGGCCTGCAACACACTGCGCCCAAAGGCGACATCCTCCTGACTTCTAACGTCCACCTGGTAGGACCTAGTAAACGTGTGTACCGAAGACCATGTTGCGGCCTTACAGATTTGAGCCAGGGAGGCCTGGTGATGCACTGCCCATGAAGTTCCAACTGCTCTCGTGGAGTGCGCTCTAACTTTGAACGGAGGCGGTCTCCTTCTCAAGCCATAAGCTTGTATTATGACCTGTCGAATCCACTTGGCTAAAGTAGATTTTGACGCTGCCTGACCCTTTCTGGGGCCTTCCGGCAGAATAAACAAAGTATCCGTTCTGCGAATCTGAGCAGTGGCTTTTAGATAAGCTTTAACTGCTCTTACTACATCCAAAGAATGAAATAACTTTTCCTCTACCGAAGTAGGTTTGGGGAAAAAAGGAAGAACCACATCTTGGTTCAAATGAAACCTCGATACCACCTTAGGAAGAAAGGCTGGATGAGGACGTAACACTACTCTGTCCTTATGGATAACCAGATATGGCTCCTTACAGGACATAGCTGCTAATTCCGATACTCTTTTAGCCGAACAAATGGCTACTAGAAAAATCAATTTCCTGGTGAGAAGCACCAAGGAAATATGCTGTAATGGTTCAAATGGTTGTTTCTGTAGAACCGACAGAACCAAGTTTAGATCCCATGGACATATGGGAATATTAACCGGAGGCCTAATACGCATCACTCCTTGTATAAAGGCTTTGACTAGTGAATGCGAAGCCAAGGGCCTTTGAAAAAATATTGACAAGGCCGAAATCTGACCCTTGATAGTACTCAAGGCAAGCTTCCCATCTACAGCCCACTGTAGGAAGTCCAGAATCCTACCTATTACGTACTTATGTGGATGCCATTTCTTGGCCTCACACCACGCGATGTACGCCTTCCAGATTCTATAGTAGATCTGCCTGGATACCGGCTTCCTGGCATTGATCATGGTAGATACCACAGCATTAGAGAGCCCTCTCTTTTTTAGAATGTGGGCTTCAATAGCCAGGCCGTCAAACCTAGGGCTGGTAAGGAAGGGTGGTATATCGGTCCTTGCGAAAGCCGGACGACGTGGGAGAGTCCAAGGACTCCCCACTGAAATTTTACAATCTCCGCGTACCACGCTCTTCGGGGCCACGCTGGAGCCACCGGAATCACTGGTTTCTTTTCTACCCTGATTCTGCGGAGTAATCGAGGTAACCATTGTGGCGGTGTGAATGCATATATCAGCTTGAACTGATCCCCAGGGAACACTAGGGCATCCGAGCCGCAAGCTAGGGGATCCCTTGTCCGAGAGACAAACCTGTCCCCCTTTGCGTTGAATCTGGATGCTAGAAGATCTACATCCGATGTTCCCCACCGCTGACATATTGTCCAGAAAACCTCGGGGTGAAGGGACCCTTCCTCTGGGCCTAATTGCTGGCGACTTAGAAAGTCCGCCTTCCAATTCTCCACTCCTGGAATGAATACCGCAGATATGGCTGGGACATATTTTTCCTGCCCATTTCAGGATGTAATTTACTTCCCTCTGGGCTGCACGACTCCTGGTGCCCCCCTGATGATTGATATATGCCACTGCTGTGGCATTGTCTGATTGAATTCTGACAGGGGACCCTTGGAGTTTGGATGTCCATGCTACTAGGGCATACCGGGCTGCTCGTATCTCTAAGAGATTGATGGGCAGGGCCTTTTCTGCATCCGACCATCTGCCCTGGAGAGACTATTGCTCCAGTACTGCTCCCCAGCCTATAAGGCTGGCATCTGTAGTGACCACCTTCCAAGAAATCGGACTGAAGGATTTCCTTTTTTCCAGATTCTGGGGAACCCACCACCAACGGAGGCTCTTGCGAACGGAAGGGGACAAGGACATTGTAAGTCTAGGGCCTGAACTTTTTTGTTCCAGGCTGACAGTATGGCCCCTTGCAAATTCCTTGAATGGAATTGACCGTAGGGTACTGCTTCGAATGATGCCACCATTTTTCCCAGCAGCCTCATATACAGGCGTATGGACGGCTGTCTTTTTTGTACCCACTAAGTGGATCAAATCTTTCAAAGACAACACCTTTCCTCGAGGCAAGAATATTTTTCTCTGGCCTGAATCCAACCTTAGCCCCAAGTATTCCAGACTTTTGACTGGTTTTTAGGGCTGACTTGTCTCGGTTGATAATCCAACCGTGAGATTCCAGATACTTGATCGTCTTGTGAACGACCACGTCTAGTTTTTTCACTGAGTGGTCTATCAGCAACAAGTCATCCAGATATGCCATTATCATTACACCTTGTGTTCTTAGATTGGCCAATAAAGGGCCAGAATTTTTGTAAACACTCGTGGTGCTGTGGCCAAACCGAAGGGTAAGGCTCTGAACTGAAAATGGCGCCCTTCTACTGCAAAGCGTAGAAATTTTTGGTGGACTGGAAAGATGGGAATGTGCAAATAAGCATCTTTGATGTCGATCGTGGCTAACCAATCCTCCCCTTGTAGGGCAGTGGCCACCGATCGGATCGACTCCATCGGAAAGTCCTGATATACAGGAATTTGTATAGCCCTTTTAGAATTAATATGGGCCTCCCGACCGCGTTTGCTTCGGGACTGTAAAGAGGTTTGAGTAAAACCCGAACCCTCATTCTTCCAGGGGAACCTCCATAATTACTCCTTGGAGCAATAGTTGTTCTAGTGCCAACAGGAGGGACTCTCTCTTCCGGGGATCCCTTGGCACGTTTGACCTCAAAAATGGGAAGGAGGAGAGTCTTTTAACTCCAAACTGTATCCCAAACCTACTGCGGAGAGCACCTATCTGTCTTGATCGTGTCCCGCCAGGTCTCTTGCGAACAACTGGAGTCCTCCCCCCACCCGACTGAGTGGGGGCTTCAATGAATTTAACTTTGGGGGAGGTTTTGTACCTCCCCTGACCCAGGGTTTCTCATTACCCTGCTACTGTCCCTGTTTTTTACCCCCGGGATTTGACCGAGGAGGCCGTCGGAACTGTTACACAGCCGATGCCCCAGGGACTGGAGAAGCAGGCCTCTTAAAGAGGGACCTCTAACTCTGCTTTTAACCGGCAAGAGCGTATTTTTACCGCTGGAGATTTTCTGGATATATTTGTCCAGGTTTTCCCTGAATAAGCGTTCACCATGAAATGGGACGCTAACCAGCCATTCTTTACAGGGAGCTTCAGCAGACCAGTTTTTGAGCCATAGGAGCCTACGCATATGTACTATAGACAGCGTAAGGTGGGAGGCCTGATGGACTGAATCCTCTATGGCGTCAACCGCAAAGCCTAAGGCTCTAGGTAGATCAGCTAGGGCAAAGCCTGCTGATCTGTCAAGTCCCTCAAGACCTGTTTCAACTGATCCTTCACTGCTTAGCAGACCCCAATAGCTGCTACTGCTGGTTGTATCACCAAGCAGATTTTCATAAGGACTCCAATCTTTTATTTATTGGGTTCTTGAACATTTGGACATTATCCACTGGACATGTCAGTGATTTATACATACAAGAGATGGCTGCGTCCATTGTAGGGACCTTCCATTTTTTTTTTTTTTTTGATGAACTTATCCTCCATGGGATAGACCACCGGAAATCTCTTGGGGGAATAAATATTTTCTCAGGACGTTCCCAATCCTGGTAAATGAGCCCTTTCAGTAAAGGGTGAAGTGGAAAAGAACAAACAGTCTGGGGGCTTCTAGCGACCCCAACGAGGATACAGTAGTGGTTGATGGTTCCGCAAGGTGCATTTTTAAATGCTGATCGGACCATGTTAGTCAGAGACTGAACCCATAATCTTTCAGCTTGAGATGCTGAGAAAAGGTTCCCCCACTGTTGATTCCTCTATAACAGAATCAACCTTATCCTGATCCCCTTCAGGCAGGTCGATCCCTGTATGGGACTGTTGCTCTGCTAACAGGCACTCTGAAGGAGGAGACGGAGATCGGGCGTGCTTTCCCTGACAGGGAGGCAGCGATAAATGTTGACAATCTCTCTCTAATCCTCCCAGAGCTGAGGAAAAAACCTCCTCTGTTACATACACAGGAGCAGGTGACTGAGGACAGCCACAGTACCAAGTACCCCTGCGGGGTCTCTACGGTCACTTACCTCTGAACTTCAGGGGAGACTGGTGCAGCAGGAGTATGCCCAAGATCCTCCGAGCCCGATGAGACCCCCTTCGCTTCCTGGAAGATTCAGTTCCGGAGCTTCTGGACGGCATATTCCTAAGCCTAAAGCTGAGGTATTCCAGCCGTAATACACCACTTTTACTGAGAATAGTCTAGCACAATTGCTGCTATATCACAGTTGGTGTCTACTAATGTGCCTTTCTAGGGGATGCCTGTATCAACCGCTTGCTGTATGCCTTTAAATGTTGCCAGCTCTGTCTCTGTACTTCATAGCCAGCTCACTACAATATTGTGGCTTTTTTAAACTGCTGGGACGCCCGCACATGCGCAGAAGCGCTGCGGCGCGCACAGAGCGTCATCCCCCAGGCTCCGCCCCCTTTCCCGGCTCACCTCTATATATAGAGGCGCGTGCACGCGCACGCGCGCGGGCACGTGCGCCTTCGGCGCTAATTTCAAATATGGTAACAAGGGACAGGAGCCAGGGCCCCTCTTTGCCGCAGGCCGGGGGATGGACGAGCACTGCAACATGGCAGAGGAAGCAGTTTCCTATAAGAGAACTCACCATCTGCCTGGACTTTGCTCTGCTGAGAAGAAGCTAGTCCACATGACAAGAAAACATTCCACAGCGGCCTCTAGTGGACAAACACAGGTACCGCAGTCTAATATATTAAATATATATATATAAAAAATTTTTTTTTTTTTTTTCTTGACCACCATTAAAAATTATTACATTTTTTTAGTAGTTACAGGCATGCACAGAATTTTGCGGGAATACCATTAGGTAACAGACAGAAAGACAAATTAGGCTTGGGGGTCCCCCAATAGAACCAAGTTCCTGGGGGCCCCCACTTACCTGTTCCCCGCCGCAGGACTTTGTTTGGTCCACAAAAGCCCAAACTTCACCTATCACGGCAGGCATTGTAATCAAACCTTCAGGGACCGGGTTCCCAAGGATTCCACTCCCCTGGACCTGTATAGCACCCTGCACAGAAAACATCTTGGTCGTGGGTATGACCAGAGCTCTGGATCCCAGGGTCCAGCTCTCCTAAGAGAAGCATTACAGGCAAAACCTTGCTCTTCTCTGCAAGGCCCGGGTACCGACCGTTTAGCTATGAAGCTTTTTTGGTCGGATCCGGAATAGCTTACTGAGGCCCAAAAGAACCTGTACGCAAGCTCAGTGAAAAACACATGTTTCTTCTTGGCCAACACCTTAGACACTGGCAAAAAACTGAGGTGCTCCCAGATGGGAGGGGCTTATATAGGGGAGGGTACTTCCGGTTTTGGAAGTTGCCAGTGCCAGCACCTGACGGTATCTATATAACCCATTAGTAATGACTATGTCGCTCTGTGTCCCGTGATGTACGAGAAAGAAATTAAATTCTCAGCCATGTTTTCACTTATTTTAAAATGGTGCACGTCTGTCCAACTGAAAGACCCCCAAGCTGAACACCTCAGAGTTTGAATCTATCCTCCTTAACCCATGAAGTTCAAACTATTACAGTTGAACCTCGGATTGCGAGTAACGCCGTTAACGAGCGTTTCGCAATACGAGCACATTTTTTATTTTTTTTTAAATCCTGACTCGGTTTGCGAGCACTGTCTTGCAAAACCAGCAGGATCCAAGCCTCTGCGGTGTGCAGTACTGCATTTGGCCAGAGGTGCGGGGGCGCTGGTGACACTCAGAAACACTCCGTTCCTGAGCGCAGCCGAGTATTTGAGTCTCTCCGGTGCCCCCCACCTCTGGCCACATGCGGTATTGCATGCCATAGAAGTCAATGTGGAACTAATTATTTTAGTTTCCGTTGACTTCTATGGGGAAACCGGCTTTGATATGCGAGTGCTTTGGATTACAAGCATTCTCCTGGAACGGATTATGCTCGTAATCCAAGGTACCACTGTACTGTAATCCTGTCTGCATTAATGTGAACAATGGTAAAGCTTTAATCCTTTTTTAGAACATCTCCGTAAAGCAAATAAATTAACCACTTGCCAACCGCCGCACGACTATGTACGTCGAGAGAATGGCACGGGGAGGCAGATTGACGTACAGGTACGTCCCTTTAAATCTGCCGCCCAGCGGGCACGCAGCTGGGGGGCGCGCCCACAGCGTGCGGCCGCGGGTCCCGGGAACTCGATGTTCCCGCGATTGCGGTAGACAAGGGCAAAACAGGGGAATGCCTTTGTAAACAAAGGCATTCCCCTATTCTGCCTAGTGACACGGTCACTGATGACCGTTCCCCGTGATCGGGAACAGTCATCAGTGACGTGTCACATGTAGCCACGCCCCCTAACAGTAAGAATCACTCACTAGGTCACACTTAACCCCTGCAGAGCCACCTAGTGGTTAACCCCTTCACTGCCAGTGTCATTTTTACAGTAATCAGTAAATTTTTATAGCACTGATAGCTGTAAAAATTACAATGGTCCCAAAATGGTGTCAAAAGTGTCCGATATAATGTTGCAGTCATGAAGAAGAAAAAAAAAAAAAAAAAAAAATCGCTGATCGCCATAACTAGTAAAAAAAACGCTTCTTGCGGTTTTTTTTTTTTACCAAAAATACGTATTCTTCTACATATCGGCCTAAACTGTGAAAAAATATGTTTTTTTAAATATTTTTTTGGGGGATATTTATTATAGCAAAAAGTTAATATTGCATTTTTTTTCAAAATTGTCGCTCTATTTTTGTTTATAGAGCAAAAAATAAAAACCGCACAGGTGATGAAATACAACCAAAAGAAAGCTCTATTTGTGGGGGGGAAAAAAAACAAAAAAAAAACGACGTCAATTTTGTTTGGGAGCCACGTCGCACGACCATGCAATTGTCAGTTAAAGCGACGCAGTGCCGAATCGCAAAAAGTGGCCTGGTCTTTGACCACCAAAATGGTCCGGGGCAGAAGTGGTTAATTAATAAAATAAGACTCTTAAAAACAGATACCTTAACGGTCTCCAAAGGTAAACCAGGCGGAGGAACTTTATTTAAGTAAGTTTTCAGGTCCTGATCAACATGCTCAAAAACTAGGGTCACCTTAGTCTCACGGTCTGTCCGGGCGGAGGCACAAACATCCATAAGCCTGCGGAAATGAGAGAAAAATTACAATTATAACAACGGATTACAACGTAGGCATTTTCTATACAAGTGATCTTTTCAGTACATTCATTCATCACAAACAATCTTAACCCATCCACCCAGGACCCTGCATTCACTATATCTGGTCTCCCACAGTATACAGAACATGGAAATGCAATTTTAGCACATCTAAACGGCTAAATACTTTTTCTAATCAGCCGTATATAGCAGTCTTGACTTTTATCAGTGTCTGGTTAAAGCCTGTTGGGAGTTTTCATTCTACTCTGACTATCCTATGAGGCTGCCTGACCTGTGTCTGGACATTGCCGATCTGCCCATGTGCTGATCACATGCACCCTAGCCCCCCCCCAAAAAAAACAAACAACAAACACACACAAAACTGAGCATGTGCTTGAGTGACTCCAAATGATCTGTGCTAATCAGGACATGGATTGGTGACGGTAAAAGGGGAAGATCAGAGAATACAGGATCAAAACAGCCTTTTTACACAATGCTGAGGATTAACCCCTTAGGTTCCACAGTGAGAACAAGCAGCATGCTTTCCTGCATATACAGACTCATTTTATTGTTGTGGGTTTAGTAACACTAAGCTTCTAGAATTGTGTATTTATTCCTTTGATTATGCACCTACAATTTCTGTAACCGATCGACAAACATTAAAATCTTGGCAGTAAAATATTCTACATTTATAACCATAATAGTAGCCTCTTTAAAAAAAATACAAACAAAATCTAGGTGCTTTTTTTACGGCATTAAATATATCGCAACACTTTGGGTTCCCCATCCCTGCCAATTATTAGTCTGAAATGCATGGAGGATTTAAAAAAACGAAATCCTCATTGGGATGGCTGGCAATGCCATTAAAATCGAATTGACATAGCTAAAAACAGCCATAGAGGGTGGCAATGGTAACAGTTTGCTGGTAAAAGGCTTGAGAAAGGGTGGGGATGCTGGAAACTGGCAGATTTTATTGTACCTTCTTACGTTCTACTTGAATAAATTTGGACTGATTTTCCAAGAGAGAAAGTTTTGCTGCACCCAGGGTTTTGGACTACCTCGATTTACTACTAGTGACTGGAATGTGCCTTCTTGCTAGCGCACACAGCTTATCCTCATCATGCAGGCCCACCCAGTTGAAATGTTTACAAATTACACACTTTTGGTAATTGGCGCAAGTAAAAAAAAAAAAAAATGCAAATTTCCAAGGCTCCATTCACACCTAGGCTTTTGGAATCGCCACAATTCTGCTCACGTTTCCAAATCGCGAAAAAAAAAAAAAAAAAAAAAAAAAAAAACACACGGAACGCACTTGCGATGCCATTACTTAATGCCGCGATTTGTTGCACAACAATTGCTGCAAAATCGTGCCGCGATTGGGGTGCCATTAGGAAGTTTTGTCGCGATTTGGAATTGCGGGCAGGATCACATCGATTCCACCTGCGATTCCAAATGCCTAGGTGTGAACGGAGCCCAAATGTACGATTTAGAATTTTATGTGCCAATTATATAAAAGCGTTGCACAGTGATTTATTGGTTTGCTGCATGATAATGGCGCACTGTTTAGCCATACGCATCCACCTTTCCTCTCCTGCTGCAGTGCTGCTCCCCGCTGTTCTTCACCAACTTTGGTGCATGCCATTGGGCATGAATAGAAACGGTCAAACTAATTGAGTGGCTAGAGCAGCTACACATAGAACCCGTGTAATAAAATTGTTGGTTTGCCGCATCAAAAACACACACACACACACACGTCACCCCCCCCCCCCAAAATTATTTATATATTGGATAGAGGGGAGATGGATTAGAACACCTGCCAGTTTTTATTGCTGTTTTCCTCTTAAAATTTACTCTCTCCATTTATCCTGTTAAAATATTCCAATGGGGACAGTAGTTCTGGCAACCTGGGGATCCTCAAGGAATTCCCTTTTATTTCCTGTTTGGCTTTGGCACAGGAAGTGCAGGGAAATCTCCCAAATGGGGCACAGATGGCAAAAAAAATTTGACGGGTTATAACCCTCCCTTGCTCTATCGAAAATGGAGAAAAAAAAAAAAAAAGTGTAAACAAGTTTTTATGAAACTTTGGCAAGCTTCAAGCAGCCTTCTCTAAACCTTGAAAAGCACCCTTTAGCTCTCGGTTGGAAATGTTTTACACAGATCTTAATGGGAGTGCCAAATGTCACTTTAAACAAGCGGCTAGCAGGCTTCATAACACTTCCAACAAGCTTCAACTAGTGCTGAAGCCTGCTAGCAGCGTGTTTAAAGTAGCAATCAGCACTCCCTTTAGGATCCGTGTTTAACGTTTACAAACCGGGACTGAACGGTACTTTAAAAGCTTCAATAAAGCTTGCTGAAAGCTCTGAAAATGCTTTCTAAAAGCATGCTGTTCACACTGATCTTCTACAAGCTGAACCCTGTGTGAAACAGGCCTTAATGCCATGTGAAATCCTGTGAGTGCCTAATTTCTGGATTTCTACACTAGGGTTAATTGAAACTGAATAGTGTACATAACTAAATAGAGAAAATAAAAAATAAAAAAAAAAAAAAAGGGGCTATGCACACATTTTTCCCCAGCTATGAACACCAGAGGGAGACATTAAGTAACAGGATCTCGAGGCAGCGAGGAACACTTGAATGTTAGGCTACTGATGCCTGGCTCTAAGTTCCAAGTATACAAAAAACAAAAACACAAAAAAAAGCCAAAATGACCAAACGAAAATATGACATGCAAGAAAAAAAATAAAAGATTTGAGGATACCATAAATTTCTGTATGTCAAGAATTTGCAACATCACTAAACATCCACAATTTCCTGAACATTGGAAGTAGTTGCCACATTGGACATCTCCCCCCCATCTAAAATATTATTATTAATATATATATATATACACACACACACATACCGGTATATATATGCGCATTTCCCATCTACTGCCAAATGTCACAAGGCTTTTTACAATTACAACCTGGCTTTTCCAGTTAATCAGGTCTTTTTTTTTCACTTTTTTTATTTTTGTTCAATAAAATTTTTCGTTGTTTTTAACACTCAAACTGGAATACACCAATCGATAAAGCGCTTATCCAGGGGGATAACGTTTTTTTCTTGCCTGGAGCGGACATCCTGTTAATGACCGACACTGCTGGCTGATAGGAACGACTGAACAAGAATGCTAAATTTAGATGCACAGAATAAAATATGAATACAATGTCAAGAATTTCACTTTTATTATATGCAAGTAAGAAATCTCTACATATTTGTGGTTGTCCTTGTTAGCATTCCCCTTGGCTTCTGGCGGAGTGCGGCTGGAGATTGTCGATGTACAGGGCCTGTTTTTTTTTTTTTTTATTCAAGAGAAAATAAAATTGGACAAGAGGGATGGGAATGCCTGAAGCTGCCAACACACACTAAGGAAATGATCAGCTTTTACTGCACAGTTCCTGCAGCAAGAACTCCTCTCTCAGATACCACTCAGAATTCATGTGTTTTACGGGGCTTTTTGTCTGTAAATATACTAAAAGGTCAGGCATAACCAAATTTTGCACATACAAGGTGGTGGAAGCAAATCTAAACCAGTGACATTAAAGTGTTACTAAACCCAGCACCCTGTATTCCTTATATCTGGTCTCTCTCAGTACACAGAACATGGAAATGCATATATTTTAGTAAATATAAACTGCTAAATACCTTTTCTCATTAGCAGTATATAGCAGTCTTGTGACTTCTATCAGTGTCTGGTTAAAGCTTGTAGGAGTAGTTTCAATATTGCACTGGCTGTCCTATCAGGCTGCAAGACCCCTGACCTTCTGTCTGGACAGTGCCGATTGCATGTGATCAGCACAAGGCCACTCTCCCAAGAAAAAAAAAAAAAACCTCTGGCAATTCACACCAAACTGAGCATGTGCAGCCTAACTCCAGCAACGCTGTCTCATCTTGTTGATTGAGCGATCAACTTGGGTACATTCAGCCTGCCTATACATGGTTTAAATCTCAGCCACACCTGCTAAACAGGCCAAGATTTGAGTCGTCTATGGCTGGTAAATGTTGTGATTTCCCTTTTTTTCTGCAACCACAGGTTGCAGGAAAGAAAAAAATCGCTCAATTCTCCCATCAACACAGACAGTGTTTATGGGGAAATCCCTCCAACAAAGCCATTGTGTTCTCCTGACATGAAGGGGTTAGAGTGGGGAGCCGCCCCTGCCGAGAGAACACCGCGATTATAGCTAGGGACTAGGGCATGTAAAAATCCAGCATGCTGGTTATACCCAAGTTGGTGGATGGACAAACTTTGGTACAATCAGTCTGCCCATAGAGGGTTTGAATCTCAGCCGATCCCTGCTGAACTGGTTGAGATTTGAACCATCTATGGCCAAATCAAAATTTGGCCAGTTCAGCAGGGATTGGCCAAATTTCAATCAATCTATAGCCTTTCCAACCTGTCAGAAGTCAAACTAATGATTTTTTTTTTTTTTATTAGCCCACTGGCTGATCAAAAAAATAAAGTGACCCATCTATAGCCAGCCTTAGAACAGGTTTGTTTTGACACATAATGGATGTATTTTTTTTACAAGTACTCCTCCATTTTAAGCATTGGCCACTAGACTCTATTGTTCGATTATTGTCAGCGTCTTCTCCTTGCTTTAGATAAAGGGAAACCGCAGGCTGTTTTCAGAGATAAATCCTCTGAGCATAATATTCTTAAGAATCTATGACAGATGAGGCTTTGCAAATACAAGAGATACGATATATACAGTAGGTCACCAGTCCCAGCTCAGTATCTACAAATGGCAGAAGATAATAGACTGTCAAATAATAACACCAAGGCCCTATTTCAGCACTTTCCCTATTAACCCTTACTGTATTGTACCAACTACCTCTCCAAATATTCCTTTATATGGCAAGCCTAGTAACATTATATTGAGGGTTTCAATGCAGTGAAGGTTTTGTACTGAACCAGTCACCTGTGGAAGATAAAAGCATATGCATTCTAGGGGTCTGGAAATGTCTCTGGTCTCTTCTAGCAAAACATTCCGTGGGCGACTGTTCACAATATGCATGCACTGATGGGCAGCAGAATAAAAAGGCCACACTATGATGGTGTCAGGGCCAGAATGAATCAGGCTTATGAAAGGCTTGTAAAATGTCACTGGTCACAAATCTGCTAAACAAAATAAATACAAAAGCACCAATCTCATCAAGGCAATGCTTGAAATATAAAAATCGAGCAAAGGCTTTAAAAGCAACGAAAAAACACTAAATTGTCAATAATCCTGCAGCACACCATATGGCCTGGAGGGCAATGGTCTCTACACTAAAGACTAGGGGGTGCAACGGATCAAAAAAAAACTCACGGATCGGATCATTTTTTCGGATCAGCAAAAAAAAATCTTGTTACACCCACCTGAGTTTCAGATTTCAGTTATTTTTAACACAAAAACTGAGCTTATATGCTTAAATACATTATTTGTAAATCCGACGGACTGTTTACATGTTAAATTTTAAAAGCAGCAGCAAACCTGCTGACTTTACATGGTTGCTAATGTGACACAACACCTCTGATTTTCACATTTAACTGTTAAATGTGAAAATCAGAGGTGTTCCGTCACATTTGCAACCATGTAAGGTTTGCTGCTGCTTTTAAATTTAACATGTAAACAGTTAGTTGGACTTCCAAATGTATTTAAGCATATAAGCTCCGTTTTGTGTTGAAATAAACTAAAATCTAAAACTCAGTTGGGTGTAACAAGATGTCCGCTTGGCCCCTTCTCTATCATTACTGTGCAGGAGTGTGGGGTGGAGCAAGATGGCGGCGAAACGTCACTACAACGGCCGCCGCCGGGTGTACCAAGATGACCGCCGCTCCGGAGCTAGGCCGAAGCCGCGGCCTTTCCTACGGCCGAGGCTCCGCGGATCGCATGGTGTTCCGATCCGAACAGGGTGACCCGTTCGGATCACCACCGATCCGTTGCACCACTACTAAAGACCCAAGTAGGGCTTCATAGTCTGGGAGTCGCTTGCAATGACCACAAGAGATGACACTATGCATAACCAAAGTTGCAAATAGGGGTGAATCGAATGGAAATTTTGGTGCCGAAATCGAAAATGAAGGATTCACTAGGCCGAAAACCAATACTGAAAATGGTTTTTAAAAATAATATTTTTATATATAAATTTTGATTCAACTTTTTAATATCAATTTAAAATTAATATGGATTTATTGCTGGCCATTATTGGCACCTTTAGTGCAAGAAAGGTCAAGAAAAATGCAGTCTGCAGTCTCTAACCATCTCTTGCATCATGTCTCAGATCTCTTACTTAAAACACATTGCTAATAGTATTAGCAAAATTTACATTTGGTGCACCTCTAGCAGATATGATGCAGGAGACGGTCAGAGGCTGCAGACATGATACAAGAGATCGATGCAGCCTCACCAGTGCCCGTCATATGCAGCCTACCAGTGCCCAGCAGCCTCACCAGTGCCCGGATCAGAGCGGCGATCTCAGGTGTGCCACGGAGCTGGATTTGAATTGCCCGGGCCGCAGTAACAATGTCCCGCCTCCTGTGATCACGTCACACTGATTCAATGTCCCGCCATTGGATCAGTGCGCCGTCTATCACAGGAGGCGGGACATTGTTACTACGGCTCGGGCAATTTAGCACCATGACACAGATCACGGCGAGGAGGGAGTGGAGAACTGGGAGAGCCAGGGTGACAGTCCTGCAATGAGCGGCACCCGGGGAAGACCCCGTCCCCTTTCGGTATTGGCTGTTTTTTTCTTTTGGCTGAATGAAATAAAATTTCGGCCGAGAATTTTTAGCAGCCCAAATTTCAGTGTACCTCTGGTTGCAAAGTAAGAAGTCTCCAGCATTCACCGAATCACCCAAGGCCCTGAAACGTTAGCGGGTTCACCTTTGTGACATTATGCATTCACAATAAATCGTGGATACGCATCCTTAGAGTGCTAGTGACTTTGTAGCAGTGGTCTTCATATTCTCTACAGTAATCGTTACCTTAGGGCTGTAGTACTGTAATAGAAACCAGGATCAGAGGGGCCAATACAGCCCCTTTCGTTTGATCAGTTCAGTCACTTTTTTTCCCAAAGAAAAAAAACTGATGAAGTTTACATCAGTTTTCTATCCTTTGTTACATCTGCCAGCAAGAGTGCTTAACCACTTGAGTCCCGGAGTAATTTCCCCCACCCCATGCAAAAAAAAAAAAAAAATGGACCGGTTGTCCGTTTACGTCCGTTTTTGTTCGCTTCGTTTTTTTAAACGGATGAAAAATAGAGCTTTGATCCGTTAAAGATGTTGACGGAAGTGGATGAAAATAGGTGATCATTCGTTGTCATCCATTTTTCCCATAGGAATGCATTGATGTTGGTTTTTCACCTGTCAACGGATGGATGAAAAACGGATGAACGGTCCGTATGTGTGAAAGGGGCCTTACTCAGGTAGACTCACAATTAAAAATTGGCAGCTTAAGTATGGAAATTATTCTTAATGGACTTCAACCTCATCCACCAATCTTAGTGAAGTTCCCATTCAAAAGAAAAGTTCACCTTTTGAAAAAAAAAAAAAAAAAAAGGGTGTACATTTTTTTTACGCCACTTACAGAGCATTACACCAGCAATCAGCAGAGCGCGGGTTCAATGCCAGGCTCCTGCAGGCTCTCAAGATAGCGATCTGCCAGTACCTCAGATACAGGCAGGTAAGCACTTGAGTTGAGAGCATGAAAATCAATGAACTATGAGAGCGCTCAAGCTGTCAGCTGCAATGGCTGATGGTACATTTAGTCTATTCATTCACAAAATTCAAACTGAATGAATGACATGGCCTCAAAGAAGGGGGGGGCCCACATGGCCGTGCCGTTTTCAAATTGTGACAGCGGGTGCAGGGAGAAGAACCCCTGCCTGCTATCGTGTGTGTATAGGGGGGGGGGGGCAGATGCTAGAAAAGGGAGAAATAAAAAAAAAAAAAAAAAAAGAAGGAGAAAGGTCTGCTTGTAAGTAGACGTTTTATTTGAACAAATTTAGGCCAGCTTGCTCAGTACATAAAACCATCTTCTGAAAGGACTCCAATTACTCAACTGACACTCATGGAGCTCATTCTGAAGGTCCTGCAATGTAAACCCTACAGCTGATAGTATCCTCAACAATTTTGAAGATGAACCTGTGAAAATGCAGTTTAAAACAAACCAATATGGACAATGTATGGGAGCTGCACACCGACGTCTCTTTTCTAAAAAGGTGCAAGCGCCAAGTATTCGAATTTTCTCAAGTATATACGGCAGTGACACTATGCCTATGGTCAAAGTCTTGAAAGAAGAAGACTGCTAATACTTACAGGGAAGGACCTATTTTGACCTTTCACGTCACAAATGGTAGCATTTTACTGATATAACCAGCCAGTGTCCCTTAATGAGGATTGCAAGACAAAGAGTAGAACAAAGCCTATAATTTACTGTGGCCTGCAAACGCTGGCAGTTTCCCAATTCTATGCTCCCTTTTCAGAAAGGACGAGTCATTGCATTCAGAAGAGGCTGCTTTCATGCTTGGGTGCCAATCGTGTCCTTAGAGTTATGGTTAGTAACAGACTGCATTTACACACTGTAGTGAACCCAGTCATTACCATTTGAATCTCAAGTGAATTAGAGAGAAGCCGTGCACAGCATCCCATGATGGGGTGAGAGAAGCAGCACAACTTCCAATTCTACTGACATAATATGCAGTTTGTTTCAGCACAGCCCTATAAAAATCCACCCTGACTTGGCTGCCAGGTCACTTTTCACTATGGCCTATGTGCCACCAATTTACATTTCATTCTACAGTATAAAAGCAAATCTACCTTTCTGTGAAAAGAATAAAGTGGTTCTCATGCCGCGTACACGCGACCGTTTTTCATAACGAGAAAAATGCCATTTTTTAACTTGGTCATTAAAAACGATCATGTGTATGCTCCAGAGCATTTTTAACGACGTAAAAAATGGCCTCAAAAAAATTAGAACCTGCTCTATTTTTTCTCGTCATTTTTCACGTTGTTAAAAACGGCCGTGCGTATGCTTTTTTAAGGGTAAAAAAAAAACGTGCATGCTCAGAATCAAGTATGAGACGGGAGCGCTCGTTCTGGTAAAACTACCATTCAGAATGGAGATGGCACATTCATCACGCTGTAACGGACTGAAGAGCACAGCACGAGGCTGAAAAGCACGAATCGTCTCTCCCCAAACTTTTACCAACACGCGGTAATGTGAAATGAGCAAAAGCTGCCCAAAGGGTGGCGCCATTCGAACGAAACTTCCCCTTTATAGCACCGTCGTTCGTGTTGTACGTCACGGCGCTTTGACAGCATTTTTTTCCCCTTAAGGTGTGTATGCAAGGCAGGCTTGAGAGGAAAAAAATCACGTCGAGAAAAACTTCGTTTTTCCCATGACATGAATAACGGTTGTGTGTACGCGGCATTAAGCCTATTTTTTTTTAACATTAATGCAATCTTTACAAGTAAAAAGAAAGCTGTGCTTTGAACACGTGAAAGGCAGCAGTAATGGCGGAATAAATACAGGCAAAAATTAAACAGAAAAAACTGCGCCAGTATAAATGAAGTTTAGCATCCAGGAGCATGCAAAAAACAGTACACATTGACAAATGCACCAGCTAACCAAAGTCTAGCCCAATTTGATCGACAATGTCCGTATAGATAGTATGAATCCAGATGTATACTCCAAAACTGCAGGTAAGCGATTATACCAAAAAGCTTAGTCTATACAGCTAGAACTGATAGTCCTATCCAAAAAGTATAAAGGCTGATGTGTTGCAGAGAGGGATCAGTACATAAATGCACAACACCCGGTGAGATCAAAATATGAGAAGGTGCCCACCACCGTATAAGGCAGTGATGGCGAACGCGTGGCACGCCAAGCCACCTCTGTCGGCACGCCAGGGGAATCTCTCAGCCAGACAGTCACTTGCACTGACGTGTGGCACGGAGGAGCCGGCTCCCTAGCTTGTATCAGTGCCAGTGACGTCGGCAGCTCCCCCTGCTCCAGGATGACTTTGGTTCAGTCTGCCCTAAGAGGAGGGGGAGGGGCGGTGCTTGGAGCAGGTCACCCATGAGGGGAGGTGCAGTGATTGCTAGCTGACCTCTGATGGGCAGGGATATCGAGGGGCAGCGGGATATCGAGGGGCAGCTGGATGGCGGGATATCGAGGGGCAGCTGGATGGCGGGATATCGAGGGGCAGCTGGATGGCGGGATATCGAGGGGCAGCTGGATGGCGGGATATCGAGGGGCAGCTGGATGGCGGGATATCGAGGGGCAGCTGGATGGCGGGATATCGAGGGGCAGCTGGATGGCGGGATATCGAGGGGCAGCTGGATATCGAGGGGCAGCTGGATGGCGGGATATCGAGGGGCAGCGGGATATCGAGGGGCAGCTGGATGGCGGGATATCGAGGGGCAGCTGGATGGCGGGATATCGAGGGGCAGCTGGATGGCGGGATATCGAGGGGCAGCTGGATGGCGGGATATCGAGGGGCAGCTGGATGGCGGGATATCGAGGGGCAGCTGGATGGCGGGATATCGAGGGGCAGCTGGATGGCGGGATATCGAGGGGCAGCTGGATGGCGGGATATCGAGGGGCAGCTGGATGGCGGGATATCGAGGGGCAGCTGGATGGCGGGATATCGAGGGGCAGCTGGATGGCGGGATATCGAGGGGCAGCTGGATGGCGGGATATCGAGGGGCAGCTGGATGGCGGGATATCGAGGGGCAGCTGGATGGCGGGGATTCCTACAATACTGCCCGGTGAGAGCTGGACGATGAGGCCATGAAAAGGTAAGAAGAAGGATGCCTCCTCCGATCTACAGTGTACCGTGTGTGTGTGGTGGGGGGGGGGTGGTGGGGATGTGAGTAGTCAGGAAACATGTGTCACGTAGGCGAGTGCCACGTCTCACGTAGGCGAGTGCCACGTCTCACGTAGGCGAGTGCCACGTCTCACGTAGGCGAGTGCCACGTCTCACGTAGGCGAGTGCCACGTCTCACGTAGGCGAGTGCCACGTCTCACGTAGGCGAGTGCCACGTCTCACGTAGGCGAGTGCCACGTCTCAGGTAGGCGAGTGCCACGTCTCAGGTAGGTCAGTGTATGTTGCACAATGCATTCCTAAACCCTGCATTCTGAGCGAATCTGGCAGAATTGTACGTTTTTGGTCCCTTAGGGATTATTCAGAGGGATGACCAGTCCCATCCTCTGTACAGAGACGATGGCAGGTTTAATTCTGTGTTGGCACTTTGAAAGAAATAAAAAGGTTCGCTATCACTGGTATAAGGGATCCACGGAAGCGGTCGGCTGTGATCCAGACGCGGCCTTTGCTTGCGTATGAACAGCAGGACTCCAGCAGGAACAGCGATGACCCCAGGGACCAATAGGATGTTGTTCCACCCGATCAACACGTACATACAGCCAATACGTTGGACCAATGGGAGGAAAAGGCACAGACCATAGCGTGATACCGCAAGGACATTTATTAAATAAAAGAGATAAAAAAACACTTACATTAAAGACGTATAAAATTCGTAAAAAAGTGAGCCGGCCGGCCAGAAACCGAAGCGCTTTCCTCTGCCAAGCGTGGTGACGTCAGCACGCCGCTCCCATACGCGTTTCGTCACAGCAGACGTTGCATTAAAGATTTGTATAGACGTTTAAAGAAGTATAGCCAAAGCTCGTTTGACGGTACTTCTATAGATCACAGGAGAGCAATTTGTTTTGCACTCCTGTGACCTGTTTTCAGCAGAGGGCGGGCCGAAATGCGGTCTCTGCTGACATCACGGATTTCAGTCCAGGCACTGCGTCATCCCCACAATGGGAGTCTGGACCTGCCAGGTGTCTGGACTGACCACCATCTCAGCCAGCCGCTGAGTACCTGAGAAGGCCGCTGCCCGCCCCTTCACAGCTCAGCGCTCTAGTGATAGAGGAGGAAGCATAGCGGAAAATTGACTGACAGTCTACAGCTCCCTGCTCGGGAAACTGAGAACCAAGCTATCTGCGGTGTTCGATTGCTTGGTTCTTAGTGCAGAGGCGGCGGGGGACAGATGCAGCATACACCTAGGTAAGTATAAAACTGAAATAAAAAAAAAAAAAATTCTATTACTTATCTTTTAATACCATAGAACAGTGGGGCTCAACTTTCTTGATATGAGGGGCTTCAAGTGCAGCCCCCAAACATCACCAAAAGGCCACACATAAAATGCAGTGAATAGTTAGCGTCAGAACAGACAACAGAATATAGTCGAGAGTGCAAGAGAGAGTGCAAGAGAGAGTGCAAGAGATGGTCAAGAGAGAGTGCAGACATGGTGCAAGAGATGGTCAAGAGAGAGTGCAGACATGGTGCAAGAGATGGTCAAGAGAGAGTGCAGACATGGTGCAAGAGATGGTCAAGAGAGAGTGCAGACATGGTGCAAGAGATGGTCAAGAGAGAGTGCAGACATGGTGCAAGAGATGGTCAAGAGAGAGTGCAGACATGGTGCAAGAGATGGTCAAGAGAGAGTGCAGACATGGTGCAAGAGATGTTCAAGAGAGAGTGCAGACATGGTGCAAGAGATGGTCAAGGAGAGAGTGCAGACATGGTGCAAGAGATGGTCAAGGAGAGAGTGCAGACATGGTGCAAGAGATGGTCAAGGAGAGAGTGCAGACATGGTGCAAGAGATGGTCAAGGAGAGAGTGCAGACATGGTGCAAGAGATGGTCAAGGAGAGAGTGCAGACATGGTGCAAGAGAGTGCAGACATGATACAATAAAATGGCCAGAGACTGAACTATAGGAGTTTTTGGACAATGAGAATATGCTGCAGGAGAAAGTTTTTTTACATTACGAGACTGCTAGAAATTACTGCTATAACCTGTGCAATAGAGTAACGTGGATTAGTGTCTGCAGGGGCCCCAAGGGCTGCACAAAAAGTGCCAACGGGTTGCATGTGGCCCCTGGGCCACAGAGGCACATGCAGTATTTGACAAAGACTCCTTTCCCCTCACTGGTGTAGGTGCAGCCATTTAAATATTCAGTCCAAACAGAACTACTCCTATTGTGGAAGAGCAGCTTTCATTTGGGTATACCATAGTGCAGGGCTCGACAAACCCCGGGCGCCAGGTCGCTATTGCGACTAGAATTAGCGACCTGGGGCAGCACAGCCGGGGTATCCTGCGTCTCCATGCCCCCCCCTCCGCACCGCAGGATCGCGTCGGGCCGTGCCGGCCGGTAATTGAGGCCGCAGCTTTGCGGCCTTCTGCAGGCCTATGCTTCCTTCCGTGATCTAGCGCCATCTTGTGGTGGCCGTTGGTATGACAAGACAACAGCAATGCTAATGTAGTTTCCATGTCTGTTTTCACTGCCATCTCCTTCCCTCTAATTCAGGGTTTCTCAACTCCAGTCCTCAAGGCGCCCCAACAGGTCATGTTTTCAGGCTTTCCATTATTTTGCACAAGTGATTTGATCAGTTTTACTACCTTGTAATTACCACAGCGGTTTCATCTGAGGGAAATCCTGAAAAGATGACCTGTTGGGGCGCCTTGAGGACTGGAGTTGAGAAACACTGCTCTAATTAGAACCCCCAAACATTATATATATTTTTTATTCTAACACCCTAGAGAATAAAATGGCGGTCGTTGCAATACTTTGTCATACCGTATTTGCGCAGCGGTCTTACAAGCGCACTTTTTTGGGAAAAAATACACTTTTTTTTATAAAAATAAATAAATAAAAGACAACAGTAAAGTTAGCCCAATTTTTTTTTATATTGTGAAAGATAATGTTACGCTGAGTAAATTGATACCCAACATGTCACGCTTCAAAATTGCGCCCGCTCGTGGAATGGCGACAAACTTTTACCCTTTAAAATCTCCATATGCGACGTTTAAAAAAAAAATTCTACAGGTTGCATGTTTTGAGTTACAGAGGAGGTCTAGGGCTAGAATTATTGCGCTCGATCTACCAATCACGGCGATATCTCACATGTGTGGTTTGAACACCGCTTTCATATGCGGGCGCTACTCACGTATGCGTTCGCTTCTGCGCGCGAGCTCGGCGGGACAGGGCGCGTTCCTGTTCCTAACTTTTTTAGCTGGCTCCTAGATTCCAAGCAAATTTGTCAAGCCCTGCCATAGTGGGAGTAGGCACAGGGTTTTAGGAGTCACTGGGTGTGTACTCCCCAGAAAAGGATGGCATTAGTCGGTTACTTCTCCTTTGAGCAATATTCTAATCTTAGGCCAGAGAAATACTGTATGCAAGAGGAACATGTCAATCCTGAGGGTACAGCAGTGGTCCCTCCAATCACGTAGTTGAAAGCTCACCATAAGAAAGCATTCAGGTGACCAGTAAAGCCAGCTACCATTGGATTACGGCCTAAAGTATGTGACTGGGAGACAAGCAAAATGGAATTATCAGAACTCAGCAAATTCCATTATGACTGCTATTCTATGACAGGAAATCCTGGTGTCACACCCCAGCCAGGTACAACTTGAAAGTCATGTAAAAAATATCGATATCTGTTAGATGCAAGAAGATTTTGGCAAATGCCAAAAACGCTAACTAAAAGTAACTTGCAATTCTGTATGAGCACAGCTGAGAACAAGTATTCTGAGCAGGGGACATATCCTTTTTCTACAGGCAGGTTGCCATGCAGCTGTGAGAAGGCCTGGCCTTGAAATCTATGGCAAAAGCACAACAGCAGTTCTGTCATTGCCCTTTATTCACAAAAAGCACAACCAGGACTGGGGTCAGGGTAGGTCATACAGCCACATTGGTGCTATTACATGGTCATGGCACTATATAGCTATATTGTAAGTCTTCTGGGTCAGGGGGTAGGGCAAGTAACGCACCTTATCCCTGCACCCCTAATCTAAATTAGCATTTAACTCTTGCAGCGCAGGTGCCCCAAGAAGACGAGGGTAGATTTGGTCCAACTGCCAGTGTTAAGCTTTAAGTGAAGTTTATCTTATCTGGGCAATACAACTATAAAATATATATATATATATATATATATATATATATATATATATATATATATATATATATATATATATATATATATATATATATATATATATTACACACATAATCCTCCTGGCAAACTACCACATGCACCATATTTTTCAAAGCAGTCGATGCTTGTTCTATAGTCAGATCGACCATCAATGTCATGATGTGCTAAAAAAAAAAAAAAAGCCGGAGAAATGTGTTTCACTCAGTTGTGCTTTTTATTTTATTTTTTAAAGCACAACTGAGTGAAACATCTCCAGTTAGTTTTATTTTTTATAATCTCTGCTTACACATCTCTTCACATCTATTAATCATCAGGATTATTTATGCCACTGGCAATGATACACTGAGAGGGAGAATGGGAGAACGGGCAGGCTGTAGAAGACACGGCAGTCTATGAGGAGAATACAAATATAATACATCAGTAAGGATCAGATCACGTTTCTATACACTCAGAGTTTATCTTCCCTTCAGCGCAATTTCAATGCCATGTACGCCAGTAAAATGATCCCATGTATTTAATGAGATTTTGGTTTATTCTTGACATTAGACAGACTCCAACTGTCAGATAAAAATGTACATATTAAAATTGGGCATTCATCCCGTCACAACCTCCAAGACGATATTTTTCACGACTACTCTCTAATAAAGTCATTTTTGCCAAGTCCTCATTGGGTCTTACGCAGGATTTTTTTTTAGCTTTCCTAGAAGCCAGGAGAGAGTCTAATGCTTTTACAAGCATCGAGCGTGTTAATTTATTCTGGCCATTAAAATGAACGAAACGCTCAAGCACTAAAAGCACCTAGCATTAACAAGCGTTTAGGCGCATTAAGACACATTTACAAGCGTCAAGCATTTTTTCTGCCCAAACTTTGCTACTCCTGGACACACTGGCGGTGGTTTCCCCCCCGCCCTGCCTCTAAAAGCCGCTAAAAGTCTATGGGACTACAAGGGCACCTGGAAGTGCAGTCGCTGTAGATCTGAGGGGGACATGCAAGGGAAAAAAAAAAAAAGAAGAAGGAGCAGCTGCAGAAAGATCCTGTGTGCATGAGACCTAAAGGCCCCATTCACACCTGAGCGTTTTGTAGCTTGAAGCTACAAAATGCTCAAGAGGAAAAGTAATTATTCTCTATGGAGATGGTTCAGGCCCAGAAGTACAGGCTCAGGTACATCACCAATCTTACATGGAAGTGGGAGCAGATACTCGGTTTTGATGGGTATCCCAATTCTGCGCACCCCCCCCCCCAAAAAAATGTGCCAAATGTGGGAGAGAAATGAGAAAACAAGCGGAGCATCCCCCATTGGGTGGAGCTCTGCTTTAAACCACAGCATGAACAAAGTGAATGATATGAAAAAGAATTGGGTTTGTATCTGTTCAGCAATGTCATCCAAGTAAAGTTAATTGAAGTTACTTTGAAACATTCCCACCTCCACCTGATCCCGAGTGTCCGCATTCCAGCTGAAGGTTTTTCCTGGTATTTATCCATGTGTATTGAGGTTTGTAAATTGCTCTACTTCAAGGCTGGGTTCACACTGGTGCGACATACGCTCCGACTTTGGGAGCTCATGCCGTATGCCGGGTACAAATCAATGGTTTCCTATGAGAGCCTTCTAAACTGGTCCAACACAAGTCGGCCCGACTTTGAAAAAGGTTCCTGCACTACTTGGGTCCGACTTCAGCCCATTGAACATCATTGAAGTTGGAACAAAGTAGGATCCTTGTCCTAACCATCCGACTTGGCGATTACAGCAGCAGGAAAAGGAATTTGTCACACTGGGATTGTTTTGATTGGCCAAAAAGGACAAGTCACACTATCTCAAAGTCAGAACCAAATCTTAATTTTGTTCATTCAAGTCGGACAGAAGTAGGACCGATATCACAGGGCAAAGTAGGAGGACAGTTGTACAACAGTCGTGTCATACCAGTGTGAACCCAGCCTACAGCCCCTTTCATACTTATACGACTTGTCCCACGATTTGTGATGGCAAAGTAGCATGACAAGTCGTTTCCCACGATTTCCAATGACACCACCATTCATATTAGTACGACTTCAAGTCATTCCGACTTCAAAAGTAGCTCCTGCACTACTTTGGTCCGATTTTGATGCCACTTACACAGGCATTCCCTCAAATCTAGGCCGTGAAGCGTGGTAAAAATCGCCCTACTTTGAAGTCGCAATAGTGTGAAAGGGCCCTAACCTGGATCTCTCCCCTTTTCTAATGAAAAGTAGTATGATGCTTGTAACTGAGAGTATGCCTTTGTCTAGACAGAGGAACTGTGGGGAGATCTAGATGCTCAAAAACCGCAAAACACGCACCGGACATCCAGGCTTATTACAGAGCAACTGTCCTAGACCAATTAAAATCTTGGTGGTCAGACAAACACCACACAACCTGGAAACAAATAGAAGCCACTATACTACTCACTAACCCTAAAAACTTTTCCTGGCCGCCACTTGGCTTAACTTTAACTTTGTCCCTAAGCGCTACCCACTGGATACCATCACGGCCTCCACAAGGATCTGGGCAGCAATTCTGCAACTTATGAAAGGAATATCAATAGACACCCTATCATTACCCCTTGAAGCGATACATTTTATATCCCCGGACCTACCCTTATCGGTCTGGAGCAAAGCAGGCATCACCAACATAGGTATGCTTTTCACAGCATCAGAAATGCACTCCTTCGCACACCCAAAACAAAAATTTGGCCTAACCAACCAAACCTTCTACTTGCGGATCAGATCCTGCCCATCTGAAATCCGCTGGTCAAGCTCAGACTGTCGCTCCCGCTGATAAAGTACTACAACCTTGACTCATCCAAAACCAAGGGAATCTCTCTGATATACAAGCTACTTACCAACCCTTCTCCAGACCTACTCTCCTCCTCCGCTCAATATTGGTCCTCTTTGCTAGACCAGACACCCCCGTCTACACAATGGCAGAAAGCCCTCACATTACCCCTATGCTTATCTCATTGCATCACCCACTGGGAATCAGTACAGAAGCCGTTTCACAAATGGTACTTCACCCCAGAAAGACTGGCAAAAATATACCCAAATACCTCACCCAAATGTTGGAGAGGCTGTGAAAAAATTGGATCCCTATCACACATTTGGTGGGAGTGCCCCTCTATCAGGAGGTTCTGGAATAAAGTGAAGAACCTAATATTTTCTTTGTGTGGCATATCCATCCCTATGTCCCCACATGATCTGCTCCTGGGTCCATCTATCCCCTCGTGGCCAAAACACCTACAAACTCTGGTGACACACGTCCTCATAGCAGCAAGACTAGCGACCGGAAAAAAATGGAAATCGACACATCCTCCTTTACTGAAGGATACCATTCAATTACTCAACCACCACTTCCTAATGGAATTTTCTTTTGCCAGAGCCAATTTATCCACAAACCGATTTAACAAAGCCTGGGAACTGTGGATCAATGACTCTAGAAGTTCACCATTGGATTAGTTGCCCTACTTTTTCCCTAGCAAGACCGGTACCCCCCCCCTCAGCCCTACTCGGCTTATCTACAAAAGACATATTTGTGATACTTACAACAGCTCTTTTTGCTTTGTTTTACAGCACCACTGTTACTCTCTTAACATGGTTCTCCAAGTGTTCATTATACTGATATTTTATGCCTATTTGTATGATGGTTCTATACAGTTTGACTACTCATAAATCTTCATCCTTTGATAACGAAATAGAAGCCACTCGTTACTATCCATTAATCTTTGCTCTCACTTGTCTCTTATGTACGCAAATTTAACGCCAGGGTATGCCCAATTGGCGATGTTTTTGTATTACTCCTTATCTTTGAAAAATAATAAACATCTAAATAAAAAAAATAAAAATAAAAAGACAGCCCAATCATACCAGCACCCCCCCCCCCCTAAAATCCACACCTGACCCTTATCCGAGCATGCAGCCTAGCATGCCAGAGAAGAGAAAGCGAGCACCCCCTGAAGAGCCATACCAGGCCACATGTTGAGGGCAGCAAAGACCTGAAGTGACCATGAGCTTACAGCAGGAAGTGGAATCTGGAAGCAGTGCTGTAGGTCTGTATGGCATATGGACCTGGCAGTGAAAGGGTTAAAAGGCTCATGCACACAGGTGCAATCTCTAGTATAGCCTAAAAATGAAGCATATTTGGGAGCTTGGGTGGCTGTTGATGTGCCATACAGCCATCTATAGATATAAAAAGTTGCAGACGGCTGTACACCGCTAACTTGCACAAAGTAATAGTGCATTAATGCTTACAGCTGCATGCAACCATTCATGTCTATGGGTGGCTGTATGCTCCTGGGCACCAAAATACACTGGTTTGGAGAATGTGCCCATGTGCATTAGCTCGAATGTTAATGCCTAAGGTTAGCCCTAATGTGCAATGTAAAATGTATGGCGTTCTAACAAAACCATGCTGTAAAAAGTAGCAAGTATGAAATCTTCCTAACCTTCAACACAAAAAGCCACTATTGTGCAGAAAATATTTTCAAGCACACATGAATTACAAGAATATTCTAAAGCCAGTTCCCAAGGCTTTTGTGTACTGCACAGTCAAGTGACAGTTAATCATCAGACTGCAAAGACATGAATCTCTGGCATTCAGAACCACAATTGTGAATGTGGGAAAATACAGAAACATACTTTTGGTCAGCCAGTTATAGCTGTGCAGCTCCGCTGTGACCCTCTTATATTTTATGACCCATTAGAAGTCTTCATGGAAACTCTTGTGCGCTCATATGAAGAATTGCCCTTTACACAGCTGCATGAGTCAGTATGCAAACTTCTGCGGCTCATCGGTGACCACTCTGCAGAGTCAGGATCCCTCAACCAGCAGAGACCACAAGCCCATACAAGTGTGTAAATGTAATTTGCTTTGCATTAACAGCACGCGCATATTTGTGCAAGGAGAACGCACCAAAATTCTGTAAATAAAAAATGACTAATATGCGAGGTCTCAAGCTTTGTTAACTTTTAGGTTCAAGTCTAGCTACATACTTGAGTGACTTGCATTTACATGAAATTAAAATAACTATTGCTAAACACATAGAAAATTTCTTTGGTGATAAATTTTATACAGAAAAGGTGTGTGTGTGTGTGTGTGTGTATATATATATATAGCAGTTTTATAAAATTGCATACATTGCAGTTTACCAGTCCTTATACATCTAAGACAGGGATCTCAAACTGGCGGCCCTCCAGCTGTTGAGAAATTACAAGTCCCATCATGCCTCTGGAAGTCATGCTTGTAACTGTTAGCCTTGCAATGCCTCATGGGACTTGTAGTTTCCCAACAGCTGGAGGGCCACCAGTTTGAGACCCCTGATCTAAGAACATCTGGGTGCGTTCGATTTTGTTCAGACTTTTAAGATTTATTTTTGCCTGGTGATCCTGCAAGTAACATTTTCTGTGCCAGGTTGACAACCTTCACTCACTGTACCTACTATGGCGGAGCAGCATAGTAACTTTCGCATTCCCGATTGCAATTTTGGTTGAGCGATTTGCACGCAATTTTGCATGCCGCATAGGGCTGGCCTATTCACTAGAATGTGCCGCCTTTTGCGCATTTGCTGTGCAAAAAGAAGCCCTTGCTTCTTTTGAAGAGACAAGCTTCACGCAGTTGTTAAAGGCGCAGTTTGCCACGAGGCAGAATCGCATCAGGTTTAGGGTGCCATTAAAAAGGATAGTGGCACCCAAACGCACGCTGCACATCGTGCAGCAATTGCCACATGATTTGAAATTTGGGTCAAAATTGTGGCGATTCTGCTACAAAAATTGTGAATGGAGCCCAGGACAGGACTACAGAACGTCTGCTTATCTTCATTAAATGTAGGAGGTTCACAAAAAGATAGTTGGGAAGGCCAATAATCGTTTTGATGCACAGAAGTGAGAAGCACACAGAAATATTCTAGTAAGATCAACAGGTATTTTCTGTATTTGCAGAAAATGTATTTGACCTAATAAAAAAAAAAGACAACCAAGGCAGCCACCACATCCAAGGGCTCGTAAGCTGCCATTACATTTTTGATCTTCTGTTTAAATAGAATAAAAAAAAAAAAAAAAAGTGTAAATATTATAAGAAAACATTTGAACACATTTTTCTATTTAGTCTGGTAAATTAGAAAATATTGCATATGAATACATTAGGTTTTTCGTTTGCCAGTGACATCACCGACTGCTGCTCGTTAGAATAGCTCCTAGTGGTGCAACGGATCGTCATTTAAACGTGATCCGTACGGATCAATGACTTCGGATCGGCACACCCGTGAGCCGCGGCGCGGATCGCAGAGCGGTAAAGCACACATTTAAACTGTCTCCGCTCTGCTCGGACAATGTGGGTCCAATGCTGGGATGTGTTCTGTCTATCACAGCGTGGGGTTAGGAGGAGGCGGGGCTGTGTTAGTGCGAGCAGACAGTTTCAATGGCCGGAACATACAGATAAGGTGAGCTGCCATCCGTGGTGAAATATGGCAGAGGCAATCACTTCTGTCAAAGCCAGGTCGACAAGTTTTACCAGATATAAAGAAAAAAAAAAAAAAAAAAAAAAAAGAGACAAACCGTTTTGCGTACTAGATTCTTATTATCGCTTTTGACTTCTAAAGATGTGTAAATTACAGTCCTACAAGACACTGCAGACTCAATTACTAAAGCAGGCCAGTTCAGCAGGGACCGGCCGAGATTCTAACCATGTCTGGGCAATGCTGATTGTACCCAAGTCAAATCAACTTCAATATAACCAGCCTGTCGGATTTTTCATGTGATTATTGCCAGCGGCTATAGCCACTAGCAATAATCACTGTACGTGTTCTCCTGGCTCAACCCTATAGAGAAGGAGGGGTAATAAACACCCCCCCCACCATAGGATGGCATAACAAAAACCTCTCCCCATAAAACTGCTATTACCACCAGTCGATGAGATAGACTAAAGCCGAAAGGTTTTCTGGAGCAAAAGCTGCACACTCACTCCCCACTAAGGACTTGTCCAGCCGGCGCCGAGGCTTGAACTGAACACGGGCCAGTGTTTTTTTAACCGAACAATGCAACTATGAAAAGGACCTGTAATTTTGCACTCTCCAGGTCTTAGTAAATCAGCCCCTGTGTATCAACTTGTTTAAATTGGATTTGGAACAAGTAATTATGAAGGATTCTATGGTGTGCTGCAGAAATAACTTAGGATTTCAGCTACAACACAGCAAGTCCTCATTTACATGGGCATACCCAAGCGTACCCACTTGCCAGGGCCATGTTTGCCCGCATTCACACGCAGGCAGTCCAATTCATGTCAATTGGGACACAGCCACTGCTCCTAACTGGACATTTGTGTGGGTGTATGTCCGTGAGCGCAGACAATATTGGAGTTTGGGGACACGCCCCAACACCAACGCAGACCCTGAATTAGGAGCAGCAGCTGCATCTGTGCAGCCATTGCATCGCCACTTACATGAACAGGACTGCCTGCAGGCAGATGCATGGAACACCTGTGCACCCCTATTTAAGCAAACACAGCCCTTGCACGCTTCTACACTTAAGTACACCCCTGTGAACAAGGCCTTAAAAAAGGTGAAGTTTAAGGGTTTTATTTGGGATACAGCACCATACATACATGTGTGTAATGGGGTGTATCCTGTTGGCTTCATTCCTGTGATGCCACCTTCATAGCCACAAGATACTGCCCTGAGCGGCTGTTTTCCACAGCCGAGTTAACTGCTGCCACCGCTACTGAAAAAAGTTGCGCAGCCACCCAGTCCTCTTCTGCCCTCCCCCCCACCATTCACAAAAACTTGTATAACTACACTCCCACATTGCATCACGTTTTGTGAATGGGCTGTAGAGATCTTGTCATTCAACGGCTCCAACACCCATTCACAGTAGGGGTGCAACGGATCAAAAAACTCACGGATCGTATCGATCCTCGGTTTAGAGTCACAGATCGGATCATTTTTCGGATCGGCAAAAAAAAAAATCTTGTTGTTACACCCACCAGAGTTTTAGATTTCACAGTTATTTTCAACACAAATCGGAGCTTACCGTATATACTCGAGTATAAGCCGACCCGAATATAAGCCGAGGCACCTAAATTCTACCACAATAAATAAATAAATAAAAAAAACGTATTGACTCGAGTATAACCCTAGGGTGTCCATGACTAGACTGACATTTAACATGGGAGTCTATGGAAGGTGTGCCTGGCTTTGAAAACTCTGTGCTCCCCGGCCTTAGGTCCCCCAGACAACAAAACTTTGCACACTTTTAGAGGAGAAATGGGGCAACATGTGTGCCAAGTTTGGGATCCAGGGGACCTACGGCCAGCACCCAAAGTCCGGGAGATCAGGCGCAAAAAGGTGACTCGAGTATAAGCCGAGGAGGGCATTTTCAGCACAAAAAAAAAAAAAAAAAAAAAAGTGCTGAGAAACTCGGCTTATACTCGATTATATACGGTATATGCTTAAATGCAGTATATGTAAATCTGACGGACTGTTTACATGTTCAATTTTAAAAGCAGCAGCAAACCTGCTGACCTTACATGGTTGCTAATGTGACAGAACACCTGATTTTCACATTTAACATTTAGTTAAATGTGAAAATCAGAGGTGTTCTGTCACATTAGCAACCATGTAAGGTTTGCTGCTGCTTTTAAAATGTAACATGTAAACAGTCCGTTGGATTTCCAAATAATGTGTTTAAGCATATAAGCTCCGTTTTGTGTTGAAAATAACTGAAATCGAAAACTCCGTTGGGTGTAACAAGATGTCCGCTTGGCCCTTTCTCACTATCATTACTGTGCAGGAGTGTGGGGTGGAGCAAGATGGCGGCGAAGAAACGTCACTATAGCGGCCTCCGCCAGGTGTACCAAGATGGCCGCCGCTCCGGAGCTAGGCCGAAGCCACGGCCTTTCCTATGGCCGAGGCTCCAGAGTGCTCCGCGGATCAAGTGGTGTGCCGATCCGAACAGGGTGACCCTTTCAGATCACGGACGATCCATTGCACCACTAATTCACAGACAGCAATGCATTGTGGGAGTGTAGTAATACAAGCTCTGTGACGGAGAGGGCAGAAGGGGGACAGGCGAGCAGAGCAACCCTTTTGCCATTGAAGTTGATAAATAAAATGAGTCAAAATGTTATCAAACACACAAAGCTGATAAATCGGTCTCATATGAAACAGACCTTGGATACATTCTAGATGTCATGCAGTATTTTTTACTTAAGAAGCTTAATCATTACAGCAAAGGTGAAATGCCACAGGAAACGTACACCCTTGTGCAAACAGTGTTGCTCACTAGACAGATGCAGCAGACAGTCTACCCTCCATAGAAAACGGATCTATTGCATTTACTCACTTTACAATGTTTGGATGGTCAAAGTGCTCAAGGCGTTTCAGCAGCGCTACCTCTCTGACAGTTGAGAGGGGAAGTCCATTCTCGTTTGTCTGCACTCGCACATTTTTGAGGGCCACAAATTTTCCACTTTGTAGATCTCTTGCCTTGTACACCGTGCCGTAAGCGCCAACACCAATTTCAGCTACAGGTTCATACTGTCCTCGTATCTCCTTAGCCATATTCTTGGCCACCCGACTGATTCTGCCGTCTTCTCCCTGTAAATAGAGGTAGAATTGCAATTATTCTCCACTAGAATCAGGCTAAAAAACAAGACTATCAGCATCTTGAAGCATCCCCATCCATCCAAGGAAGTATGTTTGGAACACGATTTATGGAATGAGACTATAAAATAGGCTTTTCAGGAAACAGACATATTTAATTAGCTAGTACAAGGAGCAATGCTGTTGGGCAGTAGTAATGACAGCAAGAAAAGAATGCTGCCGTCACAGGAGTGAGAAATAAATATGAATGGTTGTTATGGGGTGCTGCACCTAAAGCTGAAGTAGTTTAGCCAAGGAATATTTTTAGCTCTACAGCCACTGGGCCATAACTTACTGATGGATAATGAAGGATGTCTGCTGTTGTGCAAACAGCTGGATCCTGGAGAAATCTTTGCTGCAGAGATGCCGGTCAACTTCCTGGTTCTGAACTTGAGGTGTGCAGAGACTTAAAAGCTTTGGGCTGCCGGCTGAATTCAATAGAAAAAAGTTCCTGATGAGGGCCTGCCCTCTCCTCCTCCATTGAGAAATGTACTTTCATTGCTTTCACTGCCTGTAACACCATCTGTAAATGGGGAAAGTTTGGCGAGTCACAGGATTCTCTCCCTATTCACAGATCATGTTACAGGCAGTACAAGCAAAGAAGGTTTCTCAATGGTGTGGGTCTTCATCTGGAACGTTTTAACAGCAGCTCAGTCCACAGCATGAAGCTATTAAGTTACCATCTGTATACTGGATGTTCAGAGCCAGGAAGAGGACCGCCATCCCTGCAGTGAAGATTTCTCCAGACCTTAAGCATCACGTGACCAAACTGAATTAAGGTATTTACACAGATCTTTTTACTAGTACTACACAGCATAGGTAGGGAGATAAGGGAAGCAGTGGTTTTAAACATATTTATATGTAGCATTTACTCCCACTAAGTTTGGGGGGGGATATAAAGGCAAGCTAATCACACAAGTGTCTAAAACCTGGTATACACTAGAATTTTTTTTTTCTTCAGCACCCCTGGGTTGAACGAAAAAAAAAAAACCCACACAGAGATCCCTCTACAAACACAAGTGATGTTAGTCCAGCAATCTCCCCCACTGTGCCTTTGTGTTCTGGCAGGAGGACTTACACCCCACTAAAGCACACTGATCGAATACCGGTTTCCCAGTATTCCCATTCGTCAGAAGCTGGTCATGAGATTGGCTACTGTAGAACAGACAAGCTGTACACATGGGCTGAATTGAATGTCAGCCGGTTCCTGCTGAACCAGCCAATTTTTGGCCCATGTAAACAAGGCTTAAAAGAATTAGGAATCATACTTACCTAGGTGGATACAGAATCACTTTGATCGCTCTAAGGCTGAGAACCAAGTGATCAAAACACTGCCGAATGCCAATCACTTAGTCACAAGCTCTCTGCTCAGGGAGCTGCGAGAACCATCAGTCACCGCTCTCTGCTCTGCAACCCCCCTCCCCGGTCACTGGACTGTGGAGGGGCGGGAGTGGCCAGCTCAGGCTCTCAGCAGCTCGCTGAGAGGCTGAGTCAGGTGTCGCTCAAGGCATGTGGGTGAATCTTTCCCTTGCCAGGACCGGCTATGTGACATCAGCAGACAGCCGGCTTTAGCCCGCTGTCTGCTGAAAACGGGTCACAGGAGTGTACAACAAACTGCACTCCTGTGATCCACAGGAGGAGGACAGTCAAACAAGCTTTGGCTGTACTTTTCCTTTAAGAGTGCATCAGGTCCAAGATAAAGCAAGTTCATCCAAAATCAATAGGTAAGAAATTTATAGTTTTTCTCTGTCTACGTGACATTTAAAAAAGGACTTCCAAATTCCCCACGGTTTCACACCATTCCAGAGTTTAGAATTTTTCCAAAGCATTTGAAAGCAATCACATTCTTGTTGAAGTTGGTTTCCTTTTTTTGTCAAACCTGATGGGCACTTTAAACATTAAAAAAGCCCACTGAAGTATCAAGGTCCTATAATTAAAATTTTATAATGAGTTACTGCTGCAGGCTCCCAACAGACACAACGGGAAAATGAACTGTGAATCGCATTTTACCAGATCTGCTATGGAAACGTTCCTAAGATTTGTACCGAATACTGCATCTACCGCCCTGAGACATGGCTGCTTAAAGGTTTCTAGAGAAGACCCTGACCAGCTGGGGTTGAAGCAAAGTGTCACACCATGTGAACATCCCAGTTCAGCTGCATTTGCAGTTTGAAGTGCAAGTCCAGTTAAACCCCAACTATACTTAAACCTGTTTGCACCCCAATTCTAAGCCTATTCCAACAACCCTGTAAAGGAAAGGAGGTCTATACTTGCCTATTCTGAAGGCGCTCTGGTCCGGTCACATGGTCGGCTCCCAGCTCCGGCTTCAGCATACAGGAGGGACAGCCCACAACGAATGCCTCATAGTAAGCCTACGGGTGACATCAGCTGTTGTCTCCACCTCACTGAAGTCAGCCGCTGGAGAGATCATGTGACTGGACCAGAGCGCCCTCATCATAAGTATAGAGATCTTTCCTTTCAAAGGGTAGGCTTAGAATGGAGGTGGGAGCAGGTTTAAGGAAAAAAGTCAAATTCTTTAGTCCTACCAAATTTAATGTAACATGATTTTCTATCAGCCTGCAGAGCTGCATGCTGATGTGATTTGTAGTGAAAGGGGGGGGGGGGTGTTTCATGTAGATTGGGCACTACTGTCAAACTCTCCCCTTTTTATTTGAATGGAGCACACAGCAAAAAAACTGTGCCTGACCTGCCTGGTTTGCAATGCAAACATCTCCACAGGATCTGCGTTCAAAGAAATGCAATGAAAAACAGGTCAAATGCAGCCTCCAAACTGCCATCCATCATTGGAGTAAATGGCAACCTGCCGCTCTGCGTTTGATGGGCGATTTAACGCCTGTCTACACACGTCTTATTAGTGCACTTCTTCACAGTGCTGGGAAACTGAAAAGCTACGACGACAAATTGTCAGCTAGAAAATAATCAGCCATGTACAACTGCCCATAACCTCCGCTCATAGGCGGCTTCACCCACTGTCACAGTAATGCCCATGTAATGTCTGGGTGCACCAAGTCAGCCCATTCACTAGAGTGGGCTACCTAGATAACCAGCATGCACTTTTTATTTTTAGCAATGCACACCACAGCGCCATTGTGTGCGGCACTAAAACGCTGCTGCGTGTGAGATGTGCACTTGGTGCCATTTAGAATCAATAGCACTGCGGAGCACCAAATGCCACACATTACCATCCTATAATAGTGTGTGGGTTGGTTCACACTACGTTATTGCAAGGCAATGGACGTTGCTTACGTAGTGGTGCTGTTTCTTTTGAATGGCACCTCAGCACACATTGCAAACACGTGTGTGTCGCAGCACTGTGCAACTTGTGACAATTCTCTAACTGCAGCCAAAAAGGGTGTAGGTCCTTTCTCTGCGACTCTGAGGTGCTCTGCTAGACTGTACATTAGGAATGGGCTGCCCAACATTAACCACTTCAGCAAAGTACCGTTACAATCACTTAACTAAGTAGTTATACCAGGATGATGCCTGCATTTTTTATTAAAGCCAACAGTCAGCTTTCTTATAAAAGCAATCCTAGTGGCTAATTAGCTGCTGATTGCTTTTACAAGCAGTGAGAGGGGGGCGTCTCTTCCCCCCCCCTCCCCCGCCATGGCTTTTCACCGGGGAATTCAAGCGACCAGCCGGTGCTTACGCAGGCAGATGATAGAGGTAGTCCGAGACAAGAACAGCTCCGATCACCTTTATGGTATAGGAAGCCAGAAGCGATGAGCATACATCACCTCCAGTTTCCCCAAGATGTAAACGGTGCCATTTTAAAATCTAATCAAACTGATATTGTTGTGGCTTTCAAGTGCAGAGGAGACATCTGAGGTCTAATAGATCCCAGATATCTCCATAAAGTGTACCTGTCACTGCTTATTGCTGATAACAATAAAGTGAAAAACAAATGTATTTTAATTAAAGCACCCCCATCCCCCTGTGCTCGCACGCAAAGACAAACACACGTCAGTCCCACACATGCGCAAATAGCGATCGGCCCTCAGATATCACCGTAAACGTCAGATTGTGAGCAGTAATTCTAGCACCAGAACTCCTCTGTAAATGTAAACTGGTAACTTGTAAAGGCTTTTAAAGTGTCACTGAGGGATAGTAAATTTTCAGTTTGTCGCCGTTGCATGAGCGTGTGCAATTTTAAAGTGTGTGATGTTTGGTATCCATTTACTTGGTGGAACATAACTTTTTTTGTAAAATCCAAAAAAGGGGAATTATATTGTGTTTTTATGCATTAAAAATAAAATGTTTTTTTCTCCCCCCCCCCCCCCCACAAAAACTGAAAAACTGCTGCGCCAATTCTAGCGGAAAATACTCATTGTTTACATGTACCGTATATACTTGAGTATAAGCCGACCCGAATATAAGCCGAGGCACCTAATTTTACCACAAAAACTGGGAAAACGACTATTGACTCGAGTATAAGCCTTGGGTGTGCCTCACTGTGTCCATGACTAGACTGACGTTTAACATGGGAGTCTATGGAAGGGGTGCCCGGGTTTGAAAAAAATCGATGCTACCCCGCCGTAGGTCCCCTGGACAAGAAACTTTTCAAACATATATAGAAAGAGTGGGGCTACATGTGTACCAAGTTTGGTGTCCAGAGGACCTACGACCGGCCGGTACCGGGTCCCCAAAGTCACCAGAGAAATGACCGTTTAACATGGGAGTCTATGGAAGGGGTGCCCGGTTTTGAAAAATCGTTGCTCCCCAGGCGAAGGTCCCCCTGATAAGAAACTTTGCACACTTATAGAGGAAGAGTGGTGCCAAGTTTGGGGTCCAGGGGACCTACGGCCGGCACCAGCTCCCCAAAGTCCGGGAGATCAGGCGCAAAAAGGTGACTCGAGTATAAGCCGAGGGGGGCATTTTCAGCACAAAAAAATTGTGCTTAAAAACTCGGCTTATACTCGAGTATATACGGTAAATAAAAAAGCCTGGTCTTCAAGTGTGCAAAAAAAATTATAAAAAAATAAGTCTGAACAATCTTCTTTAGATTGACCAAAGCTTGAAGAGGGCATGTTTTTAAATTCTATCCAGACAACTGCATATATTCGGGTCGGCTTATACTTGAGTATATACAGTATTTGAAGGGTTTGTTTAGTTGGTCCTCAGGTTTTATAATGTTGATCTTAGCCTCAAAATACACGTTACAATTGATCAGAAGGGAGGTTCTGGCTATTCAGTTGGCATCTGATGCAATATATTTGATCAAACAATAAAATTGAAGCGTGTTTGACCATCATAAGGAACTGCCTGAACTAGCCAATCAATCTGGCAGGCCCTTGTACTATATAGTTGTTGTTAGATCCAAAGGAGATTGTCCAATCAGATTGTTACAGTGGTGTGTCCGAAAAAAAGTATTTTTTTCCAGCACAGTGTTAGGCAATGCCATGCCTTGCACCGCTTGCCGAATAATTGGACTTCATGAAATTAGTGCATGACATTGCAATAAAGTTTAAAAAGATAAAAAAAAAAAAAAAAAAAAAAAAAAGTGTGATGTTCCAAGATTGGCATCACAGCGATCCTGCCGGACTGCACCATCCGATGCGTTGTAGCACAGCAGCTGGTGTGTGTGAATGGACCCCCCCCCCCCCCTATGCAGTAGGGTTGTGCCCACACTGCATGGGATAACTGCTCATTTTGTCCAGGGGCACACAGAGAGGCTATACTCACCCAATCCTTCAGACAACAGAGTTCCCCACGTCCAGCAGTGGACTGTTCCGGTCATCCTCATGTCCAGAGCTGGTCTATGGGTGGAATGATGTCAGGAACAGTCCACCGCACAAGACCGCTAGACTATGGGGGGGGGGGGGTTTAGGAGCGTCAGGGACCGGACTTGCTCTGAGAGAAGCGATGGATTAGCCATATATCTCCACTCTTCTCACCGCTAGACAAGAACGATCAGTAAACCCATGCAGTGCCACCATGGGAAAACATTTTTTTTCCAGGAATTCATCTTTAAGTTGGAATGTCTGATAAACGCACGTATACACATATCTGCAGCCACTCAAGCTGCTTCCTGTTCACTTCCTGGATCAACACAGACACACACCTTCAGCTCTGCAGCTCTCACTGGCCCTCTTATGACTCATTCCCCCCTACCTGGCAAAGAAAGAGTTAGCGAGAGCTGTGCATGATGTCATAAGCCTAGGCTTTTTACCAGACAAGAAACAGGAAGTGGGCTGTATAATGTATTTACTGTCGGGAAAAAGTTTTTACTATCCAAAAGTTAAAACAAGGGCAGAAGATTTAATAGATGGAAAGATGAAAAAAAAGACAGAATTTGCGGCAGTGTAAACCAGTCCTTAAAGCGGACCTTCAAAGTCCCACGACTTTGAAACTGACATCCCAGTGCGACTTCAGCATAATCTGCATACGACTTCAACAGAAAACAATGCAAGTCACACCAAAAGTCGTGCAAGAACCTTTTTTCTAAGTCGGAGTGACTCAAGTTGCTCCCATTAGAACGGTTCCATTGCACTTAAAGTGGTTGTAAACCCAAATAAAAAAAAACCTGCAAGACAAAGGCATAATGAACTAGTATGACTAGCATACTAGCTCATTATGCATTACTTACCTTAGGTCGAAGCCCCCAAATCCTTCCTCGTCTCCCCCTCCAGCCGCAGCCATCTCTCCGGAAGGTTACTTCCAGGTATCGCCGCTCCAGCGCTGCGATTGGCCGGAGTGGCGATGACATCACTCCGCGCACGGGAGCTGTAAAAGCCGGCGTTATCATTCATAAAACCGGCATTTACAGTGCGCCTGCGCCGATGTCTACGGCGCGCATGCGCCCTACACATCGGTGTAAACTTTTTGGCAAATATCTCCTAAACCTTGTAGGTTTAGGAGATATTGCAAACACCTACAGGTAAGCCTTAATCTAGACTTACCTGTAGGTGCAAGTTACAAGAGTGGGTTTACAACAGGGCTCGACAAACCCCGGGCGCCAGGTAGCCATTGCGACTAGAATTAGCGACCTGGCGCCTGGGGTAGCACAGCTGGGGAATCCTGTCTCTCCGTGCCCCCCCCCTCCGCACCACGGGATCGCGTCGGCCGGTAATTGAGGCCGCGGCTTTGCGGCCTTCTGCAGGCCTATGCTTCCTTCTGTGATCTAGCGCCATCTTGTGGTGGCCGTTGGTATGACAAGACAACCAGCAATGCTAATGGAGTTTCCCTGTCTGTTTTCACTGCCATCTCCTTCCCTCTAATTAGAACCCCCAAACATTATATATATTTTTTATTCTAACACCCTAGAGAATAAAATGGCGGTCGTTGCAATACTTTGTCACACCGTATTAGCGCAGCGGTCTTACAAGCGCACTTTTTTGGGAAAAAATACACTTTTTTTTTTATTATAAAAAAAAATAAAGACAACAGTAAAGTTAGCCCAATTTTTTTTTATATTGTGAAAGATAATGTTACGCTGAGTAAATTGATACCCAACATGTCACGCTTCAAAATTGCGTCCGCTCGTGGAATGGCGACTAACTTTTATCCTTTAAAATCTCCATAGGCGACGTTTAAAAAATTCTACAGGTTGCATGTTTTGAGTTACAGAGGAGGTCTAGGGCTAGAATTATTGCTCTCGCTCTACCGATCGCGGCGATGCCTCATGTGTGGTTTGAACACTGCTTTCATATGCGGGCGCTACTCACGTATGCGTTCGCTTCTGCGCGCGAGCTCGGCGGGACGGGGCGTGTTCCTGGCTCCTAACTTTTTTAGCTGGCTCTAGATTCCAAGCAAATTTGTCAAGCCCTGGTTTACAACCACTTTAATAGGGCGCGACTTTTGCTCCCAACGTCGGGGCGCGTGTTGCAATAGTGTGAACCGGGCCTAAAGCGGTATTAATGCCAAAATTGGCACATTGCAGCTTACCAATCATTAGATGTGGTGGCTGCATTTGTTTTTGTCTTTTTTGACCTGGTGATCTGGCCACCCTTCCTGTATTAGAGTACCCCCCACTCTGGACAAAGGGGCACATTTGGACAGCTGCATTGTCAGTCGGGGGGGGGGTTAGATGCACTAACAGATTTAGATACGCTAACAAATTGAAGCTGAACTTCATAAGCAGCTAGGTTCCATTCACACCTGGGCGTTCTGGAATTTCCTGGCAGAATCGGGCAAGTTTGCGATGCCATTACTTGTTAAAAGCACCCCAACCACAGTGCGATTTTTTTTGTGATAAACCGCACAGCAATCGTGGGAATCGTGGGCCAAAAAGATGCAGGAGCTTGTTTTGAACACGCCTCCGCGGTTTTCTGCGATTCCGGAATGTCCAGGTGTGAATGGAGCCTTACAGCAGAGTTTACCCCCCATTTTAGATAAATGCTGATCATTGTAAGTCAAATGGCTTGTCTCATCCTCCTACATCTGCAAGCGAGCTTGTTCTTTTGAAAAACAAAATAGACTGAAGCTGAATACACACAGGTAGTTTGTTTTTTTGGTTCAACCATAGCTGGATATATAAAAAAAAAAACAAACACCACCACGCATGAGGTAAGAATCTTTCCTGCTGCCCTATTGGCCCTCCACAAGAATACACTGATCGGTGCTCCCAGCCATTGGCTGCCAGTGCTGATTTCCCAGCATGCCGTTGGTTAGACCGGCTTCTGTTGAACAGACAGCATGTACATGAACGGGGGCACATTTCTGGCCAGTGTGTACCACGCTTTACTGACCGGACCACCAGATGTAAACAGTTAGGCCCCTTTCAAACTGGGGCGTTTTTCATGCGGTTTAGCGCTAATAATAGCGCTAATATACCACATGAAAAATTCCTGCCCTGTAGCCTTCAATGTGAAAGCCCAAAGGCTTTCACACTGAAGCGGTGCGCTAGCAGGACCGCTCCAAAAGTCCTGCTAGCCGCTTCTTTACAGCGGTAAAGGAGCGGTGTGTGTTGAAATCAATGGGACACCGCGGTAATACCGCCCGCAAACCGCAGCAATACCAGTGGTTTGCGGGCGGTATTAACCCTTTTTCGGCCGCTAGCGGGGGTTAAATTCACCCCACTAGCGACCGCATACCGCGGTAAGAACGACGGTATAGCAGCGCTGCTATACCGCCACCGCTCCTGCCCGCCCCAGTGTGAAAGGGGCCTTAAGGAAAAAAAGCCTAAGAAAGAAAATAATGCAGCCACCACCAATAATGATTAGTAAGCTGGAATATAACAAAAAAAAGGTTGCATCTTGGTTTACTAGGGCTCTCAGGAATGGCACAACGCTCAGGTGTGAAAGGAGCATGGCAGTGCCAACACATGTGTACAGAAGACCCCCAACACACTACAGTACAGCGCCCCACTGTGTACACAGCGTGTATTGCAAATGAGATGAGAGGAGTGTCGGTACACGTGTCTGTCCCAGAGATCATGGGATCCATTGTGCGGAGCACATGGCCTTATCAATGGACACAGGAGGCCACGATCTCCCCTGGGAGGACGCCTACACACACACCGATCACTTCCCCGTCTACATCCGTCTCCCCCTTACCTAGGCGATCAGCAGCTCTCACTCATGTCTGTCCTCAGTGCAGAGCGATCCTTCCTCCGTCCGCCGCTCACATGTCACCATTCAACACATCTACAGGCACTGCTATCACTTCCTGTCACACGCCCTCTACGGGGCGGGGCTCACCCCTCAACCGCCCCGCCTCCTCATCGCTGACCCCGCCCCCTCACACACACCCCTGACTCCACAGAGGGCTCTCTCTCCATAGTCCACACACAACAGTGTGACGTGTGTACATGTTTGGGGGAGAAACATGAATGGATTCTAATTTAGGTCACACCATTCCAACGCTTAAAGCACTTCAATACAGGGCACTTTCACCCCCTTCCTGCCCAAGCTCATTTTCAGCACTGTCACACTTTGAATGACAATTGCGCGGTCATGCAACACTGTATCCAAAATAAAATGTTTACAATTTTTTCCCCCACAGATAGAGCTTTCTTTTGGTGGTATTTGATCACCTCTGCGGTTTTTATTTCTTGCGCTATAAACAAAAGAAGTGCGAAAAGTAAAAAAAAAACAATATTTTTTAATTTTTGTTATAATAAATATCCCAATTTTTTTTTTTTTAAACAAAATTTTTCCTCAGTTTAGGCCGATATGTATTCTTCTACATATTTTTGGTAAAAAAAAAAAAAAAAATCGCAATACGCGTATATTGATTGGTTTGCGCAAACGTTATAGCGCCTACAAAATAGGGGATAGATTTATAGCATTTTTATTATTTTTATTTTTTTTACTAGTAATGGCGGCGATCAGCGATTTATATCATGACTGCGACATTGCGGCGGACACATCGTACACTTTTGACACCATTTTGGGACCATTGTCGCTTTTACAGCGATCAGTGCTATAAAAATGCACTGATTACTGTAAAAATGACACTGGCAGTGAAGGGGTTAACCACTATGTGGCGCTGCAGGGGTTAAGTGTTTCCTAGGGAGTGATTCTTACTGTTAGGGGACGTGGCCGATCACGGGGAACGGTCATCAGTGACAGTGTCACTAGGCAGAATAGGGGAATGCCTTGTTTACAAAGGCATTCCCCTGTTCTGCTCATGCCGACCGCAATCACGGGCCGCCCGGGAACATCGAGTTCCCGGGACCCGAGGCTGCACTCCCGAGGCACACGGCGGGCACGCACGCGCCCACTGGGCGGCAAATTTAAAGGGACGTACCTGTACGCCAATGTGCCTGCCCGTGCCATTCTGCCGACGTACATCGGCGTGCGGCGGTCGGCGAGTGGTTAATGTGCACTTCAGGGCCCATACACACCAGAAATTGTGCACTTTTTGCATGCACATTGATGTGTGTTCGATTTTTGTTTAAAGCTGAATACACACTATACAATTTCCTTTAGATCTACCAAAACCATATCATGTGAGGTCAAACCTAAACACTTTCAATTTGTATGTAATCATATTCTGACAAAATGAGCAACCTGGCAAAATGTGCAACTCGCGTTACATTCTGTGATGTAGAATCAGCGGTAGCACCAAACCGCGTGCACTGCGCAGGCACAACGCGTCATTCATGCTTTCAGTGGCTGCCGTCGTTGCACAGACGAATTTGCCTGTCAAAATGCTCAACCGACTACTGCGCATGCACACATCAGAAATCAACTAACACTTATGAAATTTACGTTGCTAAGGCCATCTTGGTACATCTTACACTCCACCTCATCACACCTACACTAAGCAGACGGGGCAGCGGACATCTTGCTACACCAAACCCCGTTTTGAATTAGCAAACTCATTTCAGCAATCGAGTGAGCTTGTCTACCGGTACATGCATATACAGTATATTTATGTAGATAAGCTCACTCGACCGATGAAATTAGTTAGAGTATACAGTAAATATATTGGTGGCAGTAAATATAATCGGTGGCGTATACAGTAAATACAGTATACAGTATACAGTAAATATCTCCTAAATGGCATACGTTTAGAAGATATTTTTTTAAGTACCTATAGGTAAGCTTTATTTTAGGATTACCTATAGGTACAAACATTAGAGGGAAGTTTACTTCCACTTTTACTAGTGATGGGCTCAGGCGTGTTCAGATTGCACACCGCCAATCATAGGCAGCGAGGTATTTCCAGACCAGCAGCTGCACATACACATGCTGCCTATGATTGGCGGTGTGCAGTGACGGCTTCTTGTCGGGCTCGATCCGAACACGCCTGAGCCCATTGCTAGTTTTTACATGCATCTGTGGTGCGTTTTTACTTAGCTTTTGCTTGCATTTTTCATAACCCCTTGACGCGGGCTGCGTTACTGCCAGTTTAACACCATATAGTTCTGTGTGCGTTACTGCCAGTTTAACGCCATATAGTTCTGTGTGCGTTACTGCCAGTCTAACGCCATATAGTTTTGTGCGTTAATGCAAGTTTAACGCCATTTACTTCTGTCCCCGTTACTACCAGTTTAAAGCCATAAAGTGTTGTGCGTTACTGCCAGTTTAACACCATATAGTTCTGTGTGCGCTACTGCCAGTTTAACGCCATATAGTTTTTGTGCGTTACTGCCAGTTTAACGCCATATAGTTTTGTGTGCGTTACTGTCAGTTTAACGTCATATAGATTTGTGTGTTACTGCAAGTTTATCGCCATTTACTTCTGTGTGCGTTACTACAAGTTTAATGCTATATATGTAGCAGGGGTCCTAAATTTAGGGATTGCTATGCTAAATTTAGGGGTGATTCGAGTGGTAGCTGACTCGAATCTTTCAATTTGCTGGACTCTGCCTTGCTGCTGTTTTACCTGGTGTGCAGTTCCCCTAAGAAGTATGGGTGGCGCTGTCATTTGTAGTCGGGGTTGAACCACTGGTGATAGGGCAGCGATTTGGTGTCCTCTCTCGGCAGCCATACAGTGGGTGTTGTCTGCCTGCTGTGCATGCCGGGAGAGGGTACAAAAGGGGCGGACGCCATGAGAGAGGGAGCAATTCCCGGGGCCCATGCCCGGAGGGAGAACCTACGGTTCAAGTTCGAGTGCATGGCTCTCCAGGCTATGGGGCCACGTGCGCTTCAGTCCCAGGCACCTTTAGTCCTGGGACTGCGACTTCAGCCCTGGGCCCAGCACCTTTAGCTGGAGCCCACTTCGGGAGGAGCAATCCCAGGGTGCCGCCTTGCGAGGGGACTCGTTTCTAGAAGAGGAGGCTGAGGGAGGACCATTCCGAAGGACTGGTGAGAGATCACAGTGAAGGAAGGGGCCCAGTAACTCTCTGGAGGGATGTCATCCATCCAAAAACAGGGATCTAAACAACGGGACCATTAGGAGGTTTGGGACACTATAGATTCTGTGGCAGAGGATCTCCTGAATGCATACATTAGGGAATCTAATAGACTGTTCGAGTTACACGCCGGCTGCTAGTGCCTTTGGGTGACTATCCGGGTGAGCTATACCCACTCGGGATCGAGTGGCGAAGAAACAAGAGTGCCTAAATTGATCTGTCTTCCTAACACCTTTTTCTTCTCCTCAACTTTGTGGATGTTCATGCATAAAGAAATAAACTCTACGTTGGAGTTGACACTGGTGTGGACCTTGGAGTTACTTAGGGTATAGAGACTTTGTCCTTACATTCTAGGGACGGAAACCAACTTTGAGGGGAACCTTGCTGCAAGACCCGTAAGTGAAATCAAGTGTGCTTAACCTCTGCAAACCAGGGGGTACGGGCATGGTGGGGACTGTGTGCCTCTTTCTCCTGTGAGCGAGCCAAGGACAGTGGAGAAAGAGGGTCGGTTGCTACATATAGTTCTGTGCGTCACTGTACATTTGGCGCATTATATTGCAGTATAAGGGTTGGTTGCTACACGTGGGGGCTCAGAATCCGGGATTTTGTAGTGTATACCCCCTGAAAAAAAAGTTGGACTTTATTCCCCTGTGAGGCTCCGTGGAGGTCGGCCATGTTTATTTGAAATTCAACCTGTGCCACAATTAACAGAAAGGAAGATTCAGGCCTGGCAATTTCTGGCTGCGTAATTCGTGGGCGTCTCGCAAGTCTGGAAAAGCCCAGAAAGTAAGTGCAGCAAAGGAAAAAGAAAGGGGAGGAGCCCCGCTAAGTGTGAGCTTCTCGTGGTGCGTTTGGCGGCAAAAAGGGACATTATCTGTTGGACTATTGACAAAGCGACATGTCCGCTCCTTCGTGGAAAACTGCTTCACCGGGATCTTGTACTCTTTTGCCCGGTCCAACCATGGATGTGACCCCTATTGTTGCCTCTTTGACTGACACAGGAATCCGGCTGAAGCCCAGGAGCCGCTTTGCCCTTTATGCATGCAGGGATGCAGAGGCCTTGGGCATGATCTGTGTAAAGTGTCAGGGACTGATTGTGCATCTTTGGCCTTTCGGGAGATGTACCCGCTGTGGGGAATTCCTGTTCGAGGTAGAGCAGCCAACAGAGAAGCCAAAGGTCTACCGAGTGAATTGGATCTCAGGTGCTGTTACTCCTGAGGAGGAGGTGTGTGCTATCACCGCAATTCCCAAGCGCAGTCCCGCAGAGGTGGTGGAGGTAAAGACTGAAGCTCCGGCCATTGAGGAATTCGAGGCGGAGAACCCAGCGGATGCTGCATCAGTCACAACAGAGTCCTCCCTTCCACCTGCCAAAAGGAAGGTAGGACTTGTAAAGGCTCCCCGCGGCCGTGGTAGAGGCCCACCCCAGCGCCCGCCTGACTCGGATCGTCCCGCCGGAGGAGTTTCCGAACGATCCATGATGGTTAAAGGTCGAAGTTGGCCGGGGAAAGGAACAAAGGTCAGTGTCTGTTCTATTAGGGACGCTTGGGTACCTGACCCAAAGGAACTGTTGAAAGATGATCATGTGTCCACAAGAGTTTGCCTGCCAGCAGAGATGTGGGACTCTTCGGACATAGATTCTTCCTCTAATATGGGAAATAATGCAGAGATTGATGAACTGTTTGTCACTAAGGGGTGGGACAAGATTTCGCTAACTTCTCCCCGTAGTGTAAAGGGATCGCCCATGGACTCAGGGGATACTACACCCCGGGTGGAAGCCCCTGTTTGTGCTGGAGAAGTTGTTCCCTTACCTGCGTTACAAGCTCTGGTGTCTCCCGTGCCTGCTATACCGGAGGCCCGTTCACCATTAAGGCCTCCTATGCCACAGTTGGAGCCTGTGCGCCCTAGGAAATCTCCGGATGCCATCGTCCTGCCAGGAGCTGGAGATCGGGCAACCATGCCGCCTTTGGCCCGATTGCAACGGCTCTTGAACCAAAAGGTTGCCACGGACTATGGATGGGAGTACCCATACGTCCCAAAGAACTTATTATTTGAAATCGAAGCCTCCCGAGAACGATGGTACAGTGCCTTTATCTGGGATCGTCTGGAGGTAAAGGAAGGCCACAGGTACCTTTCTTGTTCAGCCGTAATGACTGGAAGATACAAGGGCTGCCGAAAAGATTGGACTCTTGGTCGCCACATACATGCGGATCGGGTTGTGATGTGCAGTAAGGACAAAGATGATGTGACTTATTCAATTGAGACTTTGGATAAGGACTGGAAGTCTCTGACACTCCCTGATCCACGCTTTTACCTCTGAGGTGGTACTTGTTTTTTTTTTTGTTGTTACCGCTTCGGGGACAAATGCCTTGAACTGCTGTGTTGACTCTATTCCCGGGGATTTTTACTTTTTGAAGGACTTTGTTTTTTTTGTGGTTTCCTTCCCTTTTAAAGGAAAATAAAAAAACTTTTGGGGTAGAGTTAGTCAGGGCCAAGCTGGAAGCCGCCAAGATCAACAAGGGGATCCTTGTAATGTAGTGCGTTAGTGCGCACTTAGGCTAAAAAGGAAATATATATGTGTGCTGCCACTAGGTGGTAGTGGTCTGCAAAAACTTTTAAAGCACTTATTCAATACTGCTATTTAAAAATACACTAGGCTTAGTGTGTGTCATTTAGATGAAACAAATTATCTCTTCTAGGAGAGGTGGTTTGATTTATGTACATACAATAGTGATAGAATGTTATTTGTTTGTATGATATGTGTTTCTTTCCCATGCAGGAGAACATCAAGCAACTCACCGGAGATTGGGTGGGATCTAGTTGCGATAGGATGGTGGGAGGAAATGTCATTTTTTTGTGAAAATGTTTCTGTCTCTCTTCTTTTGCTGAAATGTACTTCTTTAATTCAGGCACTCTGGTAGTTTTTTTTTTTGTTGTTCTTTTTTCATACATAGTTCTGAAGGTAAGTTTGCGCTTGCTCAGGATTGAGTGTGCAAATTTGTCTCCAGACACTGGGGACAGTGTCTCTTTAAGAGAGGGGAGTATGTAGCAGGGGTCCTAAATTTAGGGATTGCTATGCTAAATTTAGGGGTGATTCGAGTGGTAGTTGACTCGAATCTTTCAATTTGCTGGACTCTGCCTTGCTGCTGTTTTACCTGGTGTGCAGTTCCCCTAAGAAGTATGGGTGGCGCTGTCATTTGTACTCAGGGTTGAACCACTGGTGATAGGGCAGCGATTTGGTGTCCTCTCTCGGCAGCCATACAGTGGGTGTGGTCTGCCTGCTGTGCATGCCGGGAGAGGGTACAAAAGGGGTGGACGCCATGAGAGAGGGAGCAATTCCCAGGGCCCATGCTCGGAGAGAGAACCTACGGTTCAAGTTCGAGTGCATGGCTCTCCAGGCTATGGGGCCACGTGCGCTTCAGTTCCAGGCACCTTTAGTCCTGGGACTGCAACTTCAGCCCTGGGCCCAGCACCTTTAGCTGGAGCCCACTTCGGGAGGAGGAATCCCAGGGTGACGCCTTGCGAGGGGACCCGTTTCTAGAAGAGGAGGCTGGGGGAGGACCGTTCCGAAGGACTGGTGAGAGATCACAGTGAAGGAAGGGGCCCAGTAACTCTCTGGAGGGATGTCATCCATCCGAAAACAGGGATCTAAACAACGGGACCATTAGGAGGTTTGGGACACTATAGATTCTGTGGCAGAGGATCTCCTGAACGCATCCATTAGGGAATCTAATAGACTGTTCGAGTTACACGCCAGCTGCTAGTGCCTTTGGGTGACTATCCGGGTGAGTTATACCCACTCGGGATCGAGTGGCGAAGAAACAAGAGTGCCTAAATTGATCTGTCTTCCTAAAACCTTTTTCTTCTCCTCAACTTTGTGGATGTTCAAGCATAAAGAAATAAACTCTACGTTGGAGTTGACACTGGTGTGGACCTTGGAGTTACTTGGGGTATAGAGACTTTGTCCTTACATTCTAGGGACAGAGACCAACTTTGAGGGGAACCTTGCTGCAAGACCCGTAAGTGAAATCAAGTGTGCTTAACCTCTGCAAACCAGGGGGTACGGGCATGGTGGGGACTGTGTGCCTCTTTCTCCTGTGAGCGAGCCAAGGACAGTAGAGAAAGAGGGCCGGTTGCTACATATAGTTCTGTGCGTCACTGTACATTTGGCGCATTATATTGCAGTATAAGTGTATCAGTGGAGTGTGTCTGTGTAGTGTGAATACTCAAATTAAAGTGCACCAAACACCACTTTACATTGATTAAATTGCATCTACGTACAGATTTTCACTTCTTCTTTACATTTGCTTATAAGCACCGCCCCCTCCCTCCCAATAATGTCTGAGAGGACAACACGGAGAGGCAGATGTTCCCTTGGCACTGTAAGGGGGCCAGCAACAAATGTGTCCACAAGCAAAGGTGGACATGGTGGTCACTCCTCAGGCAGGGCATCATTTCCTCTGTTTAGTGAGTTTGCCTGTGCTATCCAGCCACAGCCTGCAGAGGAGGTGGTGGACTGGCTTAATTAACCTTTCTCATCCTCCTCATCCTCTGTCAGGCAAGCAGAGACAAGTGTGCAGTCCCCTGCAGTTGCCAGAGTGGATAAACCTGCCTCCTTGTCTACATATTTTCCTGCCATAGCCCCAACATCAGCCATGGACGAGTCAGCTGAGTTATTTGTCCACAGCGTCAGCAACTTGCTTCTTGATGATGTCCAGCAATTACTGGATTCAGATGTTGGTAGAATGCTTCTGTACACAGACTCGGTGGACCGCTTGATTAAGTCTTTTTGGGATGTGGAATCTTTGCAGGACTTCGAGGCTGCCTAGCTTTGAGGATGTTCAATCATTTCATCTGGAAGAATGTTTTTGGTATAGGTTTCATGGGCACAATTAACACCCAAAGACCAATTTTTCAGCAAGGCCAATTTTTCAATTTTTGCTTTCATCAAGAGTACCTCTATAGGGTTACGGTGGGAAGGCGCCACCGACACCCAAAGGCCAATTTTTCTGCACCTGTTTGACAGGTGCATATTATTGCAATTTTTTACAGCAAGGCCAATTCTTGCTTTCATCAAGAGTACCTCTATAGGGTTACAGCGGAAAGGCACCACCGACACCCAAAGACCAATTCTTCTGCACCCGTTACTTCTATCCAAAGTCAAAGTGACACCAGAATGTATCCAAAAGATCTCTAATCTTGTTCCCAGTGCACTACATTGTGGCCTCATCATATACACTGGCTCCCCTACTAAATAAAGGCAGCTTGCAGGGAAAATTATATATTTTTTGCCTTTATAAATGCAATTATTGCTGCAGCAGATTCTAGACATGGTACAGATCTGCCACTTTACAGGTAGACTAATGCCCTGTACACACGATCGGATTTCCAATGGAATAAAATCCGATGGATCTTTCCGTTGGAATTCCGATGAAGCTGACTTTCATCAGTCTTGCCTACACACCATCAGACAAAATTCCGACCGTCCAAAACGCGGTGACGTAAAACACTCCGACATGCCGAGAAAAATTAAGTTCAATGCTTCGGAGCATGCGTCGACTTGATTCTGAGCATGCGTGGGTTTTTTCTCTGATGGAATTCCACACAGACGATCGGAATTTCCTATAGTTTTTTTTTTCCATCTGTAAAATTTAAAACATGTTCTATTTTTTGAAACCGATGGAAAAAAGTCAGATGGGGCCCACACACATGATCGGTTGTACAGGGCATAAGGGGACACCCTGGGCACTATATTGGAAGAAATTTTTCAGTTTTATGCTTTCACTTTAAAAATCAAAAAATCACTGCTCATTAAAAAATTTAGTTTTTCACAAACTTTTTTTTTATTGATACATGTCCCCAGGGCAGGACCCGGACCCCTATAACCATTGTATGCCCAATTACTTGCATATAAGCCTTCAAAATGGGCACTTTTGATTTTTGATGTTCGGGTCCCATTGAGTTTAATGGGGTTCGTTATTCGGGTCCGAACTTTCGCGGTGTTTGAAAGTTCTGGTGCGAACCGAACACGGGTCCGTTCGGCCCATCCCTACTGCTTAACTTCAGACTGGAAAAGGAAACTTTATTCGGGAGAAAGACATAGACATAGAGCATGCCGTAGATTCAGCTACAACTTATAAACACTGTCATCTACTAGTTGAAGAATATATCCCTACTAAATTCTGATGTACAGTAGTTGTTGCACAAAATACAATTCTGTGTTCCAACATTTTGGTAGCCCTAGGTTTAGCAGTGCACTCTATAGCTCATTGACGGTTTTACTTGCAAAATGTAATGTGGCAGAATGCATCACATAAAATATAAAATAAATCTTTGTTGTAGATAAAGCTTAAAGTGATAATAAGATTAATTCTATGTGCCTCACTGGATATCTCTGGTAGTCCTCAGCTGTTTCTTAATTTAAGCTGAATTTTGACTTCATGATGACACAAAGAGGCCAGCAGCTATCACAGTCTCACTGGCTTAAACTAAAGATGTTGTGATACCCTGGCCCTGAGCTATATGTTGCCACTTTCAAGGTTCTAGAAAATATGTACAGTATTGCTATGTGTTGCTCTGTTGTATGTGTAGCGCCAGCCCAAAATGGTCCACGCTATGTTTAAATTTAGGGGATAGTCTGAGCCAATAGTTGGACTCAGACTTGCTGATTTCGCTAAATTCTGCTTCTGCTCTGGTTGTGATACTGCCTGGCAGTCATTTTCCCTGTTCGCCCGTAGGTGGCACTGCCACCGCTGGCCCATGTTGGAATACAGGTGTATCACAGCAGTATTGGGTGTCCCTTCTCGGCAGCCATGCAGTGGGGGTGGTTGACCCGCTGTGCATGCTGGGAGGGGTACATAAGGGGCAGACACCATTGAGCCGTGGTTTCGTTCTTCCTGGCATGGGGCCCTCATGGCACGGGGTGCGTGTGTGTGTTCTAGCCTCGGGCACCTACAGCCCGAGGCTACGTCTCTGCTCGCCAGGCCCGGCTCTGCTGGTTCAGGCCTACATTTTTGAAAGTATCCCAAGCTGTCCATCCGTGGGAAGGAAGCTCTTGAGGAGGGGAGCCAGGGGAGGACCTGCCCCAGAAGAGATTGGCAAGGCGCCGATGTCTCGGGAGAGGCCTGGCAACTCATCTTGAGGAGGGATACACTAAAAAGCTCTATTATTGCTTGGCTGGAGCTTCGGGACGTTTGAAATCCTGTGGCAGAGTATTCCCGGACGCATCCTAAAGTTCATCAGGTCTGTGGCAGAGACTCAAGTTCATCAGGTCTGTGGCAGAGACCCAAGTTCATCAGGTCTGTGGCAGAGACCCAAGTTCACAGCTCTATGCCTAGTGCTACAAATGCGTATATGAATGATCAAAGTGACAGTTAGTCCACACTACAGTTACCATGTAACAATACAATTACTCCTGTTGCAGTTTTTTTAAATAGGTATCTGCAGTGAATAGGCATAGAGCTGTGGGTGCAACTTTCTGCTACACACCTGAAGACTGTAATAGAATGGCTCAAAATGGGTCCTTCAAGGAAACTTGTACTAGGAAAAATGTGTAGGCTGTCATTACTTGTCTCTCTCTCTGAAAATTCCAGCTTCCTGACTGTCTCTTTCTTTGGTAAGCTGATTTACCTAATGGAAACAAGCATGCAGATCAGGGAAGTCAGGATGAAGTCAGAACTCCTTAGCTAGGAAATTAGCATTTTCAGAAGGTCAGCGATGGTTTTCTGTCTCAAATGTTGCTTTATGCAAAACCCACACCTTCTAAAACTCAGTATGTGTGGAGAATATGGCAACTTGCTGCCTGTACAAGTCCATACTTACCTTAGAAGATGATAGTTTTTGTTCTTAAAAACTGGCCCTTTTTTGTCCCCTCCAGCCAGTTCCTAAAGCCTAGTACATACTACTAGTTTTGGTTGAAAAAAAAAAAACTGACAGCTCTGGTTGGAGCCACTGTACTAACTATGTAATGTGATCTTCCCTGCTGTTCTATTGTGTTCTGACGGGAGACAGACCCCCGCCAGCCATTGGCTGGGAGCGCTAATCAGGAGCCAGATTGCTACTGGTTTTCCAGCATGCTTGTCCGGCTTCTGTCGGACCAGCTGCCATACGCACGGGCCGAATGTCGTCTGGTTTTTATTGAATCGGCCAATGTTGCCCGATATTTGGCCCGTGTGTACTAGGTTTAAGTTACAGCCTTCCCCCACATGTTTGCAGGTGTCTAATTTACCTGGTGGGCACTACAGAGACACCTGTGCACATGCACTCCCATCACTGCCATTTGCCAAGCTGTGTGTCTCCATATACACACACAGCATCTGGTAAGCCACACCCCTGCTTCCTACTCCCTCTTTCTCCCAGCAGTTCGACTGACAGCAGCAGGAACCATTTCAGCCACAAGGGGTCCTTGTAAAAAATTTGTAAACATTTTAGTTGATGCAGGGATGGCTGGAACCATGAAGAAATAAAACATTGTCCATATTTGCCTCTGGGGTTCTGAACTTACCCCTGCTGTACTACTAGTACATAGGAAAAAATCAGCAAATAAGCCAAACATTCTGCCAGGGCTGTAGACTTCTGGATTGGATTGCATCAAGTCTATTGACTTCAATGGTGTGTGCTTAAATAAGCATAGCAGATTCTTCTGAAGTTTGAACTTTCGGTACTGTAAATTAAGCTGAGGTGCTTGATGGTATCTGTATATAAAAGAAGGTATATATGAATGGAATGTATGGAACTGATAGTGAGATGAAGCAGACTGAACATTCTATGCTTTGCCTATAATAAAGTTAAGTGTTTAACTTTAGCTTCTAAAACAGTAAGAAAAATTATAGAAGATGGAAGCTCTATTTTTGGGCATAGAGGGGCCCACCTTCAGTCTTTCGAGGGATATAAAATTAGGCATCTAATTCCCTGACTACCTATAACATGTTTGGAGGCCCTAGGGTGCCAGCACAGTAGAAACACCCACAAAATTACCACAGTTTGGATAGCAGACACCTCAAGGTATTTTTAAGAGGTATGTTTAGTCTTTTGATCATTTAAATTTTTGACACAGATGTTTAAAAAAACTGCGAAAAGAAAATTAAAATGATTTTCTTTTCACATAAAGTTGTAAATTAATAAGATATTTCTAACACACAGCATGAGCCTACTTAGAAGTAAACTCCAAAACACAATCTGCTACTTCTCCTGAGTATGAGAATACCACATGCAGTATATGAGACTTTTTCGCAGCCTAGTAGCCACACAGAGGAGCCCAAAATCCAAAAGCATTTTTGGACTTTCAAGGAGCATAAATTACACATCTAATATCCTGGCTCCCTATCACATATTTTGGGGGTTTGGAGCACCAGGACAATAGAAACACTGACAAAATAACCAGATTTTTGTGAGTAAACACCTCAAGGCATGATGAGCCTTTTGAAGGTTTATTTTTTTGCCACAAGTTTTTAAAAAATACGTAAATAAATAAACATATATAGAATTGCACATTAAAACTCATTCTGCTCCTCCTTCTGAGTATGGGGATACCACATGTGTGAGACTTTTTCAATGTTTGCAATTGTTTTCTTTCTCTTACAGAGCAATTTCCACACGTAGCTCTCTCTCTCCCAGACCAGAGCCCCCTCTTGTTCCAGTCATTCCTTATTTATCCCACCTGCTGCTGGTCAAAGTAGGAAGCAAAACCTGGCTGAGATCCTACACTGCCAAGGTGGCTTGGAAAATCCAAGGGGAACCCCGAACCAAAAAATAAAAAAGCGTGGGGGTCCCCCTAAATTCCATATCAGGCCCTTCAGGTTATTTTAAAAAATGGCGTGGGGTTCCCCCAAAAATCCATACCAGAACCTGGTAGGCCGCGGGAAAAGAGGGGGCGAACCCCACGCCATTTAAAAAAAAAACACGGCGCAGGGCTCCCCTTAATATTCATACCAGACCCAAAGGGCCTGGTAATGGACTGGGGGGGGCGACCCCTGCCATTTTTTTCAATGACTTTGATCGGTATTGCCGGGACCCGACAATTCATGAATAGCCACGAGTAGTTTTAAATGACTTTTTTTCCTTTAAAATTTCATTTTTTGCAGGGACAGTTCTAAACACGGGGAATATGCGCTACTTTACATGCATACTATACACACCCCCCAGGTACGAAATTTAAAGGAATATTTCACTTTTATTGTTTCACTTTAAGCATTATTAAAATCACTGCTCCCGGAAAAACTGAAGTTTTTAAAACTTTTTTTTGCATTGATACATGTTCCCTGGGGCAGGATCCAGGTCCCCAAACACTTTTTATGACAATAACTTGCATATTAACCTTTTGATTTCTCCCATAGACTTTTAACGGTGTTCCGTGGCTTTTCGAATTTGCCGCGAACACCCCATATTGTTCGCTGTTCGCCGAACGGGCGAAAAGCCAATGTTCAAGTCGAACTCATGTTCGACTCGAACATAAAGCTCATCCCTAGTTGGGCACAAAGAACTTGCTTCAACATCTGAAATGCCTCCTCTGCCTTAGAATTCCACTTAATCATAACCGACCCTCTACCATTTGTCAGATCTGTCAATGGCGCTGCAAAATTGGGAATAAAATGCCTATAGTATCCTGTGATTCCAAGAAATGCTCAGACTTGCTTTTTATTTACAGGTTGGATGGCACTTTTGAATCGCCTCAATCCTACTGATCTGTGGCTTAATCAGCCCTCGACCAATGATGTAGTCAAGGTATTTGGCCTCCTTCAAGCATATGGTACACTTTTTGGGGTTGGCAGTAAGTCCTGCTTTTCTAAGGGAATCTATTACTGCTTGCACCCCAGGGCAAATGAGACTCCCAATAAGGGCTGTGGATGAATACATTTTCCAAATAAGCAGCTGCGAATTGGTGATGTGGTCTTAGTGTCTTGTCCATCATTCTGTGTAATGAGGCAGGAGCACTATGCAAATCAAAAGGCATCCATTTATACTGGAACGACCCCTTGGGGGTAGAGAATGCATTCTTTTCTTTTGCAGATGCCATTAGGGGTATCTGGCAGTAACTTTTAATGAGATCTGAAGTAGTTATGTAGCGGGCAGTTCCCAATCTGTCAATGAGCTCGTCCACTCAAGGCTTCAGGTAAGTATCGAATTTGGACACGCTATTCAACTTTCTGAAATCATTACAAAATCTTATGGTTTCTTCTGGCTTTAGGACCAACACTATTGAACTTGACCAATACTCCTCTATCACTTCCATCTCTAACATGTTCCTTATTTCATTTGTGACTGCTTCCCGCCTGGCTTTGGGTATTCTATAGGACTTTACATTTACATGGACACCAGGCTCCGTCATTATGTCATGTCGTATAACAGTGATCAATCCAGGTATGTGATAAAAATTGTCTGTATTCTTTCTTGCAAACTCTTTTATGTCATTCTTTTTGGGCCACTGATAAAGTTTCAGTTATAGGCACCTCAGGTGTCAAGGGAACCCTATCATTTTGGGGGTTTGGTAAAACAAGCTCTGTCCTTTCAAAGTTTTAAGAGATTAACATGATATATTTTCTCTGGTTTCCTTCTCTCTGGCTGGTAGACTGTAAGAGAACTGATAGGAACTCTCCTGCGCAGGCGCGCGTTCGCCAGCAGTCTCGGAATACTGGCGCGCGCACCCCCGGGCTGCAGCAGCCCTTCCAGAGTGCTAGTACACATGCGCGTGCGCGGGGACGACGTGCACGCGCGGGTGCGCGCCCCTAATCTCCTTTGGCGCCAGTCTGCAAGGATCTCACCTGCTGGTGGTAATGCATGTTCCACGGACTGTAGTACCGGTGTCCACCAGCGGGTGTATTCCGGCAGTGTGGGACAGGCAGCACTTCCTGCCCTCAGCTGTGACCTGAAGCCTGATTACAAGACTTCCTATCTATTTAAGGAAGTCCTGACTCTCAAGCAAGTGCTGACTGGTCTTCAGCTGTGTCCTGAAAACTTCCTGGTTCCTGTTATGCTGCTTGATAACCGTTGCTGACTGTGGCTTTCCCTGACTCTGTCTTTGGACTCTGAAACACTTCCTGATTACTGGCTTCTGATCCCGGCTTCCACTGACCCTGCTTCTGATTGATCCTTTGTACCGTGCCGCCTGTCTGTTGCTGAACCCTGGCTATCCTCCTGACCTCTGTTCCTGTGAGCTTCGTTCCCAGAACCTGCAAGTGGGTTGGAGTTCCCCTCAAACCTCTACCCATCCTCCAAGTGTTCCTGTGTCCAGTGTCTGTCCGGCTGTCTGGGTCTCCAAGCCACATCTGTTCCAGCAAGTCCTGCAAGCAACTTCCTCAGGCACTCGTGTTCCTCCTGGCCCTAGCCACCATCTGTTCCACCCTCAGTGGGGCTTGGACTGGAGATACAAGAGAGGCCGACCTCATCATATCAGACTCCTACCAGGTACGTGACAGTACCAGTCAGCCAGGGATGGAGTCTGAAAGGGAGGTCTCTCCACCAGAGGACTTGTTTGAGACAATCTCTACACTCACACATGTCGTGCAGAGTTTACAGAGCGATCTCAGTCGCATGGAGGAGCGACTCTCTGACAAGATAGGAGTCGCATCAGCTTGCGTTTCTCCCTCTGTCGCAGATCCCTCTGCTCAAACCGATTCAAGTTCCTTCCATGGAATTATTCCTCTCCCGGAACCCAGAGTGCCTATTCCCGAACGATTTTCCGGAGATCGTACGATGTTCAGAACCTTCCGGAACTCCTGCGAGCTCTACTTCTCCCTGCTGCCCCGGACCTTTAGATCTGAAGACATTAAAGTGGGATTTGTGATCACCCTTCTTGTGAACGAACCACTCTCCTGGGCTCATCACCTCCGGGAGCAGCATGACCCAGTTCTGGCAACCACAGTTTCGTTCTTCTCGGCTATGGCTCAGCTATATGCTGACCCCTTCCGCCAGCAGTCTGCAGAATCCAAGCTTGGCAGGTTACAACAGGGGTCAAGGCCTGTTGAGGAGTATATCACTGACTTCCGTGTCCTGAGTGCTGACACTCGATGGAACGATCCTGCTCTTCGCCATCAGTTTCAGCTTGGTCTTTCCGACACTCTCAAAGATGAACTGGCCAGAATTGAAGTTCCTACATCCTTGGAAAGACTGATTAGCTCAGCCTTCATCAAAGAGGTCATTAGATTGCACGGTATTCCTGATAGCATTATCTCCGACCGTGGGGTGCAGTTCACCTCTAGATTCTGGAGGGCTCTATGCGAAGCACTTAATATTGAACTCTGCCTCTCTACAGCTTACCACCCACAAACCAATGGACAGACTGAGAGGACGAATCAAACCCTTGAACAGTATCTACGGTGTTTTTCCTCTTTTGCTCAAGATGATTGGTTATCCCTCCTTCCGCTTGCGGAGTTCTCATATAATAATACCATCCACTCAGCAACCAAACAGTCCCCCTTTTTTGCCAATTTTGGGTACCATCCCTCTTTTCTGCTGGAAATACCTGTTGAGTCTTCTTTACCTGCTGTGCAAGACCGATTAGACTTCTTCAGTACTAACAATCAGGTTTTACAGGAGACGATCTCCAAGACCCAGGCTAGCAACAAGAAGTTTTTCGACAGAAAGAAGAGGGGTAACCTGGATTTAAAACCTGGGGACAAAGTCTGGCTGTCCACGGCAAATCTAAAGTTAAGCTGTCCTTCTAAGAAACTCGGTCCAAAATTTTTGGGCCCTTTTCCTGTCAAGCGGAGGATCAATGCAGTAGCTTTTGAATTGGTGCTACCCAAAAGCATGAAGATACATCCAGTATTCCACGTTTCTTTGTTGAAACCCACCACGCCTAATCCCTTCCCTGATCGGGTGTCTGGAACCCCTCCTCCGATTCTCATCGAAGGTAATGAGGAATTTGAAGTGGAGGCCGTGCTGGACTGTAGACGTAGGAGTAACCAGATGCAGTTCCTTGTTAAATGGAAGGGCTACGGCCCTGAGGAAAATTCTTGGGAACCAGCTTCTGATGTTCATGCCCCAAGACTGGTACAAGCCTTCTTTCAACGCCACCCGGAAAAGAGAGACTTGAGGGGCATCCGGAGGCTGCCCCTAAGGGGGGGGCAATGTAAGAGAACTGATAGGAACTCTCCTGCGCAGGCGCGCGTTCGCCAGCAGTCTCGGAATACTGGCGCGCGCACCCCCGGGCTGCAGCAGCCCTTCCAGAGTGCTAGTACACATGCGCGTGCGCGGGGACGACGTGCACGCGCGGGTGCGCGCCCCTAATCTCCTTTGGCGCCAGTCTGCAAGGATCTCACCTGCTGGTGGTAATGCATGTTCCACGGACTGTAGTACCGGTGTCCACCAGCGGGTGTATTCCGGCAGTGTGGGACAGGCAGCACTTCCTGCCCTCAGCTGTGACCTGAAGCCTGATTACAAGACTTCCTATCTATTTAAGGAAGTCCTGACTCTCAAGCAAGTGCTGACTGGTCTTCAGCTGTGTCCTGAAAACTTCCTGGTTCCTGTTATGCTGCTTGATAACCGTTGCTGACTGTGGCTTTCCCTGACTCTGTCTTTGGACTCTGAAACACTTCCTGATTACTGGCTTCTGATCCCGGCTTCCACTGACCCTGCTTCTGATTGATCCTTTGTACCGTGCCGCCTGTCTGTTGCTGAACCCTGGCTATCCTCCTGACCTCTGTTCCTGTGAGCTTCGTTCCCAGAACCTGCAAGTGGGTTGGAGTTCCCCTCAAACCTCTACCCATCCTCCAAGTGTTCCTGTGTCCAGTGTCTGTCCGGCTGTCTGGGTCTCCAAGCCACATCTGTTCCAGCAAGTCCTGCAAGCAACTTCCTCAGGCACTCGTGTTCCTCCTGGCCCTAGCCACCATCTGTTCCACCCTCAGTGGGGCTTGGACTGGAGATACAAGAGAGGCCGACCTCATCATATCAGACTCCTACCAGGTACGTGACATAGACTTTGTAGTTTACTTTCCCTACTCTCTTGCCACTTGGCTAGGAATTTACTCTCAACCTCGGGGACTAGTACTACCACTCTATCCCCAGAGCTAAAGCTATGGATCTTGGCATCCCAATTATAAATCTTTCTTTGTGTCTCCTGGTCTTGTTCCATATGAGCATCATAACAGCTGTGATTCAATCCTGCATCAGCGAGATATGCTTGATGACGCTTCTATAAGGCGTGGTCTGTCTCTCCTTCCCCCGTTCTTTGGCAACATCTAGCAATCCCCAGGGATGTCTGCCATACAGTAGATGAAAAGATGAGTAACCCATAGATGACTGAGACTCCTTAGTGGCTTGGACATAAATAGTGTGCCCTGATCCATTGATACCTCTTTCAGAATGGTCAAAAGCAGAAAGCAAAACCTGGCTCAGATCCTACACTGCTAAGATGGAGATGCTGCTCTCCAAAGCAAAAGCATCTGCCCCCTCTCCTTTCCTCTGCTGTTCATTCACAGAAGCCTTTGTATTTTGTAAATTAGTTCAAATAATACTGTATAAAACGTTCTGTGACTGAGTATAAGGAGGGTGGAAACAGCAGCTGCATGCAACTCCATATCTGCAGTAGCTGAGATCAGAACAGTGGAGGCTCGTTCATAGGGGCTCCTGGGGCAGTGCCCCACCATCTTTGTTGCAAAAAAAAATAATAAATGAACAAATAAAAACAAAATAATAAAAATAAAAATAAACCATAATAATTTTTTATTTGAAGTTTCTCTCTAGCTGTACCTGTGCTGCTGTTGTTACTTGCTAGGTAGATTAGAAAAAAAAGTCTAATCAGCCTAGCAACAGGACGTCCTTCTGAAAAATTAATAAAAGGTTGGATCTAGAACAATCAATTCTCCACTATAACTGGCTGCTTGACAGTATTCTATTCAGTTAATACATGCTTGTTAGGGCGGGCCGAAATACCGACCCTGGCCCGCCTAGTCTATTTGGTCCCTCCCTGGGAGGGTGCCAAGATCTTCCCTTCCTGTAGTTGCACATCCTGGCCTGCACAGCACTGTTGGTGTCAAGTTCAACTCCATGAGTGAGGGGAGTGGCACGCTCACTAGGCCTCAGCTTGCTACACCCTTGGCCTAGCAGCAGCAAGGGCCCAGTCATCCCTGTCCTCTCCAGCTCAACCCCTATTCAGTAGATGAAGCTCAGCATGGGCCTGAATAACCATATGTTCCATACTACGCTGTACATATGTTGTTAAGCGAATGAGACTGAGGGGCGCTCCACTTAGCATTCAGTTCTGAAGCTCCAACTATGCCAGCAAAGATACACAAAATCCGCTCTACAACTCCCAAGACACATAGTAAAGGAACAGCGACTAACCAAACCACCTCTAGTTCCATACAGCGATTCCTGGTTGCCAGTGGAACCGGCCCTGGCGCATGTAGCAGTCAAGATAGACGCACGAGACGCAACACATCTCTCGCTTCATTAGCAACCTCAGTAAGAGAAAGTTCGCCTGTATCATCTTACTGCTCAGATCTCATGGAAGAACCTGAGTCTCCTACAGGCTCAGATATGGCGTCTCTGCTGAGCGGCATCAGAAAAGAGTTAGCCGGGATGTTCCATGGACTTGAAAAATCAATAAAAAAGGAAATCACAGGGGTAAGAACAGATATGGCGCATATTCTCGATAGGGTGGAGGGCACAGAACAGAGACAAGATACTCATGAAACAGCTATAAGAGAACTACAAAAGACTGTCACACAGCTAGCCCTTGCTCAACGTGCCTCACTATATAAGTTAGAGGACCTCGAGAATAGAAATCGCAGAAACAACCTACGAATCAGAGGTCTGCCCGAAGTGACTGGAGATAAAGATTTGGAGTCGCAGATTAGAGGTATATTTAATTCAGTGTTGGGAAATGAACCCACTGATCCGTTGTGCTTTGATCGGGTTCATCGGGCTCTTAGGTCTCGTACCGTTGCTCCTGAGCAACCCAGAGACGTAATATGCCGTCTACATTATTTCACAGATAAGAACGCCATTATGTTCAAGTTGAGGAGCATTCCCAACATTGACTTTGACGGAGCGACTCTTAATATTTTCTCGGATCTATCTAAAGAAACCTTAGACCGCCGCAGAGCCCTTAAACCACTTTTGGAACATTTACATTCTAAGGAGATTACCTATAGATGGGGTTTCCCGGCGTGCCTTATTGCTACCAAAAATGGTCGCTCCCACACCCTCCGGTTCCCAGAGGAATTGTTACAATTTTTAAAGGACCTTAATCTGCCCTCAGTGGACCTCCCGGGCTGGCATGATCCGGTCCCTAAGTTTTCGCATATTCAGGACTCCCATTGGCAAAAATCTCCTACTACTAAAAAAGGGCGCTCTTCAGCATCAGGTCCTGTATAATAACATAGACGAGTAAAGGGTGATTATGCCTATGTACTTTCCTTTTTTTCTTTGGTTGAGTATGCCTGTAAGTTATTATATCTAATGAGATGTGACTTGGCCGCTAAAGTATATTTGTTATAAAAAGGTTTATTGTTTACTGATGGAGCAAAAAGTATTCCTCTGCACATTATCTGATGCAAGCTGAATGCGGGTGGAGCACAATGCTCCTATGTGTCTTTTATTCGACACGTTCCCCTCCCCTTCTTTCCTTTTGGGGTTGTGGAGAGCGGGTAGCCTTCGAGTTTTCTTATCCGTTCTCCTATGGGAGTTCTGGACGGCTGCCCGTGCTCTCTCCCCCCATAGGGACCACCGCAGAAATCTGCGTGATAAATTAAGGTTTCCCACATGCGTCCAGATGGACGTTTTTGTTGTTTATGTAAATTTGTCTTCTTGTTTTTCTCAATACTTACCCGTTTCTTTTTTGTTTTATTTTCCCTATCAAGGCTGGCATGCATGGCTAAGTAGGTTCAAGGGGTATGCTCTACTGTGATAAATGGCCACACTTAAAGTTACTTCTTATAATGTTAGGGGTTTAAATGCTGCGGCAAAACGGCATCAGGTTATCCGTGGACCGTGAATTACGGAAACTTGCCTCTTCTATTGTGTTTCTTCAGGAAACACATTTAACCCATACTACGCAGGTCAAATTGACCTCGCTTTATTTTCCTCAGTGGTATTATAGCCTTTCAGATACGAATAAAGCTAAGGGGGTGGCTATTGGTTTTAGTAGTAGCGTACCCTTCCGTTTTTTAGATATGCAAGCGGATGACCATGGTCGTTTTCTTTTTTTAAAGGGTTTTTTAGGTACTACCAAATGTACTCTAGCAAACATATACTGCCCGAACCAAAATCAACCTACCTTTTTTTCTCAAATTCTTACTGATTTATCACAATTTGCTGAGGGTCTAATCATATTGGCAGGAAACATAAATATGTCTCTAGACCCTGTTTTGGATACATCCCACGGTCGCTCTAACATCTCTTTTAAGCGCCTGTCCTTTGTTAAAAAGAGACTAATAGACCGACAATTGATAGACGTATGGCGTATATTACATCCAAAAGAAAAAGATTTTTCCCATTTTTCGAAGACTCATCAGTCTTATTCCCGAATAGATAATATCTTTTTAGACCATTATCACCTTCCATTATTACAATCGGCGAATATAGGTACTGCGACACTGTCAGATCATGCACCTGTTGATGAGTATGACTATGCCCACTTTGACTCAGCGCTCCAATAATTGGAGACTCAATGATTTTCTTCTTTCTAACCCAACAGAAGTTTCTGTGTTTGCCTCTCATATATCGCAATATTTTAAAGATAATAAACCTTCTGAGACATCCCCTGCTATTGTATGGGAAGCTCACAAGGCAACTATGAGAGGCCAATTTTTAGAACTTGGGGCAAGGAAAAAAAGAGAGCGTGGTCAACAACTTGAACAGGTCCTGCACCAAATAACAGAACTTGATAAACAACATAAACTCACTTTGCACACATCCCAGCTAGAAGCTCTCACATTGAAACAAGAGGAATTAAAAAATCTTCTTAACCTCGATACAGCTCGGAAATTCCAACGATATTCGCAAAAATTCTATGAGTGGGGGGACAAACCTAGCAGACAATTAGCAAGATCCCTCAAAGAAAAACAGACTAGATCGTTTATTCCTAAAATAAAGTTATCAAACGGAAATTTAGTCCATGCGACTCCTCACATTGCTAAAGCTTTCAGGGACTATTATGCAGATTTGTACAAAGTGCAGTGTGATTCCCCGTCTCTGACTGTGAAGGAGAGACGTAACCTTATGCTTACATATCTAAAAGAAGCAAATTTGCCCAAACTTTCAAATTTGACTCTCAGGGAACTTGAATCTGAACTTTCGGTTGAGGAATTTCAGGCGGCTCTGAAATCTTCACCGACAGGTAAAGCCCCGGGACCGGATGGTTATACTATCCGGTACTATAAAACATTCAGTGATATCCTTCTGCCCCGCCTCACGGCTTATGCCAATTCAATCTCACAGACCTCGGGACTACGCCCGGAATCTCTTACAGCCCATATTTCAGTTATCCTTAAAGCAGATAAGGACTCTACTCAATGCAGTAGCTATAGGCCAATTTCCCTATTAAATGTTGATATCAAATTATATTCTAAGTTAATGGCCAACAGACTACTCCCTCTTATACCTAGTTGGGTTTCTACGGATCAGACAGGCTTTATGCCACACAGAGAAGCCAAGGATAATTCTCTCCGGGCGATATCTCTTATACAATACGCTCAAAGGTCTTCCCAGTCCACCCTATTCGTATCTACAGATGCTGAAAAAGCGTTCGATAGGGTGGACTGGGATTACTTAAAACTGACCCTGTGACATTTTGGGCTGGGACCCAAGATGTTTTACCGCATTACTTCCCTCTATTCTAACCCCACGGCACAAATTCGCATAAATGGCACTTTGAGTGACTCATTCCAACTATTTAATGGGACCAGACAGGGCTGCCCTCTTTCTCCCCTTTTATTTGCCCTTACCCTCGAACCCTTTTTGGCAACCATAAGATGTAATTTAAATATACATGGGATTCAAGTAGGTAATAAAATGCACAAATATGCGGCATATGCGGACGATATTTTATTTTTTATCCAGCAGCCTCGTATCTCGCTTCCTAATTTAATGTCAGCGTTTTCTACTTTTCAGACACTCTCTAACTTTAAAATTAACCTATCTAAGTCTGAAATTCTAAATATTAATCTACCTGGAAGGGAGGTGGAAAATTTAAAACCCCTCTTCCCTTTTAGATGGGTTCAACGAAGTATGAAATATCTGGGAGTGAATCTTGTGCCTCACATTCAGTCCCTCTTTAAATATAATTACATTCCATTATTGAATAATATTAGAAGGGATCTACAAAAGTGGAACACGCTGACACACTCATGGTTGGGTAAAGTGAGTATAATTAAAATGAACATTCTGCCTAGAGTTCTTTTTTTCTTTCAAATGATCCCATTGGGTGTGCCTATAGGATTTTTTTCCCTATTACAGACCATGGTCTCCCGCTTTATTTGGAGGAACAGTCACCCCAGAGTATCTAAGGAAGTATTATTTCGCTCCAAGGAAGCTGGGGGACTGGCCCTTCCAAATTTTAAGGCTTATTATAATGCTGTGATTCTGTCTAGAATATCCGAATGGAAATATGCTGCTGTTGCCTTATGGGACATGTATAAACTGCATTGAAGAGTGGTAAAATATTGTAAATATATATATATTTCAAATAGCTTGCTGTAGACATAGTTAATTTGGCTTTCGGAATATATTTCAATTTTCACCCTTGCAATTTCCTTTGTTAAACGCTAGACATTGCGGAGCCCCACGCTGGTGAAGACAATGCATTGTGTTAATCCCACTCTCGTCAATGAGTCCCATGCTGGGATAATACAATGGACAGAGCCTCACCTATACCTCTATGAAACTTCAAACACAGCTCCTGATCACATAGAGTCACCTGGGTTTGCATGAAAGGGGGCTGACTTATGGGGTAAGCCCTCCAATCATGACCAAAGCTAGGCCAACCAATGGGGTATCAGTATAGAGAGATATACTCAGAGAGAGGGAGATGGGAGCTCTCACTTGATGAAAGGATGGCCTAAAGGATGGGTCTAAAGGGGTAACTATGTCAAATGTCTGTCTATGTGTCACGTACCTGGTAGACGAGCCCAATGTACAGGGAGCGGCTTCTCGTAGCCTCTGATTCACGAGGCCCTGGTAGTGGGAACAGGGGCTCGCGAGGGCAGAGGGCACAAGTGCCTGACTGGTAAGCTGAGTAGGGGCCTTGAGCAGAAGCTGTAGTCCACGGCAGGGTGCAGTAGTGGAACACTCGTGGGAGAGCAGCAGAGCAGGTGAGGACAGACCGGGTCAAACACTGGCAGGCTGGTTCAGGTACAAAAGCGGGATCCAAAACGGGAGTCAGAGTCCAGGCCGGGTCAGTTCGTTGGGCAGGCAGAAATCAGGTTAGAGGGATAAGCAAAAGAGTCGTCAAGGCAAGCCGGGATCAGAAGGGCAGGCAGCAAACAGGATACACAGAGGGAAGCCGGATCAGGTAGGAAGTTCAGCAGCGGGGTATCAATCAGCAGGGGTCTCAGGAAACGCTGTAGACCAGACAGCACTGGGCAGCATGACAGGGGAGTTTAAATACCCGATTCTGGCGCCAAGCGCCGTCACCGTGCGTGCGTGCGCGCTCCCGCGGGCGCGCGCGCGTGCGCACCCGTTGCGCTATCGCGCACGCGCATGCGCCGAACAGTTCCTCCAAAAGCAGGCATTCTTTTGATGCTGCTGTTGCCGGGCAGATTATGTAAATGCCTTTCCTGACATTGCCCCCCTCCAACGGGCAGCCTCCGGATGCCCAACTGGGCCATCTTAACTGGGTGGGATCTTTTGAAGGCCAGAATTAGTCTCTCTGCGTGGATGTTAGTCTCTGGTTCCCAGGAATTTTCTTCTGGGCCATAGCCCTTCCATTTTACCAAGTACTGGGTTTGGTTGCGCCTCCTCCTGCAGTCTAGGATGGATTCGACCTCGAACTCCTCTTCCCCATTGATTAGTACTGGTTCTGGGGGGCCTATACCCCGATCGGAGAATGGATCTGGAACTGCAGGTTTGAGTAGGGCCACATGGAACACCGGGTGTATTCGGAAGGATTCCGGCAGTTTCAACTCATAAGCCACATCGTTAATCCGTCTTAAAACAGGGAAGGGGCCCACAAATTTGGGGCCCAATTTCTTGGAAGGGCATGCTAATTTCAAGTTCACCGTGGACAGCCAGACTTGGTCTCCGGGCACTAGGTTAAGCTCCCCCCTCCTCCTCCTGTCGAATATCTCTTTGTTATATTTCTGGGTCCTTGCCATTGTTTCTTGTAGTAGTTTGTTGTTATCGTTAAAGAAGTTCAGAGTCTCTTGGGCGGCTGGAACTGCACATTCCGGTATATTATTGGATAGGAACAAGGGGTGGAAACCGTAGTTTGCGAAAAAGGGGGACTGTTTGGTAGCTGAGTGGACAGAGTTGTTGTACGCAAACTCGGCAAGAGGTAGTAAGGGTACCCAATCGTCCTGAGAAAAGCCTGAGAAACAGCGTAGATATTGTTCGAGCGTCTGATTGGTTCATTCAGTCTGCCCATTGGTCTGCGGGTGATAAGCCGAAGAAAGGCACAGGTCAATTTTTAAGGATCCACAAAGTGCTCTCCAAAATCTGGACGTAAACTGCACTCCTCGATCGGATACGATGTTTGAAGGGATACCGTGCAGCCTTACTATTTCCTTGATGAACAGTTTTGTGGTTTCAGGAGCGGAAGGTGTGCCTCTCATAGGCAAAAAATGGGCCATTTTGGATAGTCTGTCTACTACCACAAAAATGGTAGTGCAGTCTTCGGATGGAGGTAACTCAACAATAAAATCCATGGAAATCATTCTCCAGGGTCTTTCTGGAATGGGTAGGGGTTTTAATAGTCCCCATGCTTTGGCCTTGCTGCCCTTGTTTTGGGTGCAAACGGCGCATGAATCCACGTAGTCTCTACAGTCCTTCAATAGGCGAGGCCACCAAAACATGCGCTGAAGAAGTTCAGATGTCTTGCGGATACCGAAATGGCCAGCCAGTTCATGGTCGTGGCAAGACTTAAGGACCCTGACTCGTGCTTGTTGCGGTACGAAAATCCTGTCCTGGAACCACAGCAGGTCATTTCTCCGCTGTAAGGTAACGTCCGGTAGGTGTAATTCACTTGTGTAAGCTCGTTTGATCTGAGATAGTACGTCTTCTTGTAATAAAAGAAAGTTTCCAGGCGTCAGGATGGTGTCCGGGAGTGACGAGGTTTGAGGTTCACTGAACATCCGGGAAAGTGCATCAGGTTTTGTGTTCTTTGACCCGGGCCTGTAAGTAATGTGAAATGAGAACCTGGTAAAAAAAAGTGCCCACCTAGCCTGACGTGGTCTCAGTCTCTTGGCGGTTTTCAAGTACTCCAGGTTCTTGTGGTCTGTGTAGACCAAAATGGGGTGTGCTGCCCCCTCCAGCAAGTAGCGCCATTCCTCCAGTGCTGCCTTAATTGCGAGTAATTCTCTGTCCCCGACATCGTAGTTTCTTTCTGCTTCGGACAACTTACGAGAAAAGAAAGCTACAGGGTGTAACAGAGCCTTGGGACCCTGCCTCTGGGAGAGTACTGCTCCCACGGCAATCTCTGAGGCATCTACTTCTAGGGTATAGGGCAGGGCTGGGTCTGGGTGTCTTAGGACAGCGGCTGAGATGAACTGACCCTTGAGGGTAGAAAAGGCAGCCTGGGCCTCAGGGGTCCAGTTGAAGCGCGTGCCTTGTTTTGTCAGGCTGGTGATGGGGGCGATGATGGTGGAAAAACCCCGGATAAATTTGCGATAGAAATTCGCGAACCCCACAAACCGCTGGATCCCTTTCTTGTCCGTAGGGGCTGGCCAATCCAGGATGGCGGAGACCTTTTGTGGGTCCATCTTGATGCCTTCCACGGAGATAATCAGCCCTAAGAATTGGATGCTTTGCTGCTCGAAGACACATTTTTCAGGCTTCGCATACAGACCGTGTTGACGGAGTCGGGTTAGTACCTTCCCAACATGTTCCCGATGGATGGACAGAGAGGGAGAGAAAATTAGGATGTCGTCTAGATAGACGATAACGAACAGGTCAAGATAGTCTCTGAAGGCCTCATTCACAAAATGTTGAAATGTAGCTGGGGCGTTGCATAGACCGAAGGGCATCACACGGTATTCAAAATGCCCGAATCGGGTACGGAAGGCGGTCTTCCATTCATCCCCGCTTTGAATCCGGACTAGGTTGTAGGCCCCACGTAGGTCTAATTTGGTGAATATAGAAGCGGTTCCGAGTCTCTGGAAGAGTTCAGGCACCAGAGGAAGGGGGTAACGATTTTTGATCGTAATCTTGTTAAGCTCACGGTAGTCTACGCAAGGGCGTAGTGAGTGGTCCTTCTTCTCGACAAAGAATATCCCCGCTCCTGCCGGTGAGGTGGAAGGGCGGATGAACCCTTTTTTCAGATTATCATCAATGTAAGTTTTGAGAGTCCCCAGCTCCAATTCGGTCAGAGGGAAGATCCTCCCGAACGGTACCTCTGCCCCAGGGAGGAGTTCAATCGGGCAGTCGTAAGGCCTGTGTGGGGGTAATGTCTCTGCACCTTTCTTGCTGAATACATCCAGAAAGGTGTGGTATGCTTTGGGGACGGATTGGCGGGTCTCGGTATCAGCATCGAGACACAGTAGCGAAGAAGGCGTATCAGTGTTTTTCGATAGGCAATGCTGGCGGCAATAAGGAGAGCGGAAGCAGATCTTTCCAGTAGTCCAGTCAATCTTGGGGTTGTGAGCCCTCAGCCATGGCATACCCAGTATAATGGGAAACAAGGGGGACTCAATAATGTCCAGGCAAAGCCATTCCCGGTGGCAATTGGAGATGATTGTGTCCAGAGGGGCCGTCTCCTGGGTAACAGGCCCGGATTTAATGGCCGATCCGTCGGCCAGGTGGATGGATAGGCCCTTAGCTCTGGGTTGTAGGGGGATTCGGAACTTGCTGGCGAAAGATGCATCCATAAAGCCGCTACACGCTCCGGAGTCAATTAGGGCGGTAGCTTGGATATTCCCTCCTGGAAGCTGTAGGGAAATTGAAACAGCCAGATGAGTTGCGTTATCAAATGAAACAGGTGAGCAGGTAGAACAAACAGAGGAAGACTTACGGGACTTGGCGGGACAGGACCTCACGTAGTGTCCCGGTTCGCCACAGTACAGGCAGAGGTTGTTGTTCCGCCGGCGTTGACGCTCCTCGGGAGTAAGCGAGGGTCGAAGCAAACCAAGCTGCATGGGTTCTGGAACGTCGGTGGGCGTATGAGCGAACGCCGGAGGAGCGGAGTGAGGAAGGTTTGGGTTAAACACACGGGGAAGCATCCAGACAGGGCGAGAAGGACCCGTGGTGCGTTCAGCCCTTCGTTCCCTTAGCCGTCTGTCGATTTGGGTAGCCTGCAGAATCAGAGCGTCAAGCGTTGCGGGGATGCCCACCCGGGCCAGTTCATCCTTAAGAGGTTCCGAGAGGCCTAGGCGGAACTGGTGACCCAGGGCAGCGTCATTCCAGTTAGTATCCGCGCTCCAACGCCGGAATTCGGACACGTAATCTTCCACGGCCCTGCGGCCTTGTTGTAGGGAGCATAATGCGGCTTCTGCAGTGGCCGCCTGAAGGGGGTCCTCATAGAGGAGGTCCATTGCTTGAAGGAAGGAACTTAGCAGGTCCAGGCAGACGTCCTTGTGTTCCAAGAGACGATGGGCCCATGTCTGGGGTTCTCCTGAAAGTAGGGAAATGACAAAACCCACCTTGGTGGATTCAAGCGAGAATGTCCGGGGCTGTAACGCAAAGAACAGTTCGCAGGCGTTACGGAAGGCCCTGTATTTGCTGCGGTCCCCCGAGAATCTTTCCGGAGTGGGGACCCTAGGTTCTGGTGGCAGCATTACCACAGATGGCGCAGGAGAAGTTCCAGAGGCCGGGGTGGATAAGGTCCGGACTTGTTCCTCCAGACGGGTGTACCCCTCTTGCAAACTTCTGACGGCCGAGGTAAGTCCGTCCAGGTGGCGGCACAAGTCCTCCATTGGAGAGGCTCCCTGCGTGGGCTCGGACATGGCTGTCTGGTACTGTCACGTACCTGGTAGACGAGCCCAATGTGCAGGGAGCGGCTTCTCGTAGCCTCTGATTCACGAGGCCCTGGTAGTGGGAACAGGGGCTCGCGAGGGCAGAGGGCACAAGTGCCTGACTGGTAAGCTGAGTAGGGGCCTTGAGCAGAAGCTGTAGTCCACGGCAGGGTGCAGTAGTGGAACACTCGTGGGAGAGCAGCAGAGCAGGTGAGGACAGACCGGGTCAAACACTGGCAGGCTGGTTCAGGTACAAAAGCGGGATCCAAAACGGGAGTCAGAGTCCAGGCCGGGTCAGTTCGTTGGGCAGGCAGAAATCAGGTTAGAGGGATAAGCAAAAGAGTCGTCAAGGCAAGCCGGGATCAGAAGGGCAGGCAGCAAACAGGATACACAGAGGGAAGCCGGATCAGGTAGGAAGTTCAGCAGCGGGGTATCAATCAGCAGGGGTCTCAGGAAACGCTGTAGACCAGACAGCACTGGGCAGCATGACAGGGGAGTTTAAATACCCGATTCTGGCGCCAAGCGCCGTCACCGTGCGTGCGTGCGCGCTCCCGTGGGCGCGCGCGCGCGTGCGCACCCGTTGCGCTATCGCGCACGCGCATGCGCCGAACAGTTCCTCCAAAAGCAGGCATTCTTTTGATGCTGCTGTTGCCGGGCAGATTATGTAAATGCCTTTCCTGACACTATGTAACTACTCATGTCAGTACTTTAATGTTTTAGGAGGAATATGCTCTATGTTCCTCCATGTAAATACTTTGTATATTTAACCTACTATTTCCTGCTTGTCTAAGACTATATAGATAGCTTCTTTATGTTAGATTAGACTTTACCAAATACAGAATAAATGTATATTATGTTAAAACCTTCAAATCTTGTCTAAAAAGAACTCTTATTAAACCTATATCATATCTGTGAGATATTAAATCTTAAATATAGATATTGAAAATCAACACTGCTAATTCCAAACTTTGGGTGAGTTTGGAATATGCTCTTAGTAACACAGACCTAGCAACTACACGCTGGTTGCCACGCTTACATAGACGCCTTGCTCCAAGTACCTGCACTTTAACCACTTCCACCCTTGATGTATGGGATGCCTTACATAGGAAGTTCTCGTGGTCATATGCGTCTCCTCTGATACCGCTTTTGGACCACGATTATTTCATACCTGGCCTATTAGATCCTGGCTATAGGACGTGGTTGCCAGAAGAACCTCTTCTACTACATCATGTTCTTCGAGCAAATGCGCTTAAGCGTCTTAAGGAAATTCTCGGCCTCAAGCCCATTATGTTTCTTGATAAATGGAGATATAATCAATTGCAAGGTTTCCTTAGAACTCTGCCTCAGCCGCTTAGAGGGATACAGGACTTAAACAGTATTGAGGAAGTTTTTAATTCAACGGACCCACCTGAACATTGTATCTCGGTATTCTACAAATTACTCATCAAGCTCCAAGGTGATACTTATCCTCCCTTTCTCGCTAAGTGGGAGGCAGACTTGAAATCCTGCCTCTCAGACAGCCAAAAGGATAAAGTCCTACAGCTGACTCATATCTCTTCAATTGCATCAAGGATGGCTGAGGTCAATTACAAACTACTAACCAGATGGCACTACACCCCATCAAAGCTTCATCAGATGCTCCCCGACAACTCCCCGTTGTGTTGGAGGAATTGTGGGAACAGAGCAACCCATGCTCATATATGGTGGTCGTGCCCACTCATCTGCCCCTTCTGGTCTAGCATTATTCGAATTATCCAACAAATATCCAATATTAATCTCCCTGCTGATGCATGGACCATTCTTTTCCATGCTACCAAGGAACCAGTCAGAAAATACAAATGTTCTTTAGTTCCACATCTGCTTAATACTGCTAAAGCACTTATACCTACCCTTTGGGGTCAGCCTGAGACTCCATCCGTGAAAAAGTGGTTTCAAAAAATTTCAGAGGTCCATCTCATGGAAGATATCACTCATTGTAACAAGGACACTTTTCAACGACACACTTTAACTTGGACTCCGTGGATGGAGTTCAAGGACACCACAACCTATAGAGAGATACTTGCACAATCCCACTGAGACCCGTTTACTTCTATTGAATAAGCTATCTATATCTTAAGGATGATTCCCTGTGGTTATTCTTTGGCTTATCCCTTAAGAGACTAAAATGTAATGTGACAAACATTTTATTGGATACCATGCATGCCGGCCTTCCCTTTCCTCCCTTTTCTTTTCTTTTTTACACCCCTATTTTTGTTCTCTTCCTTTTCTCGGAGAGAGCGAGAGAGGGGGATTAGATTTGTTCTTCCCTGAGGCTTTCCCTACTCCCCTCCTTTTTTTTTTTTTTGGGCACAGGTGACGATAATTTTACCTGTTATTTTTCTCTCTACATATATGTTTTGTCACTTCATCAGTGTAGTCACTTGTAAATTCATCCCTTAGTCCTCGATACAGTCCACTTTTAGATTTTAACACTTGTTTTTCAGTTTGTAGTAGTTTTTGAAATCACTTTTTTTCACTCTTTATTAATTAATTTTACGTTAGAAGACATCAACACTACAGTGATAGCACATAATATATCTGGGGGAGAGTATGGGGGATCGTATTTCCCCATCCCCCCCTTTATAAAATCATCCTCACTCCCCTCCCCCCTTTTTTTTCTCTCTCCCTCATTCTCCCCCTCTCCTTTTCCCCATCTCTCTTTCTTTTCCTCCCCTTTTTTTTTGGCACAGGTGACGATAACTTTACCTCTCACTTTTCTCTTTATATACATGTTTTGTCACTATATCAGTACAGTCATTCATAAATTCATCCCCCAGTCCTTTATACTGTCTACTTTTAGACTTTAACACTTGTTTTTTAGTTTGTAGTAGTTTTTGAAACCACCTTTTTTCTCTCTTTATTATTTAATTTCACTTTAGAAGACATCAACACTAGAGTGATAGCACATAATATATTTGGGGGAGAGTATGGGGGACTGTATTCCCCCATCCCCCCCTTCTAAAATCATCCCCACCCACTCCCTCCCCCCCCCTTTTTTTTTTTTCTCTCTCTCTCCATTTCCTCATCTCTCCCTCCTTTTTTTCCCCTTTTTTTTCCTTTTTATTTGTAATGGGAAATATTGAGACTGTAAAATGTGTTTCATGTATTGTAATGTGTGTTATATATGTTTTTGGAAAATTAATAAAAAAAGATAATAAAAAAATAAAAAATAAAATAAAAACTCCATGAGTATGGGTCATCAATCATGTATGTTAAACCATCATAGAAAAGATGAACGTCCTTAAGTGATAGAGATAGAGCCTCATATAGTATAGTGTATAGTATAGTATATATAGTATAGTGTATATAGTGTATAGTATAGTGTATATCAGGGGTAGGCAACATTTGAGAGATAGAGATCTACGTGGACAACATTGAAGAGATCAAAGATCATCTTTTTTTTTTTTTTATTAACTCGCAAGCCTCTAATAAAAAGACAGCATTAAAAACTTAAAAAAAATCTACTAAAACTGTCACTGTAAATATATAAACTTAGCCTACCACTTCCAGCCCAACGACGTTATATGACGTCTTTGACTTTCAGTGGGGATATCTGAATGATGCCTGCAGTTGCAGGCATCATTCAGATATCATCTTTTAAAACCGACGATTCTGTGCACCGTAAGAACAATCATAGTGGCAGTTCAGCCACCTGATCGTTCTTACAGGCGGTGGGAGGGGACAACCGGGCTCGCCCGTGCAATCGGCGACCCGTACAATGATCATAGAGATCTCCGGTGACAAAGTCAAGCTCTCGGCTGGAAAGAAAGAGATTGGTCATTTTTTTTATCTCAAACTTTTCAGCCTGGAGGAGAGATGTGGGGTCTTATACTGGTTACTGGATCTATTGATTACCAACAATACAGACCTGGTCACGGATTTGGAAATATGAGGCAATTTAGGAAACAGCGATCACAGGTCCATTGGCTTTAGTATAAATCACACAAATAGGAAATATAATGGGAATACAAAGACACTGTATTTCAAAAGAGCCAACTTTCCTAAACTACAAACCTTGCTAGAAGGCATGAATTGGGATAAAATCTTAGGAACAAAGAACATGGAGGAGAGATGAGTTTGCTTTAAGAGCATATTAAAGCAGGGCATTAGCCAATGCATCCAATTGGGTAATAAATTTAAAAGAGCGAACAAACGTCCTGGATGGCTTAACTCCAATGTAAAAATGCATATAAAAGCAAAGGAGAAGGCCTTCAAGAAGACTGAAGGGGCAAGCCATTGTTGCCGTCTTCACATGTCAGTCTTTGGGGCAGGACAGGGTGAGTGAGCTGGCGACCGGGGTGGGGGGGCCTTTATAGTGCGTGGTGCGGGCTGGAGCGACGGTGGGTACCCGTGACCACTGCTCCTTAACAAGGTTTTTTGTTCAATGTTCATTCTGCAGTATTGTGTACATAAAAAGCAGGGCTTTTGAGGAACCTTCCTAATTACTGTGAAAATAATTCCACCTGATTTTGGGGTCTTGGTCTAGTGGCCAGTTCTTATAACCCTGATATCTAGTGGTATGGAGAGTGATAATTTCAAAGTAGCAATATCATCATTGACACACTTGTCCGACTGTTTCTAATTATTAAAAGCCATGGAAATAACACTACAACAGAGATTACTGGGCACATGATATATGTATGTAATTGTACAAAGCACAAAATCTGGAGCCGATAGCATAGCAAATATAAATAAGCAATTGCCTACTTTTGTGCTTAATAGTATGGATTCTTCTAGTTCCATTATAATATCAAATAAACAGCAACAATCAAGGGCCATTCACTTTCCTCTGGGTGTTCCAGAAAGGAAGGAAAGCGGGAACAATAGCTGATAAATAAAAGCATGCAATCTTTGTACATAAGAAGGCCAGTGCATTGTCCAAATATATCACTAATATTTGTGGCTGGGACTGACTGAAAATTGTTATTTATGTAGCGGATGGGTGCTACTAGTTACTATCATCCACACATATTCACCCTGCTGCCAGACTTCCATATATCACCCTCTGGTAGACAATGAACAGTCATTTGCGTTGTTTTTTTTATTTTTTATTTGGTGGATATAACTTGGTTGGGGAAAGGGTATGGGATGCCCATAGAACAGGTTGCATTTTTGCCATATTTACTTGAAGAATTTGCTGTAGCGGTTGCGCTTTGCATATTCTGGATAAAGCATTTATTTGAAGAAAAAATGATGGACTCTAACCTTGACAGTCTGGTACTTTACACTTCTCCTCTGCACAACTCCTGCAGACTGTTACTCCTCCTCTGCTCAACTCCTGCAGACTGTTACTCCTCCTCTGCACAACTCCTGCAGACTGTTACTCCTCCTCTGCACAACTCCTGCAGACTGTTACTCCCAGGACTCTTCTCCTCCTGCACAAACTTCACTGTCACCTTGTTAGTCTTTCCCCCATCATCTTAAACTGCACCAGGGATCACGCTGAATAATCACTGGCCTCACACACTGCTCCCCTGGCATGCCTCTTCCAGATATTCACTGTGCCTCACTCACAAACTTCTCCTGCCCTGAGTCCTTCATGAAGAATTTACCCAGGCCATGCGTACTGACTGCTTCTCCAGCTCCTCTGTTCCAGGACACCTTCTCCATGACCGTGTAAGGAGAGGCTCCCTCCCAGCTCCCCAAGCTCCTCCGCCGAGGCCTGCACCCCCCTCCCCAGATGGGGGTGGGCCTCCTGCAGCAGTCTAACACAGGGCTCAACAAACCCCGGGCGCCAGGTCGCCATTGCGACTAGAATTAGCGACCTGGCGCCTGGGGCAGCACAGCTGGGGAATCCTGTCTCTCCGTGCCCCCCCCCATCCGCGCCGCGGGATCGCGTTGGGCCGCGCCGGCCGGTAATTGAGGCCGCGGCTTTGCGCCTTCTGCATGCCTATGCTTCCTTCTGTGATCTAGCGCCATCTTGTGGTGGCCGTTGGTATGACAAGGCAAACAGCAATGCTAATGGAGTTTCCCTGTCTGTTTTCACTGCCATCTCCTTCCCTCTAATTAGAACCCCCAAACATTATATATATTTTTTATTCTAACACCCTAGAGAATAAAATGGCGGTCGATGCAATACTTTCTGTCACACCGTATTTGCGCAGCGGTCTTACAAGCGCACTTTTTTGGGAAAAAATACATTTTTTTTAAATAAAAAAATAAGACAACAGTAAAGTTAGCCCAATTTTTTTTAATATTGTGAAAGATAATGTTACGCTGAGTAAATTGATACCCAACATGTCACGCTTCAAAATTGCGTCCGCTCGTGGAATGGCGACTAACTTTTACCCTTTAAAATCTCCATAGGCGACGTTTAAAAAATTCTACAGGTTGCATGTTTTGAGTTACAGAGGAGGTCTAGGACTAGAATTATTGCTCTCGATCTACCGATCGCGGCGATACCTCACGTGTGGTTTGAACACCGCTTTCATATGCGGGCGCTACTCACGTATGCGTTCGCTTCTGCGCGCGAGCTCGGCGGTACGGGGCGCGTTCCTGGCTCCTAACTTTTTTAGCCGGCTCCTAGATTGCAAGCAAATTTGTCAAGCCCTGGTCTAACACTCCATTCTTCACACGACAACTCCCCTCCAGTGGGCTGGACCTGAGTTTAAGTAGGAGGCCTTCCCCCTGCCAATTCCAGTTGGGGATTGGTCAGGGCTCCTTACATGAACTCCCTGTCACTCAAGTTCCCAGCCCTACCCCTTTTCCAAACATTCTCCCTGGATGAAGGGGAGGCGCCCAAGAACTAAAAGACAGGTGGTCACACCCACTGCTACACTAACCACTCCCTGCCCCCCAGATCAAAACAAACAGGCCTAGAATGCAGCATAGGCCTGTCTAAATTTACCTGCCTGCCAGCTATCACCCAAAACACCTTACCTCTATCACCTACCTAAGGTAGATGGTGCTACATTTATATGGTGATTCTCCATCAGTTTGACCTCTGTTAATATTATTGTACATATACTGTAGGTATACAGTAGTATAATTTACTGTATGTATTTATTTTTATATACATGTAGATTTGTAGAATGTAAACAATATTATCAGCTCAGGTCCCTGCTAACAATTGGGAACCAGTAAGTTATTCTTGATGATGTGATCACTAGGTCACTTATGATGCAAACAAATACTGGCTAAAAGTAATTTTTTTAAGATTCTCTATATTGGCGTTTCAGTGGTGTATAAGTAAATACAAAACAGAGCCAATTGGGCATACTCTGGCTTAAATATCCACATGGTGAAAAAAATATAAAAACCATAAAGAAAACATTGCCGGTGCGTTTCAAACAATCAGAGCTTAGTCGTAGAGATCATGTAAAACATGTGCTCATCAGAAATAAACGGATCATTACCTTTCTTCAGTTTTGATATTTAACCACTTCCAGCCCGTAGGACGTCATATGACATCCTTAGGTTGAAGTGGTGATATCTGCATGATGCCTGCAGCTACAGGCATCGTTCAGTTAGAATCACACATTAGGTCACACTTAACCCCTACAGCGCCACCTACAGGTTAACCCCTTCACTGCCAGTGTCATTTTTACAGTAATCAGTGCATATTTATAGCACTGATCGCTGTAAAAATGACAATGGTCCCAAAATGGTGTCAAAAGTGTCCGATGTGTCCGCCATAATGTCGCAGTCATGATAAAAATCGCTGATCGCCGCCATTACTAGTAAAAAAAAAAAATATTAATAAAAATGCCATAAAACTTTCCCCTATTTTGTAGACGCTATAACTTTTGCGCAAACCAATCAATAAACGCTTATTGCGATTTTTTTTTACCAAAAATATGTAGAAGAATACGTATCGGCCTAAATTGAGGAAAAAAAAACGTTTTTTTTATATATTTTTTGGCAGAGGCGGCTCTAGGCTTTGTGAGGCCTAAGGCAAATCTTTGACATGAGGCCCCACTAACTCCGATAATGGGAAAAATAATTCAAGCGATAGACCCCGAGCAATTTCGCTCTCCACCCCAAAAAACAAACATGCACATAGACTTATCTAAAAAAAAACTTTAATAATGTATACATAAAAATCTGGTTTGCACTCACTGATTGCTCCAAGCTCACTGATTGGTTGTTAGAGGTTAGTGCACATCATAACTGCTCACTGATTGGATTCTAGAGGTTACTGCACAATATTACCACTCAATTATTGTTGCTAGAGGTTACTGCACATCATTACTGCCCACCCATTGGTTGCTAGAGGTTACTGCACATCATTACCGCACATTGGTTGATAGAGGTTACTGCACGTTATTACTGCTCACTGATTGGTTGCTATAGGTTACTGCTTATCAATATACCTCACTGATTGGTTACTGCACATTATTACTGCTCACTGATTGGTTGCTATAGATTACTGCTCATCATTATCATTCACTGATTGTTTGCTAGAGGTTACAGCACATCATAACCTCTCACTGGGTGGCAGGGCAGAATTGTGGTGTGTGATGCAACTGTTGGGATACAGTTGGTTGGATGACAGAATGAAGTTTGGGATGATGGTGTCAGCATTGGGGTGAAAGGCTGAGATCATATCTTTCTTATAATGATAGGAGGTAGGGTGATATGATGCCAGAGGTGGGGTACAGGAGGGATGAAGATGATAATGACAGGAGGCAGGGTGGTAGGATTCCAGAGGTGGGGTACAGGGTGATGATAATGACAGGGGGTGGGGTGGTAGGATGCCAGAGGTGGGGTAGAGAGGGATGATGGGGATGTTGATGACAATGGGTGGGGTGGTAGGAGGTTAGCAAAGGGGCATAATGATGACAGTGGGTGGGTAGAAAGCTGACAGTGGGGTACAGGGGGGATGATGATGATGGGGGTAGGATGGTTGGATGCTAGAGGTGGGGTACAGGTGGCAGGGGGGATGAAGATGATGGGGGGTGGGGTGGTAGGAAGCTGGCAGTGGGGAACAGGGGGGATGAAGATGACAGGAGGTGGGGTGGTAGGAAGCTGGCAGTGGGGTACAGGAGGGATGAAGATGACAGGGGGTGGGGTTGTAGGAAGCTGGCAATGAGGTGCAGATGACAGGGGTGGGGTGGTAGGAAGCTGACAGGGGGATGAAGATGACGGGGTGGGGTTGTAGGAAGCTGGCAATTGGGTGCAGGGGGGTGAAGATGACAGGGGTGGGGTGGTAGGAAGCTGGCAGTGGGGAACAGGGGGGATGAAGATGACAGGGGGGGTGCTAGGAAGCTGGCAGTGGGGTACAGGGGGGATGAAGATGATGACGGGGAAGGGGTAGGAAGCTGGCAGTGGGGTACAGGGGGGATGAAGATGGTGACAGGGGAGGGGGGGTAGGAAGCTGGCAGTGGGGTACAGGGGGATGAAGATGATGACGGGGGAGGGGGGTAGGAAGCAAAGCTGGCAGTGGGGTACAGGGGGATGAAGATGACGACGGGGGAGGGGGGTAGGAAGCTGGCAGTGGGGTACAGGGGGGATGAAGATGACGGGGGAGGGGGGTAGGAAGCTGGCAGTGGGGTACAGGGGGGATGAAGATGACGGGGGAGGGGGGGTAGGAAGCTGGCAGTGGGGTACAGGGGGGGTGAAGATGACGGGGGAGGGGGTAGGAAGCTGGCAGTGGGGTACAGGGGGGATGAAGATGATGATGGGGGAGGGGCAGGGCCGGCCCTATGATGGGACCGGGTGGTACCATGGTACCAGGCGGCACTGTTAGGGGGGCGGCAAACTGACGCCCGCCAGCCAGCCCGCTCCGCTGCCTGTGAGGAGCCCGGCGCCGCTGAGGACACTCACAGGCGGGGGGGGGCTGGCAGTCAGCGAGTGAGCAGGCATGGGCAGGCGCCGCTCCCTGTGAGGAGCCCGGTGTACCGGCGCCGCTGCCTGTGAGGACACTCACAGGCGGGGGGAGGGGGCAGTCAGCGAGTGAGCACTGCAGGCACCGCTCCCTGTGAGGAGCCCGGTGTACCGGCGCCGCTGCCTGTGAGGACACTCACAGGCGGGGGGAGGGGGCAGTCAGCGAGTGAGCACTGCAGGCACCGCTCCCTGTGAGGAGCCCGGCGCCGCTGCTGTTGGTGACAGGGGTGGGCAGAGCATGCGCAGCATGGGGGGGTTGGGTTGGGAGCAGTCAGCGAGTGAGCGGGCAGCGGAGCAGAGAGATGATGTCATCTCTCCCCGCCGCCCTGCATCACCACAGTTTCACCCTCACTGTGCAGCCATGGGCAGCAGAGAGATTATATCATCTCTCTGCTGCCTGCCTTCACTCTGGGACACAGCAAGTGACAACCCGCAACGTGTGACAGGTGATGTCGTGTGGCAGGTGACGCTTGGCAAGTGACAATCCGCAACGTGTGGCAAGTGACAATACGCAACGTGTGGCAGGTGACGCTTGGCAAGTGACAATCCGCAACGTGTGGCACGGGACTATCCGCAACGTGTGGCAGGTGACGCCGTGGCAAGTGACAATCCGCAACGTGTGGCAGGTGACGTTGTGGCAAGTGACAATCTGCAACGTGTGGCAGGTGACGTTGTGGCAAGTGACAATGCGCAACGTGTGACAGGTGACGTCTTGACAATCCGCAACATGTGGCACGGGACTATCCGCAATGTGTGGCAGGTGACGTTGTGGCAAGTGACAATATGCAACGTGTGGCAGGTGACGCCGTGGCAAGTGACAATCCGCAATGTGTAGCACGGGACTATCCGCAATGTGTGGCAGGTGACGTTGTGGCAAGTGACAATCCGCAACGTGTGGCAGGTGACGTTGTGGCAAGTGACAATGCGCAACGTGTGGCAGGTGATGTGGCATGTGACGTGGCAAGAGACAACCCGCAACGTGTGGCAGATGACAATCCGCAACGTGTGGCAGGTGACGTGGCAAGTGACAATCCGCAACGTGTGGCAAGTGGCAACCCGCAACGTGTGGCAGGTGACATAAGTGACCATGCCAACATGTGGCAGCCGACAATCCGCAACGTGTGGCAGGTGACAACCCGCATCTGGTGGTGGAGTCCGAAGCAAAACTGTAAGTACAAACACACATCACAAGTTGTATGAGACATGAGAGCCTCTGAGAGGGACTTGCCTTGCCCAGCCCTGATTAACCACTTAAGGACCGGAAAGATTTGCCCACTTAAAGCGGTTGTATGGCTTTGTTTTTTTTGTTTTTTTAAATAACAAACATGTTATACTTACCTCCACTGTGCAGTGCGTTTGGAAAAGAGTGGCCCCGATTCTCTGGTCCCTCGGCGGCTGTCTTGGCTCCTCCCTGCATCAGCTAACCCCCTTCTGGGAAGCACTCTCCCAAGGGGGTTAGCTTGCGGGCGCGCTCCCTGTTATACACGCTGCGTCCATAGACACAATGTGTATGACTCGTTCCCGCCCCCCAGGGCCCGGGTCATTGGATGTGATTGACAGCAGCGCGAGCCAATGGCTGCACTGCTATCAATCTAGCCAATTAACGGCCAGACTCCGTGGAGAAGAGGACGCCGGGGGACGCGCACAGCAAGTGAACGGGCTCAGGTAAGTAAAACAGGGGGGCTGGGGGGCAGTCATTGCCAGGTGTTTTTTCACCTTAATGCATAGGATGCATTAAGGTGAAAAATCACGAACCTTTACAAACCCTTTAATAACCAGGCCATTTTGTGCGATACGGCACTGTGTCGCTTTAACTGACAATTGCGCGGTAATGCGACACTGTACCCAAATAAAATTGGCGTCCTTTTTTTTCCCACAAATAGAGCTTTCTTTTGGTGATATTTGATCACCTCTGCGGTTTTTATTTATTGCACTATAAACAACAAACAAGCAACAATTAAAAAAAACAAACAAACAATATTTTTTACTTTTTGCTATAATAAATATCCAAAAAATGTATAAAAAAATAATTTCTTCATCAGTTTAGGCCAATATGTATTCTTCTACATATTTTTGGTACCAAAAAAAACACAATTAGCGTACATTGATTAGTTTGAGCAAAAGACATTGCGGCCGCCCGCCATGCACAGGTCCCTTTATACTCCTATATACATGTATAGAGCCCTGACAGGTCCTTTTATACACCTATATGCACATATAGAGCCATGACAGGTCCTCTTTATACTCCTTTATACATGCATAGAGCCATGACAGGTCCTCTTTATACATGTATAGAGCCACGACAGGTCCTCTTTATTATCCTTTATACATGTATAGAGCCATGACAGGTCCTCTTTATACATGTATAGAGCCACGACAGGTCCTCTTTATTATCCTTTATACATGTATAGAGCCATGACAGGTCCTCTTTTTACTCCTATACATGTATAGAGCCATGACGGGTTCCCTTTAGTTATCATGATCTAAAATAATGAATGTGGGGGCCTTTTGGTGGGCGTGATTTTTTTTTTTTGGGGGGGGGGGGCAGCATTTCATTCTTGGTCCCAGGCAGCACAATGTCTTGGGCCGGCCCTGGGGAGGGGGGGGGGGGTAGGAAGCTGGCAGTGGGTTTCAGGGGGATGAAGATGACACGACAGACACGGGGGTGGGGTAGTAGGATGCCAGGCACATGGGGATTATGAAGAGGATAGAAATGATGACAGGGAGTAAGTTGGTATGTAATATGATGACAGGATATAGGGTGGTGGGATGCCAGGAACAAGGGGAGAATGTGGAGGATTATGACTATGGCAGGGGGTCAAGTAGGTGGCATCCATTACGTTACTAATTGCTGCGAGGTCACGGGTGGCTGGCAGCCTTGATTTTCGGGGGCCTGGAGGTGACATCACGGCCGGGATGCTGTCATGCACTCCATGCAGTACCTTAAGGCTGTGGCAGACTGGCTCCTCGATGACGCGCCAGCACTGGGAAGTCCTCAATTTCAGGCCGTCCATCCCGGAGAGTAGAGCAGGGAGCTGCTCAGCCGTTGCATGCAGGTGATTCGCAGAGCGCGGCAGAAGGGGAGGAGCTGGCGCCGGGGGAGGGGGAATACATACAACCACCCACTGACTCGAGCAGTTCTCAAGTGGTCAGTCCGCCCTCCCGCCCGCGGCTGGAAAAAATTAGTCGCGGGCACCGCAGGCTTTTGTCCCGCGATAAAGATGGTTCGGGGACACTGACCGGGGGACATTTCATCCTATTTCCACAAACGACTAAGGCAAATTAGGCGGCGGCTGCAGGGCCCCTGGGAGCGCGGGGCCTTAGGCATCCGCCTATTATGCCTAATTAGAGAGCCGCCTCTGTTTTTTGGGGATATTTATTATAGCTAAAAGTAAAAAATATTGAATTTTTTTCAAAATTGTCGCTCTATTTTTGTTTATAGCGCAAAAAATTAAAATCGCAGAGGTGATCAAATACCACCAAAATAAAGCTCTATTTGTGGGAAAAAAATTACGCCAATTTTGTATGGGAGCCACGTCGTATGACCGCGCAATTGTCAGTTAAATCTACGCAGTGCCGAATCGCAAAAAGTGGCCTGGTCCTTTAGCTACAAAATGATCCGGGGCTGAAGTTGTTAAAATAACAGCTGCACATAACTTAGTGTACTGTAACTGTAAGATATGAGCTTCCCACATTTAATAGTGTATCAGCCACAGGAACTATGCACATAAATACACTGCTCCAACAGAACGGTGAAATGACATTCCACACATTCCTTGGACAACCACTGGCATAGTTACACTATATACACATATTGACAGAGAGACAACAAAGTAATAAGAACATAATTAAATCAAATAATTATTTTCTGATCACAGTGTTACTGTGCATGCAATACCAATTTTGGGCCCCCCATTTAAATACTGGCCAAGGAGCCCCCAAACCAATATGGCAAATTATCTGTGTCAGGTTTCTATGGTAGGAGGCCAACTTGGGGTTAACTAGGGCATGGATTCTAATGCCGCGTACACACGACCGTTTTTCTCGATGTGATTTTTCGTGTTTCCTCTCAAGCCTGCCTTGCATACACACATTCATGAAAAAAAACGCTCAAGCAAAGCGCAGTGACGTACAACACGTACGACGGCACTATAAAGGGGAAGTTCCATTCGAATGGTGCCACCCTTTGGGACGCTTTTGCTGATCTTGTGTTAGTAAAAATTTGGTGAGAGACGATTAGCGCTTTTCAGTCTTCATGCTTTTCAGTCCGTTACAGCGTGACGAATGTGCTATCTCCATTACGAACGCTAGTTTTACCAGAAAGAGCGCTACCGTCTCATACTTGATTCTGAGCATGCGTGTTTTTTTCCCCTCGTAAAAGCATACACACGACCGTTTTTCACGATGTTAAAAAGAACGACGTGAAAAAAGACGAGAAAAAATAGAGCAGGCTGTAATTTTTTTTTGGCCATTTTTCTCGTCGAGAAAAATGCTCTAGAGCATGCACACAACCATTTTTCATGACCATTTTTAAAAATGGCATTTTTCTCAGCATGAAAAACGGTCGTGTGTACGCAGCATAATGCCTCGTACACGCGACCAGTTTTCCCATCGGTAAAACTGCCATGACAGCTTTTGGCCGGGAAAACCGGCCGTGTGTATGCTCCATCGCAGTTTTCCCAACGAGAAAACTGCGGGGAAAAAAAAGAGAACTTGTTCTCTTTTTTCCTGCCGGGATTCCCGGCGGTCTTTTTCCCCTCGTGAAAACCGTTGTGTGTATGCTTTCCCGAGGGGAAAAAAAGCGCCTGCTGGTAAACAATTTGACGCATGCGCGGAAGCATAGAACGTCATTTTGTCGGCTCGTCGTAGTCTTTGACGTCACTGCGTTCTTGGCAGTCAAAAGTTCAGCGGCATTTGGCCTGAACGTGTGTATGCAAGGCAGGCTTGAGAGGAATCCCGTCGGGAAAAGCGTTGTTTTTTTCCTTCCGGGAAAAGCAGTCGTGTGTACAAGGCATAAGGCTTCTTTCACACTAGCCGATTTCAAATTTGCGCAATTTTCAGTGCAACTTTGGAGTCCGAGTTTGATATGACTTTGAAGTGACTTTGATAAGACTTTTACACCCTCTGGCGTTGAAGTCGTGTCAAAGTCAAATCAAAGAAGCGCAGGAACCTTTTCTGAAACCACAGCGACTTCAGTAGTGTCAATTGGATTGGCTCTTATAAAGATACATTGCATTTCTCATGTCCTGCGACTTTGGGTCTCACAAGTCAGATCCTAAGTTGCACAAGTGTGAAAGGAGCCTTAGCCCCAGCCTGCCTCTTCACCAGGGCCGTTGATAGTGGGGATTAGTGATAAGCCGAACACCCCCGGGTTCGGTTCGCACCAGAACCCGCGAACGGACCGAAAGTTCGCACGAACTTTAGAACCCTATTAAATACAATGGATGCGAACGTTCGAAATCTAAAGTGCTAATTATAACGACTATTATGCATGTTATTGTCCTAAAAAGGGTTTGGGAACCCGGGTTCTGCACCAGGGGACATGTATCAATGCAAAAAGAAGTTTTAAAAACTGCCGTTTTTCGGGAGCAGTCATTTTAATGATGCATAAAGTGAAAAAAAAAAAGTCAAATATTCCTTTAAATATCGTACCTGGGGGGTGTCTAAAGTATGCCTGTGAAGTGCCACGTGTTTCCCGTGTTTAGAACTGTCCCTGCACAAAATTACATTTCTAAAGGAAAAAAAGCCATTTAAAACTGCTTGCGGCTTTAATGTAATGTCTGGTCCCGGTAATATGGATGAAAATCTTTAAGAAAAATGGCATAGCTACCCCATCACATAAACCCCAGCCCATTACCAGCCCCTTTGGGTCTTGTATGGATATTAAGGGGAACCCCGCACACAAAATAAAAAAGGCCCTATATACTCTGAACAGCCGTATACAGGCGGTGCATACAAGACAGGGACTGTAGGTTTGTTCTTATGTAGAATCTGTTTGTAATTTTGAACAGGTACATTGTTTAAGTGTAGCTCCAGCCAAAAAATCTATTTTTAAGCTTTTCGGAAAACATAGGGAAGGATTATCACCCCTGCAACATTTGTTTTGCTGTCTGTGCAGTGTGCACCTGTTCAGAACAGTTCACCTCACTTTCCATCCTAATGACAAATGTTTTTTGAAAATTTGTTTTTTTTATTGAAACAAGAATTGGTGATAAAGCATCAGTGGAGAGGAGACACTTTTTTTCCCATATTAACACTTACAGGAGAGAATTTGCCTTCCTAGGGGTAGATTTCCTCTCACTTCCTGTTGTATCCTTCCGTTTGCAAGGAGGAGTCGTTTGTAAGTTGGATGTTTGAAAGTAGGGGCCTGCCGTATATACCCAGCTAAAATTTGCCCCTTACATGTTGGTGTTGCCACAACACTGTGAGCCCTCACAGTTACTCTTGGTGGGCGCATGAATGGGCCCTGCTGTGAATTATTAGATCAAGAATTGTAATTGCATGCCCCTGTTGAACAGGGGCTGAAAAATTGGGCCTTTGGTGGTGGTGGTGGTGGTGTTGACACAACACTGTAAGGCCTCACAGTTAGTCTTGGTGGGCGCAGGAATGGGCCCTGCTGTGAATTATTAGATCAAGAATTGTAATTACATGCCCTTGTTAAACAGGGGCAGAAAAATTGGGCCTTAGGCACTGGTGACACAACACTGCAACCCCTCACAGATACTGTACTTGGAGCACAGCAATGAGCCCTGTTGCAAAGTATTGCATCAAAAATTGTAATTACACGCCCCTGTTAAACAGGGGCTGAAAAATTGGGCCTTAGGCACTGGTGCTGGTGCCACGACACTGCAACCTCTCCCAGATACTCTAGTTGGAGTGCAGGAATGAGCCCTGCTGCAAAGCATTGCATAAAAAAATTGTAATTACATGCCCCTGTTAAACAGGGGCAGAAAAATTGGGCCTTAGGCACTGGTGCCACAACACTGCAACCCCTCACAGATACTGTACTTGGAGCACAGCAATGAGCACTGTTGCAAAGTATTGCATCAAAAATTGTAATTACACAGGGGCTGAAAAATTGGGCCTTAGCCACTGGTGCTGGTGCCACGACACTGCAACCTCTCCCAGATACTCTAGTTGGAGTGCAGGAATGAGCCCTGCTGCAAAGCATTGCATAAAAAATTGTAATTACATGCCCCTGTTAAACAGGGGCTGAAAAATTGGGCCTTAGCCACTGGTGCTGGTGCCACGACACTGCAACCTCTCCCAGATACTCTAGTTGGAGTGCAGGAATGAGCCCTGCTGCAAAGCATTGCATAAAAAATTGTAATTACATGCCCCTGTTAAACAGGGGCTGAAAAATTGGGCCTTAGCCACTGGTGGCGGCACCCAGAAACAAAAATGTTCTTCCAAGCTATCATCATCAATCGGATCATTGAGGAGGAGGAGGAGGATAGTCAGTCAACATAACAGGACAGTCTCTCAGCATCAGCATCAGTCTTGAAGGGATGTGACATTTGAAAATAAATTAGTCTGTTATATCAGCTTCAGGTGTTTGGTAGCTGGTGGTGATCCAAGACTGGTTCATCTTTATGAAGGTCAGTCGATCAACCGAGTCGGTGGACAGGCGCACCCTGTGATCCGTGACAAATCCTCCAGCAGCACTGAATGTGCGTTCTGAAAGAACGCTGGATGCAGGACAGGCCAGTAGCTCAATTGCATACTGTGCAAGCTCTGGCCAGTGATCCATCCTCAAGACCCAGTAAGCCAGAGGATTTTCGGTGGGGAAGGTGTCCAAGTCTGACCTTGCCCCTAGGTATTCCTGCACCATGTATATCAGACGCTGGCGATGGTTGCTGGAACCGATCATACCTTGGGGCTGCGGACTAAAGAACTGTCTGAACGCATTGGTCAGACGGCCACCTTCCCCACCGCTCCTTCTTTGACTGACCGAAGCCTCAGCAACTCATTGTCCAGGACCAGGAGTTTGTAACCTCCCAGTCTCTGGGAACGCGTTGCACAGACCTTTCTGCAAGGCCTCCCGGAGTTGTCTCATCCTCTGCTCCCTCTGCGACGGTAAGATAAGGTCCGCAACCTTACCCTTGTACCGTGGATCAAGGAGAGTGGCCAGCCAGTAATGGTCCCTCTCCTTGACCCGAAGAATACGAGGATCCTTCCACAGACTTTGCAGGATCAGGGAGGCCATGCAGCGTAGGTTAGCTGAGGCATTCGGTCCAGAGTCCTCTGGGTCACTAAGGACGACATGATCCGCAGCCACCTCCTCCCAGCCACGTACAAGTCCACTGGTTTCTTGGGACTGTAAATCATCCCTAAAAGACTGCTGCTGATGATGCTGAGTGCCAGGCTCCACCTCCATGCTGACACAATCCTCCTCCTCCTCCTCCTCCTCTTCCTGTGCGATGGGTGGGACAGAAGGAACACTGTCTGGGTAAAGGGGGCCTTGAGAGGCAAGGAAGTCCTCCTCTTCCTGCCTCTGTTCTGCCTCAAGTGCCCTGTCCATCATTCCACGCAGCGTATGTTCCAACAGGTGGACAAGAGGTACAGTGTCACTGATGCATGCACTGTCACTGCTCACCATCCTCGTGGCCTCCTCAAATGGTCCCAGGACAGTGCATGCATCCCTGATCATGCGCCACTGGCGTGGTGAAAAAAACCCGAGCTCCCCTGACCCTGTCCTGGTGCCGTAGTCGCACAGGTACTCATTGATGGCCCTCTGCTGCGTGTGCAGCCGCTGCAGCATGGCCAACGTTGAGTTCCACCTGGTGGGCATGTCACATATAAGGCGGTTCTTGGGCAGGTTCAACTCCTTTTTCAGCTCAGCCAGGCGAGCACTGGCATTATAAGATCTGCGGAAATGCACACAGACTTTCCTGGCCTGCCTCAGGACATCCTGTAAGCCCGGGTACCTGCCCAAGAACCGCTGCACCACCAGGTTAAGGACGTGAGCCACACAGGGCACATGGGTCAGTTGTCCCTGTCGGAGGGCGGAGAGGAGGTTGGTGCCATTGTCGCAAACCACCATTCCTGGCTTAAGCTGGCGTGGCGTCAACCACCTCTCCGCCTGCCCCTGCAGAGCAGACAGAACCTCTGCCCCAGTGTGGCTCCTGTCCCCCAAAACACCAGCACAAGCACGGCATGGCATCTTTTTGCCTGCGTACTTGCGTAGCCCCTTGAACGCCTACGGAGCACCGCTGGTTCCGAGGACAAAGCACAGGAAGAGGCCATGGAGGAAGAAGAAGAGGAGGGGGTGGAGGAGAGAGGTGTTTCACAACCAGTAGTAGCATTTTGGAGGCGTGGCGGCGGAACAAACTCCAACACTACTGCACCTTGTCCTGCATCCTTCCCAGCTGCCAAAAGAGTGACCCAATGGGCCGTGAAAGAAAGGTAACGTCCCTGTCCATGCCTGCTGGACCATGAGTCAGCGGTAATATGCACCTTACCGCTGACCGCCCTGTCCAGCGAGGCCAAGACATTGCCTTCCACATGCCGGTAGAGAGCCGGAATCGCCTTCCGTGAGAAAAAGTGGCGTTTGGGAACCTGCCACTGAGGAACCGCACATTGCACAAACTCACGAAAGGGGGCCGAGTCTACCAACTGAAAAGGCAGCAGTTGAAGCGCTAGCAATTTAGCCAAGCTAGCATTCAACCGCTGGGCATGTGGATGGCTGGGAGTGAACTTCTTTCGACGGTCCAGCAGCTGGGGCAGGGAAATTTGCCTGCTAGAATCGGACGTCGGTGTACTGCTAGCAGAGTGCCCGCAAGTACTTGGCTGTGACACACCTAATTCTACACCTTCATTCCTCTCAGTGCAGGTTTCAGAGAGGACTGAAGGTATAGTGGGGTTGGAGATCCCAGCTGATGCGGTGCAAGGAGAAGTCCGCTTTGTTCTTTGGTGTGGGTCTTTAAGGTAGGCTTGCCAACGAGCTGCATGGCAGGTCAACATATGTCTGGTCAAGCATGTGGTGCCCAAGCGGGTGAGGTTTTGGCCACGCGATATACACTTGAGACATATGTTGCAAACAGCAGCTGTGCGATCTGATGCACTCGACTCAAAAAAGGCCCACACCAAAGAACTTTTTGAATAACGGGCAGAGGCAGCGCCCTGCACAGGTGGAGCTCTGCGGTGTGATTCCGTCGGTGTGCTGCCCTTACGCTGGCCCCCCGAGGGCATCCTGCCTCGTTGGAGATGTGCCTCCTCCTCATCCTCCTCCTCCTCTCTCCTATTAGGCACCCACGTGGAGTCAGTGACCTCATCATCCCCTCCCTCCTCATCACTGGAGCCAATCTGGCAGTATGCTGCAGCTGCTGGAACATGACTGCCAGATTGGTGTCCTTCTTGAGCATCCCCTCTCTCTGCTCTCACGCTACTGCCTTCCTCTAGCTGGGTATCATCATCAGACCCTTCGAAACGCTGGGCATCCTCCTGGAGCATGTACCCAACACTGTGCTCAAACAGTTCGGGGGACTCCTCAGGAGGACATGGTTGGTCTAGGGAAGGAGTGACTGATGATGACATTGATACCAGGGAAGAGGACGCTTTGGCAGCTGCTTTGCCAGTACCCTGAGCCTGGGTGAGAGAGGATGAGGAGGATGAGGAGGGCTTGGTCATCCACTCTACCAAGTCTTCGGCATGATGCGGCTCAACACGTCCAGCTGCCGAAAAGAAGGACAAGCGTGTCCCATGGCCACGTGCTGATGGCGATGCACCGCGTCCACGACCAGCACTGTTGTCTCTAGACACAGAGCCTGCTTGCCCTCTTTTATTGGCTCCTGACTGTCTGCCTCTCCTTGTTTGCCTTCCAGACATTTTAATGGCCTGCAGGAAAATGGGAAAACCAGCAATAAGGCCTAGCTTCAGGAGTATATTTTGCAGGAATCACACTACGCCTGCTGTAAGTGCTGCAAATGCCTGTTGGTGTAACACACCAGGAAAACGCAGCAATACAGGCTAACTTCAGGTGTATAATGTGCAGGAGGCACACTCCGCCCGCTGTAAGTGCTGCAAATGCCTGTTGGTGTAATACACCAGGAAAACGCAGCAATTCAGGCTAACTTCAGGTGTATAAGGTGCAGGAGGCACACTCCGCCCGCTGTAAGTGCTGCAAATGCCTGTTGGTGTAACACACCAGGAAAACACAGCAATACGGGCTAACTTCAGGTGTAATATGATCAGGAGGCACACTCCGCCCGCTGTAAGCGCTGCAAATGCCTGTTGGTGTAACACACCAGGAAAACGCAGCAATACAGGCTAACTTCAGGTGTAATATGATCAGGAGGCACACTCCGCCCGCTGTAAGTGCTGCAAATGCCTGTTGGTGTAACACACCAGGAAAACGCAGCAATACAGGCTAACTTCAGGTGTATAAGGTGCAGGAGGCACACTCCGCCCGCTGTAAGTGCTGCAAATGCCTGTTGGTGTAACACACCAGGAAAACACAGCAATAAGGGCTAACTTCAGGTGTAATATGATCAGGAGGCACACTCCGCCCGCTGTAAGTGCTGCAAATGCCTGTTGGTGTAACACACCAGGAAAACGCAGCAATACAGGCTAACTTCAGGTGTATAAGGTGCAGGAGGCACACTCCGCCCGCTGTAAGTGCTGCAAATGCCTGTTGGTGTAACACACCAGGAAAACACAGCAATACGGGCTAACTTCAGGTGTAATATGATCAGGAGGCACACTCCGCCCGCTGTAAGTGCTGCAAATGCCTGTTGGTGTAACACACCAGGAAAACACAGCAATACGGGCTAACTTCAGGTGTATAATGTGCAGGAGGCTTAGCAACAATGACACTGACACTGTCCCCTGCCTATCCTTCTCTCTCCCTGCACACAAGGTTTATCAAAGTATATGACACTGACACTCTCCGTGCCTATCCTTCTCTCTCCCTGCACACAAGGTTTAGCAAAGAATATGACACTGACACTGTTCCCTGCCTATCCTTCTCTCTCCCTGCACACAAGGTTTATCAAAGAATATGACACTGACACTCTCCCTGCCTATCCTTCTCTCTCCCTGCACACAAGGTTTAGCAAAGAATGTGACACTGACACTGTCCCCTGCCTATACTTCTGTCTCCCTGCACACAAGGTTTAGCAAAGAATATGACACTGACACTCTCCCTGCCTATCCTTCTCTCTCCCTACATACAAGTTTGAGGTACAAATAGCACTGACACTGTCCCTGCCTATGTAACTCTTTCCCTGCGCCGGAACACACTACACAAGGCCGCCACGCTGGCGGCCTTTTATAGTGTGGGGCGTGTGCTAAACCCCCTGAGCTATAATTGGCCACAGGCAACCTGCCTGTGGCCAATTATGGCTCTCCTAGCTGCCGGCGCTGTGATTGGCCAAGCATGCGGGGTCATAGTGCATGCTTGGCCAATCACAGCGCCGGGATTGTACTGCGATGGCGCAGTGTATTGTGGGCCGTTCGCGTCACTCGAATTTGGCGCGAACGGCCCAAATCGTTCGATGTTCGCCGAACGGTCGAACAGCCGATGTTCGAGTCGAACGTATGTTCGACTCGAACACCGAGCTCATCCCTAGTGGGGATGGACTTGCAGCAGACTGTAACCAGGTCAAGGCCCCCAGGTACGCCTATATGAAGATGTGGAGCCAACTCACTTGTGCTTTAGGGCATCCCACAAGCAAAGCTACATGAAAAGACCTTCTCCCCACGTATGGTATTTTTTACTTTGTTTGTATTGGTACATGTCCCCATGGCTGTGCCCAACTCCCCATGACATTTTTTAAACAATAGCTTACCTATTAGCCCTGAAAATGGCTAGACTGTATTATAAAGATTCACCTTATATAGACCTCAGTGGGGTTCCACACTAAGTTCAGGATTTGTGACCTCACACTGTGTTCTGGAAAAAAGCAACAACTAGGATGGTGGGACTTTAAATGAAGCAACACTGCTGAGTTAAATGCATCAATCAATAAAGCATGGTTTACAGGTTTAATGGATACAAGGAATGCATATATCATGAGATAGCAGAAAACATTATACTGAATAGTAGCAACATAATTATATAGTTAATAATGTATAATTATTAAACAGTAGCAATATAATGATTATCTCAACATAATAAATACTGCACATGAGGTAGGAATTGTAATGATAATAACATATAAACCATGATAGATAAGTGCATATTGGTAAACTATATAGGTAAAACATGATCACTGTGACATCGCATCATAACAAGCTCTACGCGTTTCGTGGTTGTTGTTACCACTCGTCAGGAGCTGATGCTGGATGTATCTATAAACAAATAGAATGGTTAAATTGGTAAATTGGTAGAAATATATATATATATATATATATATATATATATATATACAAGCAATGGTATATAAAGGAGAGGGGAGGGAAACCCTTCCAAACACTCTCACCTCATAATGGTACGCTGGTATAATCTTGATAATATTAACGATTAAAATGGGTGTTTTTTTGTTTAGCATAGATAATGTCCTCCCCCGGGAGCTGAGGTGGTATGAACCAAGGCACAACGGTGGTAACAGGTATCCAGAAAGTGAGTGTGGATCTCCAGTGATTGGCTGTAGTCTGTATGATTGTAGCTTGGTAGCGTAAAGTTGGAATATTATTTTCATAATAGCTGTAACAGTAAAAAGGTTATACGTTATTATATTGCTACTGTTTAATAATTATACATTATTAACTATATGATTATGTTGCTACTATTCAGTATAATGTTTTCTGCTATCTCATGATGTATGTATTCCTTGTATCCATTAAACCATGTTTTATTGATTGATGCATTTAACTCAGCAGTGTTGCTTCATTTAAAGTCCCACCATCCTAGTTGTTGCTTTTTTCCAAAATATCGGGGATGGAGGCTAATCCCAGGGATTGCCTCACTTAAAATCCCACCCTAGTTAGTTCTATCTCACACTGTGTTCACCAAACCTCCAGCAAACCAAACCCAGGCAGATTCTTTCATCTCTACCTCTAATGCCCCGTACATACGATTGGTTTTCCCGTTGGAAAAAGTCAGATGAGTGTATGCTCCATCAGACTTTTTCAAACGGAAAAACTGCTGGAAAAAGATAGAGAGCAGGTTCTCTATTTACCCGTCAGGAAAAAATCAGATCGAAATTTCCTATCGCGTGTACAAATTCCGACGCATGCTCGGAAACAAATCGACGCATGCTCAGAAGCAAAGAACTTAATTTTCTTGGCTCATCGTAGTCTTTTACGTCACCGTGTTCTTGGCAGTCAAAAGTTCATCGAACTTTTGTGTGACCGTGTGTATGCAAGGCAGGCTTGAGCGGAATTCCATGCAACTTTTTTCTGTCGGGAATTCCGGTTGTGTATACAGGGCATAAGTCTCAGAGGTCCCTGAGGCCCTTGTTCAGCTGTACGGTCTGTACAACTTGTAGAATTACTTTGCGTTAATACAGCTCAAGTTTATTTATGGACTCCTTAACCTTGACTGCAATGTAGAGAATGATGCTGGATTTTAAATTGTGTTTAATTAGACACAATATTCCCTTCCTTGATCATTTGCATCCGAAGAAAGGTATGCTGATAATGCATACACCTAACAATCATACTTTAAAATGGAACACATGTGACAATGTACATAAATAGCCACAAGAGGGAGCTGCGGCTACGTGGGTCTCATTATAGTTCTGTCGTTGTTGTATTGTTACACAATATACATTAGAAAATAAAAAAAGCTTTGAATTTTTTATCATCCTGTCCTTGGACTGAAGCTTTATCTAGTAAGTGATGTCTTTGAAAGGGCTGCATTTCTCTGTTACATTTCAATCAAGATTCATAAACAGTATTGTATAAGAGGAAAAGACTTAGGAGAAATAAAATGAGAGCTTTTTCATGGGAAAATAACCTGGGAAAATTTACTTTTCAGATGACTTCAATAATAAAAAAATAAAAAAAAAAGTTTCTGACAACATTTTTTATGGAAAAACTTTACACATAATTTACATCTTCCTGAATTTACTACCTTACCTGACTTAAAGCGGGATTCCACCTGCGATTTTTTTTTAAAAGTCAGCAGCTACAAACACTGTAGCTGCTGACTTTTAATAAGGACACTTACCTGTCCTAGGCGCCCGCGATGATGGGCCCCCCCGATGTCGATCCGGATCATTGCAGGTCCCGGCACCGCCATCCTCAGTAAGGGAAACAGGCAGTGAAGACTACGATGAGCCAAGTTTCACTGCCCATTTCCTACTGCGCATGCGCGAGGCTAGCGCCGCTTTGTGAATGGGCGGCTGCTCTCTGGGATACACACAGTTCCCAGAAGGCAGCGTGCCCCATTCACCAGAAGGAGGATGCGGAAGAAGACCAGCCGCGGACTAGGGAGAGGCAGATTAGGAACATCCGCATAGCAACAGGTATTTCGGGTGAGTAAACATTTTTTTTTTTTTTTTTTTTAAGCATTTTCCTGTAATTTTATTTTTCAGGGTGGAACTCCACTTTAATTCATTATTTTTAATAAAAGGGGCGACAACTTTTAATTTTGAACTGTTATAAACTGTAAGAAAAAGTAAATGCGCAAAAGGTCAACGCAAAAAGAGAAGCAATAACTTCAACAATCTTTGAGAAAAGGCCCCTAAAACTGAGTACCACCTCAGGATAACATACAATAGTTTGAGTGACAAAAATGCTATTAATTTATATTTCATTTTATTGCATGCAGAGTCATCAACAAGTGTCCAGCAAATATAGCACAGACCGTCTATACCGTCTAGCGGAATTTTGAGAGCCTCCACAGTGGAAGCCTTATAATGGCTAGGCAGGGGGCAGGTTAGCCTGGAGGGAGCCCATCCCTCCTTAAGGCACAGGGGCGCACTGAACACCCAGCATATAGCATATTGGCAGCAAAGGTGTCCAGTGCGACCCCTCAACAATATGAGGTGAGGGAATGCACTCGGCCTATCCATTATTATGCATGTGTTTCCACTGTGGTGGCTCTCAAAACTTAGAGTTAGGACTACAGAAAATACTGGGGTGCCCTGACGGGGCTCTGTAGCTTACACATGTATTTGCAAATGTGTGCAAACGAAATCCCTGTTTTTTGGTTGGTTGCAGACTGGTCAGTAAGTTGAGCTGGGAATTTCTTTGATTTTGTTTTGTATAGGAAAGTTTACTCTTAAAAAATAAAGATAAAGCCCCCAACTACATTCAAATTGGTCACTGGCAAAACAGTTTAATAATATAGTTTTTGACCTTCTTTTTTTTTACACCGTACATTGTCTTAAACATTTTATAAAATGCCAAAACAGAGTGCACGAAAAACTTCAAACCACAATAGCACATTCCCTAAGTGCCGGTTCACACAGGGGCAACCCGACTTACAGCGCGACTTTGCAAGGCGATTCGGAGGCAACTTCAGCGCAACTTTGAGCAACTTAAAACACAACTTAAAGTTGCCTCCAGGACAGGGGACTGGCTGTAGCCAATCACAGAATAATCAGCTCTATGGGAGGGAGGGGGTTGCCTGGGTAAACTATTTTATCTTTCCTGTAAAGTCAATTCACGATAGATGGAGATCCGACTGGGAGGCAACTTCCATTGAAATCTATTGGTACAAGTTGCCTAGAGATCGCCTTGAAGTAGTACAGGAACCTTTTCTGAAGTCGGAGCAACTTCAGTAGTGTAAATTAAGATGGCTCTCATTTACTTCTATGGCATTTCTTATGTCCAGCAACTTGGGGCGACTTGAGGACTTACAAGTTGGATCCCAAGTTGTTGTAGTGTGAACCGGTGTCTTATCAATATGGGTCCTCTATCATATAGTGCCCGGCCTGGACTGTGCAGGCGCAGCGCATGCGCAATTGGAGATCAAGGAAATCTCAGAGAATGAACATCTGTTCCATCAGCTGTAGTTGGAGCATGCGCAGTTAACACGCCGCTCGCTCCCGATGCTTATCCACACCGCTCGCTCTATCAGATGGGGGACCCATCTCGATAGAACAGCGCTGGCCACGAACCTCTCAGCGCTTGTAATTAAAGAACAGGTGCAAGTTGCTGCACATTACAAGGCCTCAGATGATTAGTGAAATCCCTCCAGAGGTTTACTGGGCCTCTCTTTCACCGTGAAACTCTCACCGGTCCCTCAGAAAAGGTCCTCCCCCGGTCTCTTCTTCTTAGAGCGGGTCCCCTCTCCCGGGGCACCCTGGGATTCCTCCTCTTAGAGCTGAGCCCCAGCTAAAGGTGCTGGGCCCAATGACGAAGTTGCAGCCCCAGGCTAAAGGTGCCTGGGACCGATGCATACGCGCACCCCTGGCCTGGAGGGCCAGGTCACGCGACCCGAACTCCGGAGCCCCGGAACTCTGGAACAACCCCCCTCCACGCGGCATCTGCCCCTTATGTATCCTCTCCCGGCATGCACAGCAGGCCGACCACACCCACTGTACTACTACCGGGAGAGGACACCCTAAGGCACAGCACTGTTACCAGTGGTTCAACCCTGACCTGTCATGGCAGTGCCACCTACAGGCCACAGGGAACTGCACACCAGTACAACTCCTGAAGAACAAATAACCAAACCTATCAATAAAAGCGGTCTGAGCCTGGCTACTAGCTCAGACCAACCCCTAAATTTAGGCACATAGCACCCCTCAAAGTAGAGGGGCGCTACACACACCCCCTCCTAAAGTAGACACTGTCCCCAGTGTCTGAAACAAACTCGAGCCATCTCAAGCCTGAGTAGGCAAGAATTTATTTCCGAACCTATATACAAATTTGAACATTGGTGCCTGAACCAATATAAAGGGAAGGGACAGAAAAGAAAGGATAGAAGAACAAAGAATACAAAAAAAAAATATTTTTGACATCCCATTCTCAATGCCATATTTATGAAATACATATTATACAATCCACAACCTCTTGACTAACTACTCCAACCCATTCTCAGTAGAGTTGCTTGCAGTTTCACCTGTAGAGGGAGAGAAAACTATTCACACAAAAAAAATTATATCTTTACACTATCTACAAGAAGTGAGCCATCTCCAAAAGAGGGAGATAACTTCCTTCAATAAGAACTACACATACTAAGCCTAGTACATGCTATAAGATTTCCCTAATTGCAGGCTATTGAAAAGTTCTGCAGAACACTGCCATCTGTCGGCAGCGCAAAGTCACTGCAACCAACACTTGTTCCATAGACATGCAGCCAGAAATCAAGCATTTCCTATCTTGAACACGATGGGTTTCCAGCCTTTGCCCTATCTTATCTACCCCAAAGTTCAGTTCTTAGTGGTGCTGCAGATGGAGAGAAACAAACAGCAACAGCTCTCCTTGTCCTCAGCAGAGTAGATCACCCCAAGTAGTGGAGGGCAAAGTTATCAAGTTCCGGAACAACCCCCAGAGTAGGCTAAAAAAAACACAAGCTCCCACTCTAGAGATAGTAGTGAGGATCCTGCAAGGCAAGAAGTTTCCACTTTGTGTTGAAAGTTTCAATAGAGGAGGGACATGCGTGGAGCTCCCAGTGACAGACATGTCCTGCTGAGGCTCCCCTTTTCTCTGGACTTCACGGCCAGCATACACACCCGAATGGAAGGGTAATTATTTCAAAAGCTTACCCTGGTCTTCCTCAGTGCCCTGGGAACGTTTTAAGATGGTTTATGGAGCTGTCCGGGGAAAAAATAAGGTGAAACCCCTCAGAGATAATTCATCTAGAGGCCTCAGTAAAATGAAACAGGCTAAATCACCTCACACAATCTCACCTCATGCTGCCAGGCAGCAGCAGCAGTTACCTCATGAACTATATGATACAGACTGTGAGGACAGCGCCATCTGCCAGCCACAACAGACAGGCTCTTTACACCCAAATGTTTTCATTCAAATAGAAAAAATGCTACAGAAGGCATTAAAGCAGACCTCCGACCATATTACTGAGAAATTAACAAAAGAAATCCGTGACTTAGGTCAGCGCACGGCTGAATTAGAAAACAGAGTGGATGACATAGAAACTAATGTAATGACTCATGAAACTGAATTGGACACACTTAAAGATGAAAATTTCTCGCTGCAAACTCGTTTAGAAGATTTTGAAAATCGCGCACGTCGTCCAAACATCCGCATACGAGGTATACCGGAGTCTATTATTGATCTACAATCAACAATTACTGCCCTATTTCAAGAGTTATCACCGTCAATTCCAATTGAGAGGCTGGAAATAGACAGAATACATAGAGCATTAGCACCACGCAAATCTGAAGGTCCCCCCCGCAACATAATTGCGAAATTCCATTTCTTTCGCACCAAAGAGCAGCTCATGGTCGCTGCAAGGAACAAAGAATCCCTTATCTTCCAAGGCCACCCGTATCAGATCTTTGCTGACCTTTCCCCAATAACAGTCGCTAAACGGCGCTCAATGAAACCCTTATTACAAAACCTACAACAACATCAGATCCCATACCAATGGGGGTTTCCTTTTTCACTTCGTTTTACATATCAAGGCACCAAGTACTCATGCAGAACCCCTGATGAACTACAGAACACCCTACAAAAACTTCATCTCTGCAAAAGTCCTTCAGCTGGCCCTCGCCGACGAACAGCATCCAGTTCTCCACAAAATTTCTCCAAAGTCAAAAATGACAGAACCAGACAAAGCTCATCAAAGAGGGGTCGATTCAACTCTCCAAACCAAGATACTCCAGACTCAATGGACTGAATGCATTTTGCATATCAAATTGAAATTCACTCAATATTTTTGATCTTTCATCCACTTTTTGGATGCTAAACACTTATTGTCATTTAACCATCCTGAATTTACTTCCCCTAAGCAGGTTATGGTCTAATTTAATATTTATTTATTTTTTTATTTATTTTTTTATTTATTTTTAATTTTTTTTAATTATTATTTATTTTTTTATTATCATTTTTTTTATACTCCCCCCCCCCCACTATTTTTTATCCCCTTTTTGGTGTAGGATAATTGAAGTTTTAAATTATCCCAAAAAAAAATTATATTCCCAAAGCACCCTTCCCTCTTCATCCTATCCTTCCTCACCTCACCCCCCTCTATCCCTCCCTTCTACTTCCCTCATATTACTGCCTCCTCCCCGCCCCCTTTCCCCCAATCCTTTCCTACCCACAACAAGGGTTCTATATTATTTTTGTACAAAATTGTTTACTGAATAGAAGTAAATATTACTAATATATTATTAATAATTGATATTTTATTTATTTTCATCCTAATTATTAATGGCATTACTGCCTCTACTACAACTGGCAACCCAGAGGTAACCTGTATAATTCAACAAAATGTATCATTTAACACTCTCCCCGTGAAACCATAAAAGACAATTGTTAGATTAAAATTTTACATGTACTAATGTTGAACATATTATAATATTTTCTTGTATTTGATTCATTTCTGCTTACTTCCGCCCATTATGGGTGTCATAATATAATTTTTCTTCTCTAGATATATTTTTGGTCGTGAGGGACTCGAGAAACTGTCACTGCTCCCTCCATTTTTCTGTCTTTGGACTCTCCCCACACCTTTTTGTGTGAGGAGCCTCCCTGGTCAGACTCTGTGCATCCGAGCTTGCACTTTTGCATGCTCGGAACACCAACGTTTTACCTTCTTGCATTCTAAACGTTTTTGTTAATTATTTGTTTAATAATGACTCTCATTTTCTCTTTCTTTCTCAACATTCTGTCTCCACTCTCCCTTTTCTCTTTGCTCCTCCCCGGGGTAAGTATGGATTTTCAATTGTTTTTAGATATGTCTTATAATATTTTCTATAAAATATCATGATGGCTCCTTTAAACATCCTTACCTTAAATGTCCAAGGTCTAAATGTTCCACAAAAACGAACCAAAGTTTTTAGATCATTATCTTCTTCAAAGGCGCATATATTTTGCCTCCAAGAAACCCATTTCACTGAAACCTCGACACCTAAATATTTTGGTTCAGTTTATCCCCAAGTTTTTACTGCTTCAGCTAAAATTAAACAAAGGGGAGTGCTAATTGCATTTCATAGAGCTACACCCTTCTCTCTTCTGACAGAAACCAAAGACCCAGAAGGTCCCTATCTCATTCTTACAGGGCATCTATGTGATATGCTAATCACAGTAGTTACCTATTATGATCCCAATAAAAATCCGACAGAATTCCTCTCCCATTTGTTCCAGGTAAAAGAGACTCATAAAATGGGCACACTTTTGATCTGTGGAGATTCGAACCAAGTTCTATACCCTTATATAGATAAGTCCCCAATTCCTATCACTTCCAATTCTCAATCTCGTAGGTTCCAAAGACTTCTACAACAACATTCCTTGCTAGATTCCTGGCGAGAAATCAATCCCACGAAACGTCAATATTCCTTCTATTCCCATCCACATAAGTCTTTTTCCCGTATCGACCATATACTAATCTCTATTAGTATGTCCCCGGAATTGCTCACATCATCTGTAATATCCTTTATATGGACTGATCATTGTGCAATACTTTCTACTTTCACTTCCCTCATACCCAAACATCAAGACCCCACATGGCACATAAATGATTCAACCCTATCCCATTCATCACACTCTACTGACTTAGAAATAGCCATAAAGGACTATCTGAAAAATAATAAAACCCCTGATATTTCTCCATTAACCTTATGGGAGGCACACAAATCCGTCCTTCGAGGAATCTGCTTAAGCCAAGCATCATATCTTAAAAAAGAAAAAAAAAAGCTACAACTAATATTAGAAACAAAATTTAACTCTTACCACGCAAATTTTCAAGCGAATCCTACCCCTGTGACAAAAAATCAACTAGATGAAGCTAGCCTAAATCTTGATCTTTTCCTATCTGAAATCCAAGCATACATTTTATATTAAAGCTAACAAGCCTGGCACGCTTCTCGCTCGAGCACTTAAAAAATTAAACAACCCACACAAACCGATTCGATTAAAATTACCTCATAATACTTACACCAGTAATCCAGAAAAAATCCTACAAACCTTCCACAAACACCTTACATCTTTATACAACAATCAGGGATATTTTGACCAATCCGCTGCAGAATTATTTTTCTCACAAACCAAACTTCCAACGATTCCTTTAATTCAACATGAACATCTTGAAAGTCCCATTACATCTGCAGAGGTTGAATTAGCCTTTAAATCCCTTAAACCAAATAAACGCCCGGGTCCTGACGGCTTCTCTGCCCTATATTATAAAAAATGTACTCATCTTCTTGCGCCATTGCTGACAGATGCTTTCAATTCACTTCTGAACAACCAATCCTTTCGTCCTGAAACCTTAACAGCAATAATCACAATGATCCCCAAACCTCATTCAGATAATTCATCTTGTGCTAATTACAGGCCCATATCCCTGCTTAATCTTGATATCAAACTACTAGCGCAAATTCTAGCAACTCGTTTGAACAATATTATTGGTTTATTAATAAATAAAGACCAAGTTAGTTTTATTCCTTTTCGCCAAGCAGCTGATAACGTACGCAGGGCAACTTTATTAATCCAAGCAGCTAAAACACGGCGAATACCTATGTGTCTTCTGTCGTTAGATATTAAAAAAGCATTCGACACAGTATCATGGCCCTATCTACATTTTACTTTACAAAAATGGGGGTTCGGTCCTCACTTTCTTAACTGGGTTTCATCACTATATAATAATCCCAAAGCCTATATTAAATATGCTGGATATAAATCTGGTTGTTTTAACATAAATAGAGGTACACGTCAGGGTTGTCCACTCTCCCCACTTTTATTTGCCCTACTTATTGAACCTCTAGCTCAGGCTATACGATCTGACCCTTCAATCAAAGGGATAGACTTAGCTGGTCATCAGCACAAATTATGTTTGTTTGCTAACGATATACTAATATTTATGTCTTCCCCTCATATTTCTGCTCCCAACCTTATAAGTAAGCTAGATCATTTTGCACAGATATCTGGACTAATTATCAACTCTCAAAAATCTGCAGCCTTAAATATCTCCTTACCTCCCCATACTTTACAACAAGCACAAACTTCCCTCCTATTCTCCTGGTCTACATCGCACCTGACCTACCTAGGAATTACTCTTACTCCAAATTTAACTGAATTCTTCTTGGCTAACTTTCCGCCATTACTAAAGCAAATTACCAATCTCCTTAAACAATGGTCCTCTTTACCAATCTCATGGATTGGTAAAATAAACGTAATAAAGATGACTATTTTACCCAAGATACTATATCTATTTCGGGTTTTGCCCGTTCCAGTTCCAGCATACTTTCTTAGAAATCTTCAACGCAAAACACTAGCGTTCATCTGGGGCTCTTTAAAACATTGTTTATCTAAACACACACTCTACCTTCCCAAACTTAAAGGTGGACTAGGATTCCCCAATTTCGCCTCTTACTACCATGCAGCTCAAATAGCATGCATCCCCAAATATCACGCAAAATACGAAACCCCACTCTGGGTTGCAATTGAAGCAATTGACTGTGATCCATTTTCTATAACAAATTTAATTTGGTCCAAACCCTCAGATCATAAAAATATTAAAAATAAGATGACCAAACACACAGTTACGATCTGGGATAAATTTAAACTTATCAAAGGGCTACAATCTCCTCATGTTCCCCTTCTATCATTTATTAGAAACCCACTATTCTACCCAGCCTGCACATTCCCTAATTCATTTAAAAAATTGATTTCCTCTGACATAACTCAACTCTGTGATCTATCGACATCTACCTCACTTATAACATTTCCTGAACTATGTGATAGGCATCAACTCCCCCAATCAGAACTTTTCCGATATCTGCAGATCAAAAAAAAATTCATGCCATATATACAAAATATGAGTAAACTCGACAAACTCACACAATTTGAACATATATGTAAACGCGAACCTCACTCTAAGGGTCTCATATCAATAATATATAAACACCTTATTACTTTGCCTACTGCAGATCCACCATCATACAGGGAAAAATGGGAGAGAGACCTTGGACTTCAGTTGGAACCATCCGATTGGGATAAAATTTGGACCACAACAAAATCATCTTCACAAAATATAATAGCTCTAGAGACAAATTATAAAGTACTTTTGCGCTGGTACTTGGTTCCTGTCAGAATCGCAAAATATATCCTGCAATACTCCCCACTCTGCTTCCGTGGCTGTGGTGAACTAGGATCACACATACACATATTTTGGGAATGTCCGGTTACAAAATGTTTTTGGAAAGAGGTTTTTATTATTCTCTCTACCTTATTCAAAAAACGATCAAACCTGACCCTTCAATTGCACTACTAAATCTAAAACCGACTTCTATTTCCCACACTCAATTCAAACTCCTTCTACAAATTATTACTGCAGCAAAGCAGACACTCGCCAAAGCGTGAAAAACCCCAAAATTAATGATCTCAGAAGCGAAAACCAGAATAAACCAAGCCATGACCCACTCAAAAACGGAAGCCATTACCAATGATAATATTGGAAAATTTGAAAAAATATGGAATCCTTGGGTGACTAATTTTTTCCCTCCCAACTTTGACATCACATTATTAAGACCTTGGTAATATAACTACTAATAGCTATTTAATATACTAATAACATAAGACCAACATAATAAGATACCCCGGGGACCTTTTCGACCTTTTCTATCTTTTCTAGCTTATCTACCTACTATCTTTATTTTTTTCTCTTCTTCTTTTTACCATTCCCTCTCTTCTATCTTGTCTCTTTAGTTCTTTTTTTGTTGTTTTTTCTTTCTTAGCATATATTGTTATTATATGCAAAAATGGTAGCAGCATTCCTTTTTTTTAATGTTTTTTATTTATCAGTATATTTCAGCTTTAGAGCTCCATTGAAACAATACAAACCTAATGTCTATACGATAAATCCCTGTTTATCTTCCTTATATATTACCCCAACATTATACGAGGTCTAGAAATTATGACCCTTCATTTTTTCTTTATAAATCCTTATATTACCTTACATGTTATATATTATTACTAAATCTGGTTTGCAATTACTAAATTCAACACTAAGCATATATTTTAGCAAGTCTCCAGATAATGGTCAACATATGTTAAACTCAAATTACTGTTTTTTTTTCTATTTTATCGTTGTTACCTTCTAAAAAAAAACACTGGAGCTTGATATAAATATCTAATTTGTGTTCTCCTTAACTGCTACTATTTATAGTGACTATGTTTATTGACAATATATGCTTGTAATTTTGAAAATTTAATAAAAAAATTGACAAGGAAAGTTTCAATAGAGTACACAGCGTCTTCTCGCTCCTTGTTGCAAACTACTACTCGGTCTGCATGTATATGCCGCTTATAGTTCCATTCTTGCCGGCATCCTTTAAAACGATCCGCCTTAGCAGCTGAACATATAAAGTATCTGTGGGCTGCAGGCACTTTCAAGTGTTCCCCGACAAATTCAGCATACCACCTCTCACGGTAGGCCTCAATTTCAAACAAAAGTTCCCTGGGAACATAGGGGTGTGACAGGGGTCACTTGGGGCACAGGGTGAATGAGAACCCCACCATGATCTGTGATAGCCGTATTCAATTCTGTATATACAGGATAGATATGGTGTGTATACTGTGTGTGGGCGGTTGTGTAATCATTGATGTGATGAGGTAGGGTGTGATTACATTCTATTGTCTATTGTGGCTTGTGGGAGTTAAGCCTGTAATTATAGGTATTGTACTCTGGCAGCCAGACAGGCTGGGAAACACAAAGGGTCATGCATAATCATTTAAACTGAAAGGGGATTAGCTAACCTGTTGTCTTCTAAGAGATGTCAAAATAATGTGTATTGGGCCTCGTTATGTTGTGGGTGGAGTTGGACCATTGTTCATTTTAGATTAATGCAGTATTCGTTGAGTGTATAAAAAGACCTGTGTTTTCTCAATAAAGTGTCAGTCTGTTTTGGAAAGATACAGAGCGTTTGTCTCGTACTTTGGAAGGATTAATCCTATGAGAAGTGGTCGCCTGACTGTGGAGGATCGGTAGCGAATGTGTGTCCACAGGGCCGGCCCTATGATGGGACCGGGTGGTACCATGGTACCAGGCGGCACTGTTAGGGGGGCGGCAAACTGACGCCCGCCAGCCAGCCCGCTCCGCTGCCTGTGAGGAGCCCGGCGCCGCTGAGGACACTCACAGGCGGGGGGGGGGGCAGTCAGCGAGTGAGCAGGCATGGGCAGGCGCCGCTCCCTGTGAGGAGCCCGGTGTACCGGCGCCGCTGCCTGTGAGGACACTCACAGGCGGGGGGAGGGGGCAGTCAGCGAGTGAGCACTGCAGGCACCGCTCCCTGTGAGGAGCCCGGTGTACCGGCGCCGCTGCCTGTGAGGACACTCACAGGCGGGGGGAGGGGGCAGTCAGCGAGTGAGCACTGCAGGCACCGCTCCCTGTGAGGAGCCCGGCGCCGCTGCTGTTGGTGACAGGGGTGGGCAGAGCATGCGCAGCATGGGGGGGTTGGGTTGGGAGCAGTCAGCGAGTGAGCGGGCAGCGGAGCAGAGAGATGATGTCATCTCTCCCCGCCGCCCTGCATCACCACAGTTTCACCCTCACTGTGCAGCCATGGGCAGCAGAGAGATTATATCATCTCTCTGCTGCCTGCCTTCACTCTGGGACACAGCAAGTGACAACCCGCAACGTGTGACAGGTGATGTCGTGTGGCAGGTGACGCTTGGCAAGTGACAATCCGCAACGTGTGGCAAGTGACAATACGCAACGTGTGGCAGGTGACGCTTGGCAAGTGACAATCCGCAACGTGTGGCACGGGACTATCCGCAACGTGTGGCAGGTGACGCCGTGGCAAGTGACAATCCGCAACGTGTGGCAGGTGACGTTGTGGCAAGTGACAATCTGCAACGTGTGGCAGGTGACGTTGTGGCAAGTGACAATGCGCAACGTGTGACAGGTGACGTCTTGACAATCCGCAACATGTGGCACGGGACTATCCGCAATGTGTGGCAGGTGACGTTGTGGCAAGTGACAATATGCAACGTGTGGCAGGTGACGCCGTGGCAAGTGACAATCCGCAATGTGTAGCACGGGACTATCCGCAATGTGTGGCAGGTGACGTTGTGGCAAGTGACAATCCGCAACGTGTGGCAGGTGACGTTGTGGCAAGTGACAATGCGCAACGTGTGGCAGGTGATGTTGTGGCATGTGACGTGGCAAGAGACAACCCGCAACGTGTGGCAGATGACAATCCGCAACGTGTGGCAGGTGACGTGGCAAGTGACAATCCGCAACGTGTGGCAAGTGGCAACCCGCAACGTGTGGCAGGTGACATAAGTGACCATGCCAACATGTGGCAGCCGACAATCCGCAACGTGTGGCAGGTGACAACCCGCATCTGGTGGTGGAGTCCGAAGCAAAACTGTAAGTACAAACACACATCACAAGTTGTATGAGACATGAGAGCCTCTGAGAGGGACTTGCCTTGCCCAGCCCTGATTAACCACTTAAGGACCGGAAAGATTTGCCCACTTAAAGCGGTTGTATGGCTTTGTTTTTTTTGTTTTTTTAAATAACAAACATGTTATACTTACCTCCACTGTGCAGTGCGTTTGGAAAAGAGTGGCCCCGATTCTCTGGTCCCTCGGCGGCTGTCTTGGCTCCTCCCTGCATCAGCTAACCCCCTTCTGGGAAGCACTCTCCCAAGGGGGTTAGCTTGCGGGCGCGCTCCCTGTTATACACGCTGCGTCCATAGACACAATGTGTATGACTCGTTCCCGCCCCCCAGGGCCCGGGTCATTGGATGTGATTGACAGCAGCGCGAGCCAATGGCTGCACTGCTATCAATCTAGCCAATTAACGGCCAGACTCCGTGGAGAAGAGGACGCCGGGGGACGCGCACAGCAAGTGAACGGGCTCAGGTAAGTAAAACAGGGGGGCTGGGGGGCAGTCATTGCCAGGTGTTTTTTCACCTTAATGCATAGGATGCATTAAGGTGAAAAATCACGAACCTTTACAAACCCTTTAATAACCAGGCCATTTTGTGCGATACGGCACTGTGTCGCTTTAACTGACAATTGCGCGGTAATGCGACACTGTACCCAAATAAAATTGGCGTCCTTTTTTTTCCCACAAATAGAGCTTTCTTTTGGTGATATTTGATCACCTCTGCGGTTTTTATTTATTGCACTATAAACAACAAACAAGCAACAATTAAAAAAAACAAACAAACAATATTTTTTACTTTTTGCTATAATAAATATCCAAAAAATGTATAAAAAAATAATTTCTTCATCAGTTTAGGCCAATATGTATTCTTCTACATATTTTTGGTACCAAAAAAAACACAATTAGCGTACATTGATTCGTTTGAGCAAAAGACATTGCGGCCGCCCGCCCGCCATGCACAGGTCCCTTTATACTCCTATATACATGTATAGAGCCCTGACAGGTCCTTTTATACACCTATATGCACATATAGAGCCATGACAGGTCCTCTTTATACTCCTTTATACATGTATAGAGCCATGACAGGTCCTCTTTATACATGTATAGAGCCACGACAGGTCCTCTTTATTATCCTTTATACATGTATAGAGCCATGACAGGTCCTCTTTATACATGTATAGAGCCACGACAGGTCCTCTTTATTATCCTTTATACATGTATAGAGCCATGACAGGTCCTCTTTTTACTCCTATACATGTATAGAGCCATGACGGGTTCCCTTTAGTTATCATGATCTAAAATAATGAATGTGGGGGCCTTTTGGTGGGCGTGATTATTTTTTTTGGGGGGGGGGGGCAGCATTTCATTCTTGGTCCCAGGCAGCACAATGTCTTGGGCCGGCCCTGTGTGTCCAGGAGAGGGAATATCTTAAAAATGGCGTTAACCCCTTTTCAGACTTGAGGTGTCGTTACATTGGTTGGCAGCGGTGGGATCTTCCCTCCAGTTACGGGGACACTCCAAACCACCACAGTGAATGACCAGCTATGCAGCCTGCAGGAAAGCCACGCTGAAAGACTTACTTCAGAGCCGAGGAGGGACCGGTGGGACAAAGAACAAGGCCACCTTGATCAGGGAGCTAGCCGAGATGGATCAGAGGGATGGTGATGCAGGACCCCGGTCAGTTGAAGACTTGTTTCAGCAACGAGTTCGACAGCGATTGGCATTATATGGTGCTAATCCATCAGAGACCGCCATACGGGAAGCCATTAGAGACATCCAGCGGCAGGATGAGCGGCAACATGAGCAGAGAATGGCGGAAATACGGCAATCGGAGACAACACCTAAAGATGCAGCGCCTGTCCGTAAGTTGCCCTTTCGGGCGTTCAAACTATTTAACCACTTCCCTACCCAGCCATAGACAAATGACGTCCACAGATGGGATCTCCCATCCTGGGTGGACGTCATATGACGTCCTCGGCTTTGTAGGGGATATCTGAATGATGCCTGCAGCTAGAGGCATCATTCAGATATCCTTTTGAAGTGCCAGCGATTCTGTGCACCATAAGAATGATCATAGCAGCGGTTCCACCGCTTGATCGTTCTTATAGGCGGCGGGAGGGGACACCCCCCCTCCCGCCGCCATCCGGTGCTTCTCCGGCCTCCCCCGTGCGATCGGGGACCCGGAGCGAATCTTCCGGCATCGTTGGTGGAGTCACGTGATGAGCATAGAGATGACTGGTGACCAGATGGTCATCAGTCATCTCTATGATCGTCGGAGGCCCGGGCGCGATGTGATGACGTCACGCCCGGGTCTCAAAAATGTAAACAAAGCCGCCGTTGCGGCTGTAAGTATGAAATCAGTGAAAAAAATTTCACTGATCTCATGCTTTCCAGCCTGGAGGAGAGATGTGGAGTCTTATTGACCCCGCATCTCTCAATAAAGAGAACCTGTTACACACATTCCTATTACAAGGGATGTTTACATTCCTTGTAATAGGAATAAAAGTGATCAAAAAAAAAAAAAAGTAAAATCATTGTAAAAAAATAAATAAATAAGTAAAATAAATAAATAAATAATAAAATAAAAAATTTAAAACGCCCCTGTCCCCGGTAGCTCGCGATCAGAAGCGAATGCACACGCAAGTCGCCCACATATGTAAACGCCGTTCAAACCACGCATGTGAGGTATCGCCGCGTGCGTTAGAGTGCGTGCAACAATTCTAGCACTAGACCTCCTCTGTAATTCTAACCTGGTAACCTGTAAAAAAAATTAAAGCGTCGCCTATGGAGATTTTTAAGTACCGAAGTTTGGCGCCATTCCATGAGTGTGCGCAATTTTAAAGCATGACATGTTAGGTATCTATTTACTCGGCGTAACATTATCTTTCATATGTTCCCAAAAAATTGGGCTAACTTTACTGTTTTGTTATTTTTTAATTCATGAAACCATATTTAAAAAAAAAAAAAGGCGTTTGAAAAATTATTGCGCAAATATTGTGCAAGAAAAAATGTTGCAATGACCGTCATTTTATTCCCTAGGGTGTCTGCTAAAGAAACATATATAATGTTTGGGGGTTCTGAGTAATTTTCTAGCAAAAGAATGATGATTTGTACATGTAGGAGAGAAGTGCCAAAATAGGCCCGGTATTGAATAGGTACAAAAAGCCCTGTATTGAAGTGGTTAAGGAAGGAGAGGAGGAAATTGAAGCGTTCCTGCAGGACTTTGAGAGACTATGCCAGATACATGAAGTACTGCCCCAAGATTGGGTAGCCATACTGGCAAGTAATTTAACGGGCAGAGCGGCGGATGCGTATCGGACCCTGGAGGATGAGGAGGCTAAAGACTATGACCGGGTGAAAGAAGCTCTGCTAGCCCGATTTGCCATTACACCCGAAGCCAGCCGGATTAAGTTTCGAGAATCCCGGAAACAAACCCACATAACATACGTGGAGTGGGCACATCGTCTGCGGTGAAACCTTAAGGGCTGGTTCCAGGGAAGCCACGCTCATACCATAGAGGACATCACCCAGCTAGTACTCTTGGAACAGTTCTTTAACCACACCCCTCCGGTACTACGGGATTGGGTGCGAGATAAGCGACCACGGACTGTACAGCAAGCGGCTACTTTGGCCGATGAATATCTGGACTCTCGAAGGTAAGGCAGAAGCGAGCACTATCCACTATCTCGGCCCAGTTTATCAGCCTCTAACCCAACTTCAGCACCACCTCCAGCGGCCACTTATCCTCAGCAGCCCAGGTTCAACTCCCAGGACTACGCACAACCCATCAGGTGTTTCAGATGTAAACAGCTAGGGCACAAAAAGCCAGACTGTCCGTTGAATCCAGCCATCCAGTCCCAGTCATGGAGACAGCCAGCAAGGGGAAGCCCCCGCACACCCATGCCTGCGGCCCATTGCGTTGAGGAGGAAGAACATTGGGGCGTCCTGCACGAGGCTGATCCAATACAAGCAGCTAACCGGGACAACCGGCAGCAACACAGGCAGACTGTCTGGGTCAATGGAAAGGTAGCCAATGGCCTACGTGATTCTGGTGCCACCATGACCCTACTACAGAAGAACCTCATCCCAGAGAGCCAACACACCGGAGACACTGTAGCCGTAAGAGTAGCGGGAGGTACCATCTTCCGGCTACCCGTTACCCGGGTTCACCTGGATTGGGGGGGTTGGTTCGGGACACGTGAATGTGGGGGTGATGAAGGATTTGCCAGCGGATGTACTACTGGGGAATGATTTGGCCCCCCTCATTTCTGCTTACGCCCCGATGGGCCCCGCTGAAGCCAACCCAGTGACTACCTGTGCCCAGACCCATGCTGCTGGAACCGGCCTGATTGCAGCTGAGAACCGGGTAAGATTATTTTCCCCAACATGTACCTTAGATCAGGCACAATATCACAGTCTAAAATTGGAATGTGACAAGTTGGCCAGTGAGAAATCAGAGATGCAACGACACTACGTCATGTATTATGAGATGTCCCATGGCTTGAACATTGAAATGCACAAACAGGCTGAAATTGTCAAAAGGTTAAATAGGATTTGCGCCCAGGTTTTGCCTTACCTTTCCCAAGAGCACTAGCAACAAGTTTTGGGAGCCATTGAGAGAGCAAAGCAAGTGACTGTTCCAGAACTGAATTCCATTATTCGTCCTGCAACCTTACATTTGCACCATCAGCTACTGACCCGGTAAGCAAACTGGCAATGCTGATGGGTTGTCCAGGCACTAGAGGAATGGAACTACGGACTAACTTCGGAATCAACCCGTCTGGGGTCTCCTCCTGTGTTAGTCTCCTACTGAAAGGGGAGATGTGTGACAGGGGTCACTTGGGGCACAGGGTGAATGAGAACCCCACCATAATCTGTGATAGCCATATTCAATGCTGTATATACAGGATAGATATGGTGTGTATACTGTGTGTGGGCGGTTGTGTAATCATTGCTGTGATGAGGTAGGGTGTGATTACATTCTATTGTCTATTGTGGCTTGTGGAAGTTAAGCCTGTAATTATAGGTATTGTACTCTGGCAGCCAGACAGGCTGGGAAACACAAAGGGTCATGCATAATCATTTAAACTGAAAGGGGATTAGCTAACCTGTTGTCTTCTAAGAGATGTCAAAATAATGTGTATTGGGGCTCGTTATGTTGTGGGTGGAGTTGGACCATTGTTCATTTTAGATTAATGCAGTATTCGTTGAGTGTATAAAAAGACCTGTGTTTTCTCAATAAAGTGTCAGTCTGTTTTGGAAAGATACAGAGTGTTTGTCTCGTACTTTGGAAGGATTAATCCTATGGGAAGTGGTCGTCTGACTGTGGAGGATCGGTAGCGAATTTGTGTCCAGGAGAGGAAATATCTTAAAAACTGCGTTAACCCCTTTTCAGACTTAGGGTGCCGTTACAAGGGGTATTCCCAGCCATATTCAATTCAACTTTCTTGTTAAGGAGCCGCTGCAACCTAGCAATAGGTGGAAGGGTTGCACGGTCTCCTCTACAAGGCAAGAGAATTGCGTCCGGGGATCTAGGCACTTTCACTGCCTCAAGCTCCGGCAAATGTCCCTGGAGAGGTACACGTCCAGCTGTAGTGGCAGGCGCTGCGGGAACGGGCAATGTAGGTGCAGGAACAATTTCTTCCTCTTGTGTAGGGACATTCACCCGGGGTGTAGTTTCCCCAGAGTCCATGGGTGATCCCTCTATAACGCTTTGGGGTGAGGTTAACGAAATTCTGTCCCAACCCTTCTTTACAAACAACTCGTCCACCTCAAAATTATCCCCCACGTCTGAGGACGAGTCCAGGTCGGAGGTGTCGTACTCCTCCGCTGGCAGGTAACCTCTAGTAGACACAGACTCACTGTCTTTTAAAAGTTTCTGCGGGTCATGTATCCAAGCATCCCCAATGGTACGGACACTGAGCTTCTTCCCCTTCCCCGGCAAACTTTTCACCACAATGTACCCAGCCTCCTTACCGTCCCCAGCTGTGGATCTCCTGGAGGTCCATCCGGGCTGGATCTCCGGTTCAGGCAGGCGCTGGGGTGGACCTCGATCGTGGCCGCGGGAGGCTTTCACGTAGCCCACCTTACTCTTGGCAGGCTGTAGCATCCGTCGCTGGCTCTGCGGTGGCCGGGACTTCATCCTTTACATCCGCTACAGCCGTAGTAATGCGTGTGGGCCTGGCCACTGGGGCGTGTTTCCCTTCCACAGAAGTAACCATCCCCGTAAGGAAGTTGACCTGGTACACTCGGGGTGACTCGGTGGGTTGTTCCACTTCGAACAAGAACTCTCCACAGGTCAGGCATCTTCCGAATGGCCGTATCTGCACAGCCAGTCCTTGGCAACTCGGACAGAGCACGCCCAGGCCCTCCGCATCCCTACAGGTATAGAGCGCGAAGCGGCCCCGGGGCTTGAGCCGGATCCCTGTATCCGTCAGGGGGGTAGTGATGGAAGCGATATCCATGATTGAAGCAGTCGGGAACATTCGGGGTCCCGGTGGAACTGGAATCCATGGAGTAGTAGCGGACATGTTGCTTCTTCTTCACTGATTTGGCTCGTACTGTCCCTTTGGCACCAAAGACACCACGTGCAACACACACTTGGCGGGGGCTCCTCCCCCTTTTCCTTTTCTGCACGCAGCTCACAGGCTTTTCCTAGTTCTGGACACGCCCACGAACTACGCACCTAGAAAAAAACTCAAACACAGTCCTGTACCTCCATTTTCTTCATAAAACGTGGCGCAGTCCAACTTTCACAATGGCTGAAAACAGTTCAACCTCCAGGGGGTAGCTGCAGAATCCCGGACTGGAGCCCCCACGTGTAGCACACAGATCCCTGGCCTTACCTCCTCAAGGCAGGACACACCGTACCACAATGCCCAGGTTCCTTCTTGAATAAGAGGGTGAGCGGTGTTCAGTAATTGTTGGGTCCCGCAGCGAGTTACCTTCCCTCGGTTGGATCTCACTCCTAGAGTTTAGGGAAGAGTCTGTTGTAGGTGCACCAATAAGGCCAATGTCCAGACAAGGTTAAACCTTAATGAAGGAAGGTTTATTTTCTTTATGCCGAAAACTGGATAGGAAAGTTGGAGTTGAAGAATAAAGAAACAGGGAGACAGGTTTAGGCACTTGGTATCACCACTCAATCCCGAGTGGGCTCTGCTCACCCAGATAGTCCCCTCTCATGGGCCTAGCAGCCGGAGTGATGCACAAACTTTACTTCTCTTAATTTTCCATTTGAGATACGATCGGGAGATTCTCTGCCACAAAATCTCTGAGCCCCGAACCTCTCAGCGCTTGTAATTAAAGAACAGGTGCAAGTTGCTGCACATTACAAGGCCTCAGATGATTAGTGAAATCCCTCCAGAAGTTTACCGGGCCTCTCTTTCACCCTGAAACTCTCACCGGTCCCTCAGAAAAGGTCCTCCCCCGGTCTCTTCTTCTTAGAGCGGGTCCCCTCTCCCGGGGCACCCTGGGATTCCTCCTTTTAGAGATGAGCCCCAGCTAAAAGGTGCTGGGCCCAATGGTGAAGTTGCAGCCCCAGGCTAAAGGTGCCTGGGACCGATGCATACGCGCACCCCTGGCCTGGAGGGCCAGGTCACGCGACGCGAACTCCGGAGCCCCGGAACTCTGGAACAACCCCCCTCCAGCTGGCGTCTGCCCCTTATGTATCCTCTCCCAGCATGCACAGCAGGCCGACCACGCCCACTGTACTACTACCAAGAGAGGACACCCTAAGGCACAGCACTGTTACCAGTGGTTCAACCCTGACCTGTCATGGCAGTGCCACCTACAGGCCACAGGGAACTGCACACCAGTACAATACCTGAACAACAAAGAACCGAACCTATCAATAAAAGAGGTCTGAGCCTGGCTACTAGCTCAGACCAACCCCTAAATTTAGGCACACAGCACCCCTCAAAGTAGAGGGGCGCTACATGTGTTTGGTAGAAACTGGGAAATTGGTTAGAGTCAGGGCAGTACGCAGACACTTGGATAGACAGCAAATAGAATGAGACCAGGAAAGGTTTACCTTAGAATGTATTATGAGAGAGACAATAGCCACAAATATTGTTTAGTGGCTGGAAAGTATGTAAGCAACTTGATTAGGCCACAATATAAGAGTCAGAGACAGGGTGGGTCTTATCTTGAAATAAAATGTACAGTGTATTTTATTTTTTGAGAGACATTACCCACAAATATTGCACAAGCGGATAGGCATCTTCATAATACATTCTGCATTGAGGGGCACTTCAGTGCATACTGTGCAAACTTTGGCAAGCGGTTCAGACATAAGACATAAGACATTCAGCAGGCAATGTATTTTAGCACTGCATGTCTGCCAGGGGTGATGGCCTAAGGTGTCCATAAACCCTTCTTGCCGGACAAAGGACCTTCTGGAAGCGAGGGTACTTTATGATGAACTGCTGCACCAAAGTGTTGAGCACTTGTTCCAGGAAAGGTACATGTGTGATTTATTTCCAGGTTAAGGGGACAAAGGGTGGCCAGCAGGTTAAGGCTGTTGCCACACATGACCTTTGCTGAATGAGGATGGTAAAGGGTTAGTCCAGTGTGGCTCCTGTTCATGAGGCATGCAAGCTGCAACACTGCCTGAAACATACAATGAAATAAAAAAAAAGTCAGCACAATAACTGTAGGAAAGAGTATAGTACTATCACCTATACAGTGCCTTGAAAACGTATTAATACCCCTTAACATTTTCCACATTTTGTCATGTTACAAACAAAAACATAAATGTATTTTATTGGGATTTTATGTGATAGATCAACACAAAGTGGCAGATAATTGTGAAGTGGAAGGAAAATAAGTGTTTTTCAATTTTTTTTTACAAATAAATATGTGAAAAGTGTGGCATGCATTTGTATTCAGCCCCCTTTACTCTGATACCCCTAACTAAAATCTAGTGGAACCAATTGCCTTCAGAGGTTACCTAATTAGTAAATAGAGTCCACCTGTGTGTAATGTAATCTCAGTATAAATATAACTGTTCTGTGAAGCCCTCAGAGGTTTGTTAGAGAAGCTTAGTGGTCAAACAGCATCATGAAGGCCAATGAACACACCAGACAAGTAAGGGATAAACTTGTGGAGAAGTTTAAAGCAGCATTATAGCTATAAAAAAAGATCCCAAGCTTTGAACATCTCACGGAGCACTGTTCAATCCATCATCCGAAAATGGAAAGAGTATGGCACAACTGCAAACCTACCAAGATATGGCTGTCCACCTAAACTGACAGGCTGGGCAAGGAGAGTATTAATCAGAGAAGCAGCCAAGAGGCCCATGGTAACTCTGAAGGAGCTGCAGAGATCCACAGCACAGGTGTGAGAATCTGTCCACAGGAGAACTATTAGTCGTGCACTCCACAAATCTGGCCTTTATGGAAGAGTGACAAGAAGAAAGCCATTGTTGAAAGAAAGCCCTAAGAAGTTTTGTCTGCAGTTTGGGAGATGCCATGTGGGGAAAAGCAAACATGCGGAAGAAGGTGCTCTGGTCAAATGAGACCAAATTTTTACTTTTTGGCCTAAAAGCAAAACGCTATGTGTGGTGGAAAACAAACACTGCACATCACTCTGAACACACCATCCCCACTGTGAAACATGGTGGTGGCAGCATCATGTCGTGGGGATGCTTTTCTTCAGCAGGGACAGGGAAGCTGGTCAGAGTAGATGGATGGGAAGATAGATGGAGCCAAATACAGGGCAATCTTAGAAGGAAACCTGTTAAGCCCTGTACACACGATCGGATTTCCTATGGTTTTTTAACCAATGGATTTTTCCATCGGAAAACCGATGAAGCTGACTTTCATCAGTCTTGCCTACACACCATCAGTCAAAAAACCGACCGTTCCAAACGCGGTGACGTAAAACACTCCGATGAGCCGAGAAAAATGAAGTTCAATGCTTCTGAGCATGCGTCGACTTGATTCTGAGCATGTGTGGGTTTTTTAACTGATGAAGTTCCCCACAGACGATAGTAATTTGCTATCGGTTTTTTAACCATCAGATACATTTAAAACATGTTCTATTTTTAAACACCAATGGAAAAAAGGCCGATGGGGCCCATACACGATCGGTTTGTCCGATGAAAAAGTCCATCGGACTGTTTTCATTGGTTAAACCTATCGTGTGTACAGGGCATTAGAGTCTGCAAAAGACTTGAGACCAGGGTGGAGGTTCACCTTCCAGCAGGACAATGACCCAAAGCATACAGTCAGAGCTACAATGGAATGGTTTAGATCAAAGCATATATATGTGTTAGAATGGCCCAGCCAAAGTCCAGACCTAAAACCAATTGAGAATCTGTGGCAAGACTTGAAAAATTGCAATGTAGCAGTATACATTTTGGCCTAAATTTATGAAGAAAGGTTACTTTTTTGCAAAATGTTATAATAGAAGCAAAGAAAAAAACGTGTTTTTTTTTTTTAATTCCTTTTTTAATTTATTTAGCAAAATTTAAAAAAACAGCGATAATTAAATACCACCAAAAGAAAACTCTATTTGTGTGAAAAAATTATACAAACTTAATATGGGTGCAGTGTTGCATAACTGAGTAATTGTCATTCAAAGTGTGACAGCGTTCAAAGCTGAAAATCGGCCTGGTCAGGAAGGGGATGAAAGTGGGTAAAATGATTGAGTGGTGTTGCTGGAGCTGGGAGAAAATGCTGCTCACATTCCCGCAGCTGGCCATGCCCCCTATAGCACACGTCACATTTTATCAAGCTAAAGATATATTTTGTTCATTCTGTTTTGGATAAATATTTATCACAAAATATTATGTAGCAGGATGTCCATATGTAAGAAGGAATCCGGCTCCCTCCGGTGGTATAAGTGTTACAATGCAACTAATGCACTTTGGGACAGATATCAGCTAGGAGAAAAGACTTTGTTGCTTTTAGTAAAAGACAGACTACATTACCCAGGGTGCATTGCAACACCGCAAAGCATTCTGGGCAGACTACTTAAACCAGGGGAGGGGCCAGCGTCTCTCTCTCTGGATCCAGCTCTCAATCAAGGAGGAAGTTGGCACGGAGGCCTGCTTCCTAAGGATTAGGCCAGAAGCCTGGGCCTAAATTACGGGAGTGCCTGAGTGATTTCCAGCAGAGGATCGTCCACAGCATCCTGTGATTGCCCAGCAGAGACCGGAGTCGTCCATCACCATATGCTGTTAGTGACGGAGTCCGGAGACTGCAGCTGAAGCAGAAGCGTGGAGATCGAGTAACCGGGACAAGCCAGAGGAGACTATCTGAAAGTCGGGCCTGTTTGGTGAGAAGGGCACCTGCCCAGAATTGACTACTACCTTAGAGGAAAGTGATTTAGTTAGTGCCAGCCACACTTCACCTATCACGCCACAGCTTGCGGCCTAGTGTATCTCACTGGAGACTATGTGATCAGAGATTGGTGCATCCGTCATTAGTGGGTGGCAGGCACACGAGTACTCAGGTATATTGCGGATAATTACAGCATCTTGTTGAAACCCTGTGGATTACAATTTAACTTGTGCACCGACGGTGGCTAGCGAAGACTTCATTGGAGAAAGGAACTTTGAGTGGGACGCAGATAGGCCTTGCTTACCTATTATAGGGAATGAACACGTGCAAGGTATTGCAACAAAGGGGGAGCTCGCGAGCAACCAGTTAGCCGTGCAGAGACACATATAGATACATGTACATATATATAGCTGATGTTATTTTCTGTTATTACCTAATCTCAGTGATACCTATCCTTATTGGTTTATTGACTCTGCAATGCGCATGCAGAGTCAACTGTGTGTATTAATGCGATTCTTTACCCTTCCCTTTTATACTGAGTAAAGGTACCTTTGATTAAGCATATAACTTGTGTGAAGTATCTCTGTCACTTAGAAGGACTAGTGACCAGCAAAGGTAATAACATTTACAGGTTATTGTGTGATGTATGCAGGATTGTGTCTCCTAATACTCAATAGGTCTCACACTCCTTATTCATATCAGTTGTGCTAAGGGAAGGTTTGAGCCACTTCCAGGGGTTGATAGGCAGGACGTAGACCCAAATCAAACAAACAGCAGCTCCTACGGGGGTAGTGCTACACGTGGGGGCTCGTCCGGGATATTCTACGGTTCTGCAATCAACTTTCCCCCTAGACAGAACCCTTACAGCACAGAAATGGACCCTGCTGCCGTAGCCCGGTGGTGCAGGGATGAAGGCATCCTACCCGGAAATGGCCTGGTGGTTGAAATCCAGAGAGAGGCCAGGGTAGAGGAGCAGCTAACTCCAGTCTTGAGAGCATTGTCCACGGACAGGAAGCCATGGGTGATTGACATAAAGACAGATACTGTAAATCCCCACACCTATGCATTATGTGAGTGGAGGAACGGAATCTCTGACTACTTCAAGGGTGCCAGCATAAAAACTACAAACCAAGTAGAACTCCTCCTGATACACCCAGAAGAGAATAAAGATGGCCCCACATCCACTACTTCAGGAGGCCCCAGCACAGGAGGGAGCGCCCAACAAAAGGGTCCCGGTTCACCACCATTGACCACCCTTAGCTCAGAATTGTGCGCTGTCCTGGGGGAGATTGTGACCAAGTGTAAAAAGGACCCTCCAGACTACCTGATGTCAGGATACAGGAAACTCAGGACCTTTTCTGGGAAGAAACCTGTACCTTCAGTGGAAGATGGATTTGAAGAGTGGCTAGATGGCGCCACTCAGGCCCTAGAAGAATGGGAGGTGCCAGAACAACAAAAAAAACAACGGATTGTGGAAAGCTTAAAGGGGCCTGCTCTGGAGGCCATACGTAACCTCAAGTTAAGCAAGAAGGACTGCAATGCACAGGATTATCTGGATATTCTGCAGAATGTGTTCGGCGGGACGGAAAACGTCACTGAACTCACTTACCAGCTGGGGCATTGCTACCAAAAAGAGGGAGAGAAGCTGTCAGAATTCATAGGACGCCTGGATAAGATCCTGCATCGGATCCTACTGAAGAAAGGGATCGATCCAAGAAAAGTGGATGAGGCCCGTGCCCAGCAGGTGTTGAGGGGAGCTCAACCCTTGGACCCCATCGCATTATTGCTACGCACCCGGCGGGACGGGAGCAGCCTGGAATACCCCGACTTGATCCGGATAGTCAGGGAGGAGGAGGCCATGTTGGAAGACAAAAGGAGGAGTCAACACACCGAACCAACTGCCCGAGTCAGAATGTTAAGTGCAGAAGAAGGTGATTCAGAAGTTGAACTCCTAAAGACCCAGGTGTCACAACTAGTAGAAATGGTGTCCATGCTGACTAGCCAGGCCTCTGTGCCACACAACAAGAACACGTCAGAGGAACCAAAAAAACCTCCTAGCTCCAATATGGAACTAGTACAGAAGCCTAAGAGATTGATAACATGCTTCAATTGTGGGGGAATCGGGCATGTTAGAGCAGTGTGTCCCAGCCCAGATGAAGTTGCATCCAGATATCGCAAGCCGGCGGAAAACTTCAGAGGGCCCCGGTGAAGGAGTCAGCCGGGCGCCCACCAGTTTCCACGAACTCCTTCAAGAAGTCCAATGATCCAAAACATCAGAGTCAGGGACCTAAACCTCTGCCAATTAGGCCCCGTCCCACAACTCAGGCTGCTGTTGAACAGAAGGCCAGTGCACACCAGACCCAGAAGGGACTGAGACCCACCGGAAACTCAAGAAAAAAAGAAGTGAGTGTACAGGTAACTGAACCCAGCAAGAAGTCTGTGTTGAAGGAGTTCCCTGCCAAGTTAGTGGGGCCTTCTCCAGTAGTCTCCATACAAGTAGAAGGGATCTACACCAAGGCTCTTCTTGACACTGGGGCTCAAGTGACTCTTCTGTATAGGGATTTCTATGATAAACATCTTAAACATCTGCCCCTACAGAAATTAGAGGAACTGGAAATATGGGGTATTGGAACTCAGAGCTTTCCCTATGACGGTTACCTGCCAATCAAGTTGACTTTTGATCCCTCAGTGGCTGGGGAGACAGAGACCTTCGATACTCTGGCAGTAGTGTGCCCTCGCCCACCAGGGGCCAGCAAGAGCTCACTCATCATAGGGACCAACACTGATCTAGTCAGGCGACTGCTGACACCGTTGGCCCAACAGGAAGAAGCCCCGACCACAAGAGTCCACCCCATTTTAAGGCAAGCCTACCAGCGCCTGGTACTGGAGCAGAAGGCCCCGGCTGAGGGAGTTGGCAAGATTTGGAAGCTAGACAAGACGGAGAAGGTATTACAACCGGGAGAGGTGACTTGCCTGAGGGCTTCTGTCAAGCTCACATGGAAACAGCCAGGCCCCTTCATTGTCTTCGAACCAGGCCCACAGGAAAGACAGAAAGGGATTGAAGTAATCCCCGAAGTGATCCCATTGAAGGCCCTACAGAAAAGCCATGGGAGGGTTTCAGTGAGTATAAGGAACACTGCTAATACACCAGTGAAGGTGCCGGCCAGAATGCTGTTGGGCCAGGTGAATCCAGCCACCCCCATTGCCCCGTGTGAATTGAAGAAAGAAGAAAGGGGTGAAGTCACCATAGAGAAGCTCTGTTCTGAAGACACGGCCCTCCCACCAGAATGGAGAAAAAGGGCCAAAGCTCAACTTGCAAGGTGGGAAAAGATCTTCTCTAAAGATGAGTTCGATGTGGGGTGCGCAAGGAGTGCCACTCACAAGATACGCTTACAAGAAGATAAGCCCTTTAGAGAGAGAGTTCGACGGGTCCCACTGGGTGACTTAGAAGACTTGCGGGAACAGTTGGCTGAGCTGAAGAGGACGGGGATTATTCGAGAATCCAGGAGCCCTTACGCTTCTCCAATAGTGGTAGTCCGAAAGAAGAACGGGTCGCTGAGACTGTGTATCGACTACAGAACACTAAACAGAAGGACCATCCCAGATCAATACACCACTCCCCGAATTGAAGACGCCCTGCAGAGTCTGTCAGGGGCCAAGTGGTTCAGTGTAATGGATCTAAAAAGTGGATATTACCAAATCCCCATGCACCCTGAGGATCGGGCAAAGACAGCCTTCATCACCCCTGTGGGGTTCTTTGAGTTCAACCGTATGCCTCAAGGGTTATCAGGAGCCCCCGCCACTTTCCAAAGGCTAATGGAGAGAACCGTCGGGGACATGAATCTAATAGAGGTACTGGTATATTTGGACGACGTCATTGTGTTCGGGAGAACCCTAGAAGAGCATGAAGAGAGACTGGAGAAGGTCCTGAAGAGGCTCAGTGAAGAGGGCCTGAAACTCTCCCCAGAGAAGTGTCATTTTTACCAGTCCTCAGTCCATTACCTGGGCCATATCGTTTCTGCAGAAGGGGTGGCCACGGACCCAGAGAAGCTGGATGCCGTCACCTCTTGGCCGAGACCTACCAACGTGACTGAGCTTCGGTCATTCCTGGGGTTCTGTTCTTACTACAGAAGATTTGTAGAAGGATTCGCCAAGATTGCCAGACCCCTGAACGAGTTACTCAGAAACGAAGGGGAAGATGATGTTCCAGAGCTGGTCAAACCAGTGAAACTCACCATGGGACCCCGAAGGCCCAAAGAGTCGATTCAAGACCAGTGGACAGGGGAGTGCGAGGAAGCCTTCCAGATGTTAAAGAAGAGTCTTACCACTGCACCAGTCCTGGCCTATGCTGATCCAAAGAAGCCTTATGAACTGCATGTAGATGCCAGCCGAGATGGGCTGGGTGGGGTGCTGTACCAGGAACATGATGGTTACCTAAGACCCGTCGCATATGTGAGCAGGAGTCTGATACCTGCTGAGAAGAATTACCCCACCCACAAGCTTGAATTCCTGGCCTTGAAATGGGCAGTGGTAGACAAACTGAGAGACTACCTATATGGGGCGGAGTTTGTGGTGAAGACAGATAATAACCCGCTCACCTACCTTCTGACCACTGCCAAGTTGGATGCAACGGGACACCGGTGGTTGGCTGCCCTTTCAAGCTTCACCTTCAGCTTGAAGTACCGACCCGGAGTGGGAAATAGGGATGCAGATGCCCTGTCCAGGAGGTCTCATGCCCCCACCGACCCTACCGAAGAATGGGCCCAACTAGACCCAGAGGGAGTGCGAGCCCTATATCAGGGGACAGAACTTCAAGCCAGAGGTGGGTCAAGAGCCGAAGAAATTGGGGTCTCAGCTGTTGGAGTACCGAAGTGCTATTGCAGTGTGACCCAAGTCGAAGGGGAGGGCTTGCCCAAGCTGACAAAAAGGGATTTGAGAAAGGAGCAAGAAGAAGACTCTTTAGGGAAACTCCTGATAAAGGCCCTGGAAAGCCAGCGTCCCGAGATGCTTGAAACAGACTCCCCAAGAGAAGCCCGATTGTTGCGCAGGGAGTGGGATCGGCTACACATACGTCAAGGGGTGGTCTACCGAAGGGGCCCCTCTGACGACTCAGAAGAGAAGTGGCAGCTGTTTCTACCAGCCAAATATCGAGAAGCGGTCCTAGCTGCCCTCCATGACAACCATGGTCACCTAGGGTCCGAACGGACTTTTCACCTTGTACGGGATAGGTTCTATTGGCCCTGCATGCGGGCTGAAGTGGAAGGATATTGCCATTCCTGTGTCCGATGCATTCAAAGGAAGACCTTGCCACGTCAAGCAGCCCCAATGGGCCATCTGCAAAGTCAGGGACCTATGGAACTGGTGTGCATTGACTTCCTTTGCCTGGAGCCTGATCTGAGTGGTCAAGGGAATGTCTTGGTGATAACAGATCACTTTACCAGATATGCTCAAGCATTCCCAACAAAAGCCCAGAAGGCCTCAACAGTAGCCAAAGTACTGGTAGAAAAATTATTTGTGCACTATGGTCTACCCCAACGCCTTCATTCAGATCAGGGCAGAGACTTTGAAAGCAAATTAATAAAGAAGTTATTAGACCTGTTAGGCATCCAGAAGACCAGGACAACCCCTTATCACCCACAAGGAGATGCTCAGCCTGAACGGTTTAACCGGACTCTCTTGGATATGTTGGGGACTCTGAGTTCAGAGAAAAAGCAGCATTGGAGCAAGCATGTAGCTGCCATAGTGCATGCCTACAATAGCACTGCCAGTGATGTCACCGGGTATTCCCCATACCGTTTGATGTTCGGGCGGGAGGCTCGGTTGCCAGTGGACTTGGCCTTTGGCATATCGCTGGATCATACCTCAGCAGCATCCCACAAGGGGTATGTAGACCGATTAAGAAAGAGTCTGAAGACAGCTTTTGAAAAGGCCCAAGCAGCATCTGACCAACGGGGGCTGAGAAATAAAAGAAATTTTGACCTAAGAGTCAGAATTCAAGATTTACAGCCAGGAGATAGAGTGCTGTTGAGGAACTTGGGAATTCCGGGAAAACATAAGTTGGCTGACCGTTGGAAATCCCAACCTTATGTTATCTGCAAGAAGCTGGAAAACCTTCCTGTGTACCAAATTAGGCCAGAAGGAAGTGTGGGACCGTTAAAGACCTGGCACAGGAATCACTTGTTGCCCCTCTCCGAGGCAGTTCGCATGCCTCCTGCATCTGACTCACAAGAAACCCCTTCAACTTCTCAAGGTTCCAGACCCATCACCGGATCTCAAACAGTGCTTCCAGATGTGAGAGATGGAGACTCTGACAATGAAGGTCAAGAGGATGAAGAAGCAGAATCTGACTGGTTGTGGTCATCCCAATTGCCAGAACCCATGACCACCTCCCAAACCTCACCCAAAACAGTTGACAATGGAACTCTTCGGGCAGAAGCTCCTGAATTCGTGCCTTCAAACATTCTCATTGAGGAGGTAGCTGATGACTCAGACTCTTTGTCAATGGAAGACCCAGAAGAAGGGTCGTTGTCTCTATCTGAAGGAGAGCGGGACGCTCCTGAAGTTCTGGAGCCCAACATGCCTGAACTAGATGAGGAAGCCCCTGAAGAGCTTCTAGAAACAGCCAGCCCCAATGTCCTTGAGAATATGATACCTAAAGAGCAGAGGGAAAGAAGAGTAATTCACCCCCCAAAAAGACTGACGTACAACCAATTGGGTGAATGCTCTGAGGAGGCCATCATCACTTCTAAGAGAACCATTGATCAGTCTAGCTCTTCCACTCCAGATTCAGATTCAGTGGAAGACAACCCCAGCTCACTCCCTAGCACATCTGAAACAGACACCCAAGTGTCGGTGGTCCGTATACAGGACAACCTCCCCCCTTGTGATAATTGGTGGGAGGTTCCTCTGTCGGCTCTGTGTTATGATATGAGCTGTTTAAGTTTAAATCCTGCTTATGAAAAGGCAAGTTGTTTATTGTCATGCATAAACTAACAAATTTCCCTGCAGGTATTGCCAAAGTATGTGTTAGGTTACATACTGTTGTCCTCTTTGGGGACCAAAGACTTTTAAGTGGGGGGAGTGTGTAGCAGGATGTCCATATGTAAGAAGGAATCCGGCTCCCTCCGGTGGTATAAGTGTTATAATTAGGGTTGTCCCGATACCACTTTTTTAAGACCGAGTACAAGTACCGATACTTTTTTTCAAGTACTCGCCGATACCGATTACCGATACTTTTTTTTAATGTCAGGTGACAGTTTTCAAGCACAATACAGATTAGGTGGCACTGATATGCAGCACTGATAGGTGGCACAGATTAAGCAGCACTGATGAGCACTGATATGATTAGGTGGCACGGATATGCAGCACTGATGAGTACTGACAGGTGGCGGGCACTGATGACTGGCACTGACAGGTGGCACTGATAGCTGGCACTGACAGGTGGCACTGATGGCTGGCACCAACAGATGGCTGGCACTGACAGGTGGCTGGCACTGACAGGGGGCTGGCACTGATAGATGGCACTGGCACTAATAGATGGCAGGTGGCTGGCACTGATAGCATTGACAGGTGGTAGTGATAGATGGTACTGACAGGTGGCTGGCACTAATAGGTGACACTGAGTAAGCAGCACTAATGAGAACTGACAGATAGCGGGCACTGACAGGTAGTGGGCACTTATAGGCACAAGAGGTATTATTTTTCTATGCTGCCTCTGCGACGCCCATCTTAGTACACCCTGCACTCGGCCTCAATAAAGCAGCAGCGGACATCTTGTTACACCCAGCTCGAACTACATGGGCTGGGTGTAACAAGATGTCCGCTGCTGCTTTATTGAGGCTGAATGCAGGGTGTACCAAGATGGGCGTCGCATTTTTCAAGCACTGACAGTGTAACACGGAGCGTCACTTCCTTTAATGTGACGGCTCCGGTCGACGATGGATCATGATGCGGCTGCAAGCTTACCCGCCTGAGGACTCTCCGCTCCACTCTGCTCTCCGCTCTGCCCCTCCCGCCCTCCGCTTGCCGACTCCGCCCGCCGACTCCGCCCGCTGACTTCTCCTCTCCACTCTGCTCTCCGCTCCGCCCTCCGCTTGCCGACTCCGCCCGCCGACTCCGCCCGCTGACTTCTCCTCTCCACTCTGCTCTCCGCTCCGCCCTCCGCTTGCCGACTCCGCCCGCCGACTCCGCCCACTGACTTCTCCTCTCCACTCTGCTCTCCGCTCCGCCCTCCACTTGCCGACTCCGCCCGCTGACTTCTCCCATCCCAGGTATCGGCAAAGGCATCGGGAGCATTTGCGCGAGTACAAGTACTCACGCAAATGCTCGGTATCGGTCCCGATACCGATACTAGTATCGGTATCGGGACAACCCTAGTTACAATGCAACTAATGCACTTTGGGACAGATATCAGCTAGGAGAAAAGACTTTGTTGCTTTTAGTAAAAGACAGACTACATTACCCAGGGTGCACTGCAACACCGCAAAGCATTCTGGGCAGACTACTTAAACCAGGGGAGGGGCCAGCGTCTCTCTCTCTGGATCCAGCTCTCAATCAAGCAGGAAGTTGGCACGGAGGCCTGCTTCCTAAGGATTAGGCCAGAAGCCTGGGCCTAAATTACGGGAGTGCCTGAGTGATTTCCAGCAGAGGATCGTCCACAGCGTCCTGTGATTGCCCAGCAGAGACCGGAGTCGTCCATCACCATATGCTGTTAGTGACGGAGTCCGGAGACTGCAGCTGAAGCAGAAGCGTGGAGATCGAGTGACCGGGACAAGCCAGAGGAGACTATCTGAAAGTCGGGCCTGTTTGGTGAGAAGGGCACCTGCCCAGAATTGACTACTACCTTAGAGGAAAGTGATTTAGTTAGTGCCAGCCACACTTCACCTATCACGCCACAGCTTGCGGCCTAGTGTATCTCACTGGAGACTATGTGATCAGAGATTGGTGCATCCGTCATTAGTGGGTGGCAGGCACACGAGTACTCAGGTATATTGCGGATAATTACAGCATCTTGTTGAAACCCTGTGGATTACAATTTAACTTGTGCACCGACGGTGGCTAGCGAAGACTTCATTGGAGAAAGGAACTTTGAGTGGGACGCAGATAGGCCTTGCTTACCTATTATAGGGAATGAACACGTGGAAAGGTATTGCAACAAAGGGGGAGCTCGCGAGCAACGAGTTAGCCGTGCAGAGACACATATAGATACATGTACATATATATAGCTGATGTTATTTCCTGTTATTACCTAATCTCAGTGATACCTATCCTTATTGGTTTATTGACTCTGCAATGCGCATGCAGAGTCAACTGTGTGTATTAATGCGATTCTTTACCCTTCCCTTTTATACTGAGTAAAGGTACCTTTGATTAAGCATATAACTTGTGTGAAGTATCTCTGTCACTTAGAAGGACTAGTGACCAGCAAAGGTAATAACATTTACAGGTTATTGTGTGATGTATGCAGGATTGTGTCTCCTAATACTCAATAGGTCTCACACTCCTTATTCATATCAGTTGTGCTAAGGGAAGGTTTGAGCCACTTCCAGGGGTTGATAGGCAGGACGTAGACCCAAATCAAACAAACAGCAGCTCCTACGGGGGTAGTGCTACACGTGGGGGCTCGTCCGGGATATTCTACGGTTCTGCAATCAACTTTCCCCCTAGACAGAACCCTTACAGCACAGAAATGGACCCTGCTGCCGTAGCCCGGTGGTGCAGGGATGAAGGCATCCTACCCGGAAATGGCCTGGTGGTTGAAATCCAGAGAGAGGCCAGGGTAGAGGAGCAGCTAACTCCAGTCTTGAGAGCATTGTCCACGGACAGGAAGCCATGGGTGATTGACATAAAGACAGATACTGTAAATCCCCACACCTATGCATTATGTGAGTGGAGGAACGGAATCTCTGACTACTTCAAGGGTGCCAGCATAAAAACTACAAACCAAGTAGAACTCCTCCTGATACACCCAGAAGAGAATAAAGATGGCCCCACATCCACTACTTCAGGAGGCCCCAGCACAGGAGGGAGCGCCCAACAAAAGGGTCCCGGTTCACCACCATTGACCACCCTTAGCTCAGAATTGTGCGCTGTCCTGGGGGAGATTGTGACCAAGTGTAAAAAGGACCCTCCAGACTACCTGATGTCAGGATACAGGAAACTCAGGACCTTTTCTGGGAAGAAACCTGTACCTTCAGTGGAAGATGGATTTGAAGAGTGGCTAGATGGCGCCACTCAGGCCCTAGAAGAATGGGAGGTGCCAGAACAACAAAAAAAACAACGGATTGTGGAAAGCTTAAAGGGGCCTGCTCTGGAGGCCATACGTAACCTCAAGTTAAGCAAGAAGGACTGCAATGCACAGGATTATCTGGATATTCTGCAGAATGTGTTCGGCGGGACGGAAAACGTCACTGAACTCACTTACCAGCTGGGGCATTGCTACCAAAAAGAGGGAGAGAAGCTGTCAGAATTCATAGGACGCCTGGATAAGATCCTGCATCGGATCCTACTGAAGAAAGGGATCGATCCAAGAAAAGTGGATGAGGCCCGTGCCCAGCAGGTGTTGAGGGGAGCTCAACCCTTGGACCCCATCGCATTATTGCTACGCACCCGGCGGGACGGGAGCAGCCTGGAATACCCCGACTTGATCCGGATAGTCAGGGAGGAGGAGGCCATGTTGGAAGACAAAAGGAGGAGTCAACACACCGAACCAACTGCCCGAGTCAGAATGTTAAGTGCAGAAGAAGGTGATTCAGAAGTTGAACTCCTAAAGACCCAGGTGTCACAACTAGTAGAAATGGTGTCCATGCTGACTAGCCAGGCCTCTGTGCCACACAACAAGAACACGTCAGAGGAACCAAAAAAACCTCCTAGCTCCAATATGGAACTAGTACAGAAGCCTAAGAGATTGATAACATGCTTCAATTGTGGGGGAATCGGGCATGTTAGAGCAGTGTGTCCCAGCCCAGATGAAGTTGCATCCAGATATCGCAAGCCGGCGGAAAACTTCAGAGGGCCCCGGTGAAGGAGTCAGCCGGGCGCCCACCAGTTTCCACGAACTCCTTCAAGAAGTCCAATGATCCAAAACATCAGAGTCAGGGACCTAAACCTCTGCCAATTAGGCCCCGTCCCACAACTCAGGCTGCTGTTGAACAGAAGGCCAGTGCACACCAGACCCAGAAGGGACTGAGACCCACCGGAAACTCAAGAAAAAAAGAAGTGAGTGTACAGGTAACTGAACCCAGCAAGAAGTCTGTGTTGAAGGAGTTCCCTGCCAAGTTAGTGGGGCCTTCTCCAGTAGTCTCCATACAAGTAGAAGGGATCTACACCAAGGCTCTTCTTGACACTGGGGCTCAAGTGACTCTTCTGTATAGGGATTTCTATGATAAACATCTTAAACATCTGCCCCTACAGAAATTAGAGGAACTGGAAATATGGGGTATTGGAACTCAGAGCTTTCCCTATGACGGTTACCTGCCAATCAAGTTGACTTTTGATCCCTCAGTGGCTGGGGAGACAGAGACCTTCGATACTCTGGCAGTAGTGTGCCCTCGCCCACCAGGGGCCAGCAAGAGCTCACTCATCATAGGGACCAACACTGATCTAGTCAGGCGACTGCTGACACCGTTGGCCCAACAGGAAGAAGCCCCGACCACAAGAGTCCACCCCATGTTAAGGCAAGCCTACCAGCGCCTGGTACTGGAGCAGAAGGCCCCGGCTGAGGGAGTTGGCAAGATTTGGAAGCTAGACAAGACGGAGAAGGTATTACAACCGGGAGAGGTGACTTGCCTGAGGGCTTCTGTCAAGCTCACATGGAAACAGCCAGGCCCCTTCATTGTCTTCGAACCAGGCCCACAGGAAAGACAGAAAGGGATTGAAGTAATCCCCGAAGTGATCCCATTGAAGGCCCTACAGAAAAGCCATGGGAGGGTTTCAGTGAGTATAAGGAACACTGCTAATACACCAGTGAAGGTGCCGGCCAGAATGCTGTTGGGCCAGGTGAATCCAGCCACCCCCATTGCCCCGTGTGAATTGAAGAAAGAAGAAAGGGGTGAAGTCACCATAGAGAAGCTCTGTTCTGAAGACACGGCCCTCCCACCAGAATGGAGAAAAAGGGCCAAAGCTCAACTTGCAAGGTGGGAAAAGATCTTCTCTAAAGATGAGTTCGATGTGGGGTGCGCAAGGAGTGCCACTCACAAGATACGCTTACAAGAAGATAAGCCCTTTAGAGAGAGAGTTCGACGGGTCCCACTGGGTGACTTAGAAGACTTGCGGGAACAGTTGGCTGAGCTGAAGAGGACGGGGATTATTCGAGAATCCAGGAGCCCTTACGCTTCTCCAATAGTGGTAGTCCGAAAGAAGAACGGGTCGCTGAGACTGTGTATCGACTACAGAACACTAAACAGAAGGACCATCCCAGATCAATACACCACTCCCCGAATTGAAGACGCCCTGCAGAGTCTGTCAGGGGCCAAGTGGTTCAGTGTAATGGATCTAAAAAGTGGATATTACCAAATCCCCATGCACCCTGAGGATCGGGAGAAGACAGCCTTCATCACCCCTGTGGGGTTCTTTGAGTTCAACCGTATGCCTCAAGGGTTATCAGGAGCCCCCGCCACTTTCCAAAGGCTAATGGAGAGAACCGTCGGGGACATGAATCTAATAGAGGTACTGGTATATTTGGACGACGTCATCGTGTTCGGGAGAACCCTAGAAGAGCATGAAGAGAGACTGGAGAAGGTCCTGAATAGTGATGAGCCGAACACCCCCGGGTTCGGTTCGCACCAGAACCCGCGAACGGACCGAAAGTTCGAACGAACATTAGAACCCTATTAAATACAATGGATGCGAACGTTCGAATTCTAAAGTGCTAATTATAACAACTATTATGCATGTTATTGTCATAAATAGGGTTTGGGAACCCGGGTTGTGCACCAGGGGACATGTATCAATGCAAATAGAAGTTTTAAAAACGGTCGTTTTTCGGGAGCAGTCATTTTAATGATGCATAAAGTGAAAAAAAAAGTCAAATATTCCTTTAAATATCGTACCTGGGGGGTGTCTAAAGTATGCCTGTGAAGTGCCACGTGTTTCCCGTGTTTAGAACTGTCCCTGCACAAAATGACACTTCTAAAGGAAAAAAAAGCCATTTAAAACTGCTTGCGGCTTTAATGTAATGTCTGGTCCCGGTAATATGGATGAAATTCTTTAAGAAAAATGGCATAGCTACCCCATGACCCCCCCCCTACCCCAGCCCATTACCAGCCCCTTTGGGTCTTGTATGGATATTAAGGGGAACCCCGCACATAAAATAAAAAAGGCCCTATATACTCTGAACAGCCGTATACAGGCGGTGCATACAAGACAGGGACTGTAGGTTTGTTCTTATGTAGAATCTGTTTGTAATTTTGAACAGGTACATTGTTGAAGTGTAGCTCCAGCCCAAAAATCTATTTTTAAACTTTTTGGGAAACATAGGTAAGGGTTATCACCCCTGTAACATTTGTTTTGCTGTCTGTGCCCCTGTTCAGAACATTTCACCTCACTTTCCGTCCCAATGACAACTGTTTTTGAAATGTGGTGTTTTTCTTGAAACAAGGATTGCTGATAAAGCATCAGTACAGATGAGACCCCTTTCTCCCATATTTATTCTTACAGGAGAGAATTTTCCTTTCTAGGGGTAGATTTCCTCTCACTTCCTGTTGTCTTCTTTCGTTTGCAAGTAGGAGTCGTTTGTAAGTTGGATGTTTGAAAGTAGGGACCTGCCGTATATACTCTGCAGAAATAGGCCCCTTAGTTGTTGGTGTTGGCACAACACTGTAAGCACTCAGTTACTCTTGGTTGGTGCTGGAACGCCCTGCTGTCAACTATTATATCAGGAATTTTAATTACATATAATTGTTGAACAGTGGTAGTAAAAATTGGGGCTTTGATGGTGGTGCTGGTGCCACAACACTGTAAGCCCTGACAGTTACTCTTGGTGGGTGCAGCAATGGGCCCTGCTGTGAATTATTAGATCAAGAATTGTAATTACATGCCCCTTTTGAACAGGGGCTGAAAAATTGGGCCTTTCGTGGTGGTGGTGGTGGTGGCGTTGCCACAACACTGTAAGCCCTCAGAGTTACTCTTGGTGGGTGCAGCAATGGACCCTGCTGTGAATTATTAGATCAAGAATTGTAATTGCATGCCCCTGTTGAACAGGGGCTGAAAAATTGGGCCTTAGGCACTGGTGGCACAACACTACAACCCCTCACAGATACTGTACTTGGAGCACAGCAATGAGCCCTGTTGCAAAGTATTGCTTCAAAAATTGTAATGACACGCCCCTGTTAAACAGGGGCTGAAAAATTGGGCCTTAGGCACTGGTGCCACAACACTCCAACCCCTCACAGATACTGTACTTGGAGCACAGCAATGAGCCCTATGGCAAATTATTGCTAAAAAAATTGTAATTACACGCCCCTGTAAAACAGGGGCTGAAAAATTGGGCCTTAGCCACTGGTGGCGGCACCCATAAACAAAAATGATCTTCCAAGCTATCATCATCAATCGTATCATTGAGGACTCGGAGGAGGAGGATAGCCAGTCAACATAACAGCACAGGCACTCAGCATCAGCATCAGTCTTGAAGGGATGTGACATGTTAAAATCAATTAGTCTGTTATATCAGCATCAGGTGTGTGGTAGCTGGTGGTGATCCAAGACTGGTTCATCTTGATGAAAGTCAGTCGATCAACCGAGTCGGTGGACAGGCGCACCCTGTGATCCGTGACAAATCCTCCAGCAGCACTGAATGTGCGTTCCGAAAGAACGCTGGATGCAGGACAGGCCAGTAGCTCAATTGCATACTGTGCAAGCTCTGGCCAGTGATCCATCCTCAAGACCCAGTAAGCCAGAGGATTTTCGGTGGGGAAGGTGTCCAAGTCTGACCTTGCCCCTAGATATTCCTGCACCATGTTTATCAGACGCTGGCGATGGTTGCTGGAACCGATCATACTTTGGGGCTGCGGACTAAAGAATTGTCTGAACGCATCGGTCAGACGGCCACCTTCCCCACCGCTCCTTCTTTGACTGGCCGAAGCCTCAGCAACTCGTTGTCCAGGACCAGGAGTTTGTAACCTCCCAGTCTCTGGGAACGCGTTGCACAGACCTTTCTGCAAGGCCTCCCGGAGTTGTCTCATCCTCTGCTCCCTCTGCGACGGTAACATAAGGTCCGCAACCTTACCCTTGTACCGTGGATCAAGGAGAGTGGCCAGCCAGTAATGGTCCCTCTCCTTGATCCGAAGAATACGAGGATCCTTCCGCAGACTTTGCAGGATCAGGGAGGCCATGCAGCGTAGGTTTGCTGAGGCATTCGCTCCGGAGTCCTCTGGGTCACTAAGGACGACATGATCCGCAGCCACCTCCTCCCAGCCACGTACAAGTCCACTGGTTTCTTGGGACTGTAAATCATCCCTAAAAGACTGCTGCTGATGATGCTGAGTGCCAGCCTCCACCTCCATGCTGACACAATCCTCCTCCTCCTCCTCCTCCTCCTCCTCCTCCTCTTCCTGTGCGATGGGTGGGGCAGAAGGAACACTGTCTGGGTAAAGGGGGCCTTGAGAGGCAAGGAAGTCCTCCTCTTCCTGCCTCTGTTCTGCCTCAAGTGCCCTGTCCATTATTCCACGCAGCGTGTGCTCCAACAGGTGGACAAGAGGTACAGTGTCACTGATGCATGCACTGTCACTGCTCACCATCCTCGTGGCCTCCTCAAATGGTGCCAGGACAGTGCATGCATCCCTGATCATGCCCCACTGGCGTGGAGAAAAAAAACCAAGCTCCCCTGACCCTGTCCTGGTGCCGTAGTCGCACAGGTACTCATTGATGGCCCTCTGCTGCGTGTGCAGCCGCTGCAGCATGGCCAACGTTGAGTTCCACCTGGTGGGCATGTCACATATAAGGCGGTTCTTGGGCAGGTTCAACTCCTTTTGCAGCTCAGCCAGGCGAGCACTGGCATTATAAGATCTGCGGAAATGCACACAGACTTTCCTGGCCTGCCTCAGGACATCCTGTAAGCCCGGGTACCTGCCCAAGAACCGCTGCACCACCAGGTTAAGGACGTGAGCCACACAGGGCACATGGGTCAGTTGTCCCTGTCGGAGGGCGGAGAGGAGGTTGGTGCCATTGTCGCAAACCACCATTCCTGGCTTAAGCTGGCGTGGCGTCAACCACCTCTCGGCCTGGCCCTGCAGAGCAGACAGGACCTCTGCCCCAGTGTGGCTTCTGTCCCCCAAACACACCAGCGCAAGCACGGCATGGCATCTTTTTGCCTGCGTACTTGCGTAGCCCCGTGAACGGCTACGGAGCACCGCTGGTTCATAGGACAAACCACAGGAAGAGGCCATGGAGGAAGAAGAAGAGGAGGGGGTGGAGGAGAGAGGTGTGTCACAACCAGTAGTAGCATTTTGGAGGCCTGGCGGTGGGACAACCTCCAACACTACTGCACCTTGTCCTGCATCCTTCCCAGCTGCCAAAAGAGTGACCCAATGGGCCGTGAAAGAAAGGTAACGTCCCTGTCCATGCCTGCTGGACCATGAGTCAGCGGTAATATGCACCTTACCGCTGACCGCCCTGTCCAGCGAGGCCAAGACATTGCCTTCCACATGCCGGTAGAGAGCCGGAATAGCCTTCCGTGAGAAAAAGTGGCGTTTGGGAACCTGCCACTGAGGAACCGCACATTGCACAAACTCACGGAAGGGGGCCGAGTCTACCAACTGAAAAGGCAGCAGTTGAAGCGCTAGCAATTTAGCCAAGCTAGCATTCAACCGCTGGGCATGTGGATGGCTGGGAGTGAACTTCTTTCGACGGTCCAGCAGCTGGGGCAGGGAAATTTGCCTGCTAGAATCGGACGTCGGTGTACTGCTAGCAGAGTGGCCGCAAGTACTTGGCTGTGACACACCTAATTCTACACCTTCATTCCTCTCAGTGCATGTTTCAGAGAGGACTGAAGTTATAGTGGGGTTGGAGATCCCAGCTGATGCGGTGCAAGGAGAGGTCCGCTTTGTTCTTTGGTGTGGGTCTTTGAGGTAGGCTTGCCAACGAGCTGCATGGCAGGTCAACATATGTCTGGTCAGGCATGTGGTACCCAAGCGGCTGATGTTTTGGCCACGCGATATACGCTTGAGACATATGTTGCAAACAGCAGCTGTGCGATCTGATGCACTAGCCTCAAAAAAGGCCCACACCAAAGAACTTTTTGAATGACGGGCAGAGGCAGCGCCCTGCACAGGCGGAGCTCTGCGGTGTGATTCCGTCGGTGTACTGCCCTTACGCTGGCCACCAAAGGGCATCCTGCCTCGTTGGAGATGTGCCTCCTCCTCATCCTCCTCCTCCTCCTCTCTCCTATTAGGCACCCATGTGGAGTCAGTGACCTCATCATCACCTCCCTCCTCATCACTGGAGGCAATCTGGCAGTATGCTGCAGCTGCTGGAACATGACTGCCAGATTGGTGTCCTTCTTGAGCATCCCCTCTGTCTGCTCTCACGCTACTGCCTTCCTCTAGCTGGGTTTCATCATCAGACCCTTCGAAACGCTGGGCATCCTCCTGGAGCATGTACCCAACACTGTGCTGAAACAGTTCGGGGGACTCCTCAGGAGGAGGACATGGTGGGTCTAGGGAAGGAGTGACTGATGATGAGTCTGACATTGATACCAGGGAAGAGGACGCTTTGGCAGCTGCTTTTCCAGTACCCTGAGCCTGGGTGAGAGAGGATGAGGAGGAGGAGGAGGGCTTGGTCATCCACTCTACCAAGTCTTCGGCATGATGTGGCTCAACATGTCCAGCTGCCGAAAAGAAGGACAAGCGTGTCCCATGGCCATGTGCTGATGACAATGCACCGCGTCCACGACCAGCACTGTTGCCCCCAGACACAGAGCCTGCTTGCCCTCTTTTATTGCCTCCTGACTGTCTGCCTCTCCTTGTTTGCCTTCCAGACATTCTAATAGATGGCCTGCAGGGAGATGGGAAAAAAGCAATAAGGGCTACCTTCAGGTGTCCTTCTCTGTCCCTTGAAACAAGGACTTTGACAGTGAAAGAAACTGACACACTCTCCCTACCTACAGTTTTCTGTCCCTAGAAAAAATGTTTTTTTTTAAGCACAATTTAGCACAAGGAGAATTACCTCACTGTCCTTCCAGGTCCCTGGAAACAAGGACTTTGACAGTGAAAGAAACTGACACACTCTCCCTACCTACAGTTTTCTGTCCCTAGAAAAAATGTTTTTTTTAAGCACAATTTAGCACAAGGAGAATTACCTCACTGTCCTTCCAGGTCCCTGGAAACAAAGACTTTGACAGTGAAAGAAACTGACACACTCTCCCTACCTACAGTTTTCTGTCCCTACAAAAAATGTTTTTTTTAAGCACAATATAGCACAAGGAGAATTCACTCACTGTCCTTCCAGGTCCCTGGAAACAAGGACTTTGACAGTGAAAGAAACTGACACACTCTCCCTACCTACAGTTTTCTGTCCCTAGAAAAAATGTTTTTTTTAAGCACAATTTAGCACAAGGAGAATTACCTCACTGTCCTTCCAGGTCCCTGGAAACAAGGACTTTGACAGTGAAAGAAACTGACACACTCTCCCTACCTACAGTTTTCTGTCCCTAGAAAAAATGTTTTTTTTAAGCACAATATAGCACAAGGAGAATTACCTCACTGTCCTTCCAGGTCCCTGGAAACAAGGACTTTGACAGTGAAAGAAACTGACACACTCTCCCTACCTACAGTTTTCTGTCCCTAGAAAAAATGTTTTTTTTAAGCACAATATAGCACAAGGAGAATTCACTCACTGTCCTTCCAGGTCCCTGGAAACAAGGACTTTGACAGTGAAAGAAACTGACACACTCTCCCTACCTACAGTTTTCTGTCCCTAGAAAAAATGTTTTTTTTAAGCACAATTTAGCACAAGGAGAATTACCTCACTGTCCTTCCAGGTCCCTGGAAACAAGGACTTTGACAGTGAAAGAAACTGACACACTCTCCCTACCTACAGTTTTCTGTCCCTAGAAAAAATGTTGTTTTTAAGCACAATTTAGCACAAGGAGAATTACCTCACTGTCCTTCCAGGTCCCTGGAAACAAGGACTTTGACAGTGAAAGAAACTGACACACTCTCCCTACCTACAGTTTTCTGTCCCTAGAAAAAATGTTTTTTTTAAGCACAATATAGCACAAGGAGAATTCACTCACTGTCCTTCCAGGTCCCTGGAAACAAGGACTTTGACAGTGAAAGAAACTGACACACTCTCCCTACCTACAGTTTTCTGTCCCTAGAAAAAATGTTTTTTTTAAGCACAATTTAGCACAAGGAGAATTACCTCACTGTCCTTCCAGGTCCCTGGAAACAAGGACTTTGACAGTGAAAGAAACTGACACACTCTCCCTACCTACAGTTTTCTGTCCCTAGAAAAAATGTTTTTTTTAAGCACAATATAGCACAAGGAGAATTACCTCACTGTCCTTCCAGGTCCCTGGAAACAAGGACTTTGACAGTGAAAGAAACTGACACACTCTCCCTACCTACAGTTTTCTGTCCCTAGAAAAAATGTTTTTTTTAAGCACAATATAGCACAAGGAGAATTCACTCACTGTCCTTCCAGGTCCCTGGAAACAAGGACTTTGACAGTGAAAGAAACTGACACACTCTCCCTACCTACAGTTTTCTGTCCCTAGAAAAAATGTTTTTTTTAAGCACAATTTAGCACAAGGAGAATTACCTCACTGTCCTTCCAGGTCCCTGGAAACAAGGACTTTGACAGTGAAAGAAACTGACACACTCTCCCTACCTACAGTTTTCTGTCCCTAGAAAAAATGTTTTTTTTAAGCACAATTTAGCACAAGGAGAATTACCTCACTGTCCTTCCAGGTCCCTGGAAACAAGGACTTTGACAGTGAAAGAAACTGACACACTCTCCCTACCTACAGTTTTCTGTCCCTAGAAAAAATGTTTTTTTTAAGCACAATTTAGCACAAGGAGAATTACCTCACTGTCCTTCCAGGTCCCTGGAAACAAGGACTTTGACAGTGAAAGAAACTGACACACTCTCCCTACCTACAGTTTTCTGTCCCTAGAAAAAATGTTTTTTTTAAGCACAATATAGCACAAGGAGAATTCACTCACTGTCCTTCCAGGTCCCTGGAAACAAGGACTTTGACAGTGAAAGAAACTGACACACTCTCCCTACCTACAGTTTTCTGTCCCTAGAAAAAATGTTTTTTTTAAGCACAATTTAGCACAAGGAGAATTACCTCACTGTCCTTCCAGGTCCCTGGAAACAAGGACTTTGACAGTGAAAGAAACTGACACACTCTCCCTACCTACAGTTTTCTGTCCCTAGAAAAAATGTTTTTTTTAAGCACAATTTAGCACAAGGAGAATTACCTCACTGTCCTTCCAGGTCCCTGGAAACAAGGACTTTGACAGTGAAAGAAACTGACACACTCTCCCTACCTACAGTTTTCTGTCCCTACAAAAAATGTTTTTTTTAAGCACAATATAGCACAAGGAGAATTCACTCACTGTCCTTCCAGGTCCCTGGAAACAAGGACTTTGACAGTGAAAGAAACTGACACACTCTCCCTACCTACAGTTTTCTGTCCCTAGAAAAAATGTTTTTTTTAAGCACAATTTAGCACAAGGAGAATTACCTCACTGTCCTTCCAGGTCCCTGGAAACAAGGACTTTGACAGTGAAAGAAACTGACACACTCTCCCTACCTACAGTTTTCTGTCCCTAGAAAAAATGTTTTTTTTAAGCACAATATAGCACAAGGAGAATTCACTCACTGTCCTTCCAGGTCCCTGGAAACAAGGACTTTGACAGTGAAAGAAACTGACACACTCTCCCTACCTACAGTTTTCTGTCCCTAGAAAAAATGTTTTTTTTAAGCACAATTTAGCACAAGGAGAATTACCTCACTGTCCTTCCAGGTCCCTGGAAACAAGGACTTTGACAGTGAAAGAAACTGACACACTCTCCCTACCTACAGTTTTCTGTCCCTAGAAAAAATGTTTTTTTTAAGCACAATATAGCACAAGGAGAATTACCTCACTGTCCTTCCAGGTCCCTGGAAACAAGGACTTTGACAGTGAAAGAAACTGACACACTCTCCCTACCTACAGTTTTCTGTCCCTAGAAAAAATGTTTTTTTTAAGCACAATATAGCACAAGCACAAAACACACTGACACTCTCCCTACCTATCCTTCTCTTTCCCTAAACTAAAGGAATCCAGGTTAAGCAAGAAAGAAATAAAAGTCACTGTCCCTGCCTATGCTGCTCTATCCCTGCTCCGGAACACACTACACTAGGCCGCCGTGCTGGCGGCCTTTTATAGTGTGGGGCGTGTACTAAACCCCCTCAGCAATAATTGGCCACAGGCATCCTGCCTGTGGCCAATCATTGCTCTCCTCGCTGCCGGCGCTGTGATTGGCCAAGCATGCGGGGTCACAGTGCATGCTTGGCCAATCACAGCGCCTGGATGACACTGCGATGGCGTAGTGCATTGTGGGCCGTTCGCGTCACTCGAATTTGGCGCGAACGGCCCAAATCGTTCGATCTTCGTCGAACGATCGAACAGCCGATGTTCGAGTCGAACGTATGTTCGACTCGAACACGAAGCTCATCCCTAGTCCTGAAGAGGCTCAGTGAAGAGGGCCTGAAACTCTCCCCAGAGAAGTGTCAATTTTACCAGTCCTCAGTCCATTACCTGGGCCATATCGTTTCTGCAGAAGGGGTGGCCACGGACCCAGAGAAGCTGGATGCCGTCACCTCTTGGCCGAGACCTACCAACGTGACTGAGCTTCGGTCATTCCTGGGGTTCTGTTCTTACTACAGAAGATTTGTAGAAGGATTCGCCAAGATTGCCAGACCCCTGAACGAGTTACTCAGAAACGAAGGGGAAGATGATGTTCCAGAGCTGGTCAAACCAGTGAAACTCACCATGGGACCCCGAAGGCCCAAAGAGTCGATTCAAGACCAGTGGACAGGGGAGTGCGAGGAAGCCTTCCAGATGTTAAAGAAGAGTCTTACCACTGCACCAGTCCTGGCCTATGCTGATCCAAAGAAGCCTTATGAACTGCATGTAGATGCCAGCCGAGATGGGCTGGGTGGGGTGCTGTACCAGGAACATGATGGTTACCTAAGACCCGTCGCATATGTGAGCAGGAGTCTGATACCTGCTGAGTAGTGATGAGCCGAACACCCCCGGGTTCGGTTCGCACCAGAACCCGCGAACGGACCCAGAAAGTTCGTACGAACATTAGAACCCTATTAAATACAATGGATGCGAACGTTCGAATTCTAAAGTGCTAATTATAACAACTATTATGCATGTTATTGTCCTAAAAAGGGTTTGGGAACCCGGGTTCTGCACCAGGGGACATGTATCAATGCAAAAAGAAGTTTTAAAAACGGTCGTTTTTCGGGAGCAGTCATTTTAATGATGCATAAAGTGAAAAAAAAAAGTCAAATATTCCTTTAAATATCGTACCTGGGGGGTGTCTAAAGTATGCCTGTGAAGTGCCACGTGTTTCCCGTGTTTAGAACTGTCCCTGCACAAAATGACACTTCTAAAGGAAAAAAAAGCCATTTAAAACTTCTTGCGGCTTTAATGTAATGTCTGGTCCCGGTAATATGGATGAAAATCTTTAAGAAAAATGGCATAGCTACCCCATGACCCCCCCCCCCCCCTACCCCAGCCCATTACCAGCCCCTTTGGGTCTTGTATGGATATTAAGGGGAACCCCGCACATAAAATAAAAAAGGCCCTATATACTCTGAACAGCCGTATACAGGCGGTGCATACAAGACAGGGACTGTAGGTTTGTTCTTATGTAGAATGTGTTTGTAATTTTGAACAGGTACATTGTTGAAGTGTAGCTCCAGCCCAAAAATCTATTTTTAAACTTTTTGGGAAACATAGGTAAGGGTTATCACCCCTGTAACATTTGTTTTGCTGTCTGTGCCCCTGTTCAGAACATTTCACCTCACTTTCCGTCCCAATGACAACTGTTTTTGAAATGTGGTGTTTTTCTTGAAACAAGGATTGCTGATAAAGCATCAGTACAGAGGAGACACCTTTCTCCCATATTTATTCTTACAGGAGAGAATTTTCCTTCCTAGGGGTAGATTTCCTCTCACTTCCTGTTGTCTTCTTTCGTTTGCAAGTAGGAGTCGTTTGTAAGTTGGATGTTTGAAAGTAGGGACCTGCCGTATATACTCTGCAGAAATAGGCCCCTTAGTTGTTGGTGTTGGCACAACACTGTAAGCACTCACAGTTACTCTTGGTTGGTGCTGGAACGCCCTGCTGTCAACTATTATATCAGGAATTTTAATTACATATAATTGTTGAACAGTGGTAGTAAAAATTGGGGCTTTGATGGTGGTGCTGGTGCCACAACACTGTAAGCCCTGACAGTTACTCTTGGTGGGTGCAGCAATGGGCCCTGCTGTGAATTATTAGATCAAGAATTGTAATTGCATGCCCCTGTTGAACAGGGGCTGAAAAATTGGGCTTTTCGTGGTGGTGGTGGTGGTGGTGGTGTTGCCACAACACTGTAAGCCCTCAGAGTTACTCTTGGTGGGTGCAGGAATGGGCCCTGCTGTGAATTATTAGATCAAGAATTGTAATTACATGCCCCTTTTGAACAGGGGCTGAAAAATTGGGCCTTTCGTGGTGGTGGTGGTGGTGGCGTTGCCACAACACTGTAAGCCCTCAGACTTACTCTTGGTGGGTGCAGGAATGGGCCCTGCTGTGAATTATTACATCAAGAATTGTAATTGCATGCCCCTGTTGAACAGGGGCTGAAAAATTGGGCCTTAGGCACTGGTGGCACAACACTACAACCCCTCACAGATACTGTACTTGGAGCACAGCAATGAGCCCTATGGCAAATTATTGCTAAAAAATTGTAAGTACACGCCCCTGTAAAACAGGGGCTGAAAAATTGGGCCTTAGCCACTGGTGGCGGCACCCATAAACAAAAATGATCTTCCAAGCTATCATCATCAATCGTATCATTGAGGACTCGGAGGAGGAGGATAGCCAGTCAACATAACAGCACAGGCACTCAGCATCAGCATCAGTCTTGAAGGGACGTGACATGTTAAAATCAATTAGTCTGTTATATCAGCATCAGGTGTGTGGTAGCTGGTGGTGATCCAAGACTGGTTCATCTTGATGAAAGTCAGTCGATCAACCGAGTCGGTGGACAGGCGCACCCTGTGATCCGTGACAAATCCTCCAGCAGCACTGAATGTGCGTTCCGAAAGAACGCTGGATGCAGGACAGGCCAGTAGCTCAATTGCATACTGTGCAAGCTCTGGCCAGTGATCCATCCTCAAGACCCAGTAAGCCAGAGGATTTTCGGTGGGGAAGGTGTCCAAGTCTGACCTTGCCCCTAGATATTCCTGCACCATGTTTATCAGACGCTGGCGATGGTTGCTGGAACCAATCATACTTTGGGGCTGCGGACTAAAGAATTGTCTGAACGCATCGGTCAGACGGCCACCTTCCCCACCGCTCCTTCTTTGACTGGCCGAAGCCTCAGCAACTCGTTGTCCTGGACCAGGAGTTTGTAACCTCCCAGTCTCTGGGAACGCGTTGCACAGACCTTTCTGCAAGGCCTCCCGGAGTTGTCTCATCCTCTGCTCCCTCTGCGACGGTAACATAAGGTCCGCAACCTTACCCTTGTATCGTGGATCAAGGAGAGTGGCCAGCCAGTAATGGTCCCTCTCCTTGATCCGAAGAATACGAGGATCCTTCCGCAGACTTTGCAGGATCAGGGAGGCCATGCAGCGTAGGTTTGCTGAGGCATTCGCTCCGGAGTCCTCTGGGTCACTAAGGACGACATGATCCGCAGTCACCTCCTCCCAGCCACGTACAAGTCCACTGGTTTCTTGGGACTGTAAATCATCCCTAAAAGACTGCTGCTAATGATGCTGAGTGCCAGCCTCCACCTCCATGCTGACACAATCCTCCTCCTCCTCCTCCTCCTCCTCCTCTTCCTCTTCCTGTGCGATGGGTGGGACAGAAGGAACACTGTCTGGGTAAAGGGGGCCTTGAGAGGCAAGGAAGTCCTCCTCTTCCTGCCTCTGTTCTGCCTCAAGTGCCCTGTCCATTATTCCACGCAGCGTGTGCTCCAACAGGTGGACAAGAGGTACAGTGTCACTGATGCATGCACTGTCACTGCTCACCATCCTCGTGGCCTCCTCAAATGGTGCCAGGACAGTGCATGCATCCCTGATCATGCCCCACTGGCGTGGAGAAAAAAAACCAAGCTCCCCTGACCCTGTCCTGGTGCCGTAGTCGCACAGGTACTCATTGATGGCCCTCTGCTGCGTGTGCAGCCGCTGCAGCATGGCCAACGTTGAGTTCCACCTGGTGGGCATGTCACATATAAGGCGGTTCTTGGGCAGGTTCAACTCCTTTTGCAGCTCAGCCAGGCGAGCACTGGCATTATAAGATCTGCGGAAATGCACACAGACTTTCCTGGCCTGCCTCAGGACATCCTGTAAGCCCGGGTACCTGCCCAAGAACCGCTGCACCACCAGGTTAAGGACGTGAGCCACACAGGGCACATGGGTCAGTTGTCCCTGTCGGAGGGCGGAGAGGAGGTTGGTGCCATTGTCGCAAACCACCATTCCTGGCTTAAGCTGGCGTGGCGTCAACCACCTCTCGGCCTGGCCCTGCAGAGCAGACAGGACCTCTGCCCCAGTGTGGCTTCTGTCCCCCAAACACACCAGCGCAAGCATGGCATGGCATCTTTTTGCCTGCGTACTTGCGTAGCCCCGTGAATGGCTACGGAGCACCGCTGGTTCATAGGACAAACCACAGGAAGAGGCCATGGAGGAAGAAGAAGAGGAGGGGGTGGAGGAGAGAGGTGTGTCACAACCAGTAGTAGCATTTTGGAGGCGTGGCGGTGGGACAACCTCCAACACTACTGCACCTTGTCCTGCATCCTTCCCAGCTGCCAAAAGAGTGACCCAATGGGCCATGAAAGAAAGGTAACGTCCCTGTCCATGCCTGCTGGACCATGAGTCAGCGGTAATATGCACCTTACCGCTGACCGCCCTGTCCAGCGAGGCCAAGACATTGCCTTCCACATGCCGGTAGAGAGCCGGAATAGCCTTCCGTGAGAAAAAGTGGCGTTTGGGAACCTGCCACTGAGGAACCGCACATTGCACAAACTCACGGAAGGGGGCCGAGTCTACCAACTGAAAAGGCAGCAGTTGAAGCGCTAGCAATTTAGCCAAGCTAGCATTCAACCGCTGGGCATGTGGATGGCTGGGAGTGAACTTCTTTCGACGGTCCAGCAGCTGGGGCAGGGAAATTTGCCTGCTAGAATCGGACGTCGGTGTACTGCTAGCAGAGTGGCCGCAAGTACTTGGCTGTGACACACCTAATTCTACACCTTCATTCCTCTCAGTGCATGTTTCTGAGAGGACTGAAGTTATAGTGGGGTTGGAGATCCCAGCTGATGCGGTGCAAGGAGAGGTCCGCTTTGTTCTTTGGTGTGGGTCTTTGAGGTAGGCTTGCCAACGAGCTGCATGGCAGGTCAACATATGTCTGGTCAGGCATGTGGTACCCAAGCGGCTGATGTTTTGGCCACGCGATATACGCTTGAGACATATGTTGCAAACAGCAGCTGTGCGATCTGATGCACTAGCCTCAAAAAAGGCCCACACCAAGGAACTTTTTGAATGACGGGCAGAGGCAGCGCCCTGCACAGGCGGAGCTCTGCGGTGTGATTCCGTCGGTGTACTGCCCTTACGCTGGCCACCAAAGGGCATCCTGTCTCGTTGGAGATGTGCCTCCTCCTCATCCTCCTCCTCCTCTCTCCTATTAGGCACCCACGTGGAGTCAGTGACCTCATCATCCCCTCCCTCCTCATCACTGGAGCCAATCTGGCAGTATGCTGCAGCTGCTGGAACATGACTGCCAGATTGGTGTCCTTCTTGAGCATCCCCTCTGTCTGCTCTCACCCTACTGCCTTCCTGTAGCTGGGTTTCATCATCAGACCCTTCGAAACGCTGGGCATCCTCCTGGAGCATGTACCCAACACTGTGCTCAAACAGTTCGGGGGACTCCTCAGGAGGAGGACATGGTGGGTCTAGGGAAGGAGTGACTGATGATGAGTCTGACATTGATACCAGGGAAGAGGACGCTTTGGCAGCTGCTTTGCCAGTACCCTGAGCCTGGGTGAGAGAGGATGAGGAGGAGGAGGAGGGCTTGGTCATCCACTCTACCAAGTCTTCGGCATGATGTGGCTCAACATGTCCAGCTGCCGAAAAGAAGGACAAGCGTGTCCCATGGCCATGTGCTGATGACAATGCACTGCGTCCACGACCAGCACTGTTGCCCCCAGACACAGAGCCTGCTTGCCCTCTTTTATTGCCTCCTGACTGTCTGCCTCTCCTTGTTTGCCTTCCAGACATTCTAATAGATGGCCTGCAGGGAGATGGGAAAAAAGCAATAAGGGCTACCTTCAGGTGTCCTTCTCTGTCCCTTGAAACAAGGACTTGCACAGTGAAAGAAACTGACACTCTCCCTACCTACAGTTTTCTGTCCCTAGAAAAAATGTTTTTTTTAAGCACAATATAGCACAAGGAGAATTCACTCACTGTCCTTCCAGGTCCCTAGAAACAAGGACTTGCACAGTGAAAGAAACTGACACTCTCCCTACCTACAGTTTTCTGTCCCTAGAAAAAATGTTTTTTTTAAGCACAATATAGCACAAGGAGAATTCACTCACTGTCCTTCCAGGTCCCTGGAAACAAGGACTTGCACAGTGAAAGAAACTGACACTCTCCCTACCTACAGTTTTCTGTCCCTAGAAAAAATGTTTTTTTTAAGCACAATATAGCACAAGGAGAATTCACTCACTGTCCTTCCAGGTCCCTAGAAACAAGGACTTGCACAGTGAAAGAAACTGACACTCTCCCTACCTACAGTTTTCTGTCCCTAGAAAAAATGTTTTTTTTAAGCACACTATAGCACAAGGAGAATTCACTCACTGTCCTTCCAGGTCCCTGGAAACAAGGACTTGCACAGTGAAAGAAACTGACACTCTCCCTACCTACAGTTTTCTGTCCCTAGAAAAAATTGTTTTTTTAAGCACAATATAGCACAAGGAGAATTCACTCACTGTCCTTCCAGGTCCCTAGAAACAAGGACTTGCACAGTGAAAGAAACTGACACTCTCCCTACCTACAGTTTTCTGTCCCTAGAAAAAATGTTTTTTTTTAAGCACACTATAGCACAAGGAGAATTCACTCACTGTCCTTCCAGGTCCCTGGAAACAAGGACTTGCACAGTGAAAGAAACTGACACTCTCCCTACCTACAGTTTTCTGTCCCTAGAAAAAATGTTTTTTTTAAGCACAATATAGCACAAGGAGAATTCACTCACTGTCCTTCCAGGTCCCTAGAAACAAGGACTTGCACAGTGAAAGAAACTGACACTCTCCCTACCTACAGTTTTCTGTCCCTAGAAAAAATGTTTTTTTTAAGCACACTATAGCACAAGGAGAATTCACTCACTGTCCTTCCAGGTCCCTGGAAACAAGGACTTGCACAGTGAAAGAAACTGACACTCTCCCTACCTACAGTTTTCTGTCCCTAGAAAAAATGTTTTTTTTAAGCACAATATAGCACAAGGAGAATTCACTCACTGTCCTTCCAGGTCCCTAGAAACAAGGACTTGCACAGTGAAAGAAACTGACACTCTCCCTACCTACAGTTTTCTGTCCCTAGAAAAAAATTTTTTTTTAAGCACAATATAGCACAAGGAGAATTCACTCACTGTCCTTCCAGGTCCCTGGAAACAAGGACTTGCACAGTGAAAGAAACTGACACTCTCCCTACCTACAGTTTTCTGTCCCTAGAAAAAATGTTTTTTTTAAGCACAATATAGCACAAGGAGAATTCACTCACTGTCCTTCCAGGTCCCTAGAAACAAGGACTTGCACAGTGAAATAAACTGACACTCTCCCTACCTACAGTTTTCTGTCCCTAGAAAAAATGTTTTTTTTAAGCACAATATAGCACAAGGAGAATTCACTCACCGTCCTTCCAGGTCCCTAGAAACAAGGACTTGCACAGTGAAAGAAACTGACACTCTCCCTACCTACAGTTTTCTGTCCCTAGAAAAAATGTTTTTTTTAAGCACAATATAGCACAAGGAGAATTCACTCACTGTCCTTCCAGGTCCCTGGAAACAAGGACTTGCACAGTGAAAGAAACTGACACTCTCCCTACCTACAGTTTTCTGTCCCTAGAAAAAATGTTTTTTTTAAGCACAATATAGCACAAGGAGAATTCACTCACTGTCCTTCCAGGTCCCTGGAAACAAGGACTTGCACAGTGAAAGAAACTGACACTCTCCCTACCTACAGTTTTCTGTCCCTAGAAAAAATGTTTTTTTTAAGCACAATATAGCACAAGGAGAATTCACTCACTGTCCTTCCAGGTCCCTAGAAACAAGGACTTGCACAGTGAAAGAAACTGACACTCTCCCTACCTACAGTTTTCTGTCCCTAGAAAAAATGTTTTTTTTAAGCACAATATAGCACAAGGAGAATTCACTCACTGTCCTTCCAGGTCCCTGGAAACAAGGACTTGCACAGTGAAAGAAACTGACACTCTCCCTACCTACAGTTTTCTGTCCCTAGAAAAAATGTTTTTTTTAAGCACAATATAGCACAAGGAGAATTCACTCACTGTTCTTCCAGGTCCCTAGAAACAAGGACTTGCACAGTGAAAGAAACTGACACTCTCCCTACCTACAGTTTTCTGTCCCTAGAATTTTTTTTTTTTTTTAAGCACAATATAGCACAAGGAGAATTCACTCACTGTCCTTCCAGGTCCCTGGAAACAAGGACTTGCACAGTGAAAGAAACTGACACTCTCCCTACCTACAGTTTTCTGTCCCTAGAAAAAATGTTTTTTTTAAGCACAATATAGCACAAGGAGAATTCACTCACTGTCCTTCCAGGTCCCTAGAAACAAGGACTTGCACAGTGAAAGAAACTGACACTCTCCCTACCTACAGTTTTCTGTCCCTAGAAAAAATGTTTTTTTTAAGCACAATATAGCACAAGGAGAATTCACTCACTGTCCTTCCAGGTCCCTAGAAACAAGGACTTGCACAGTGAAAGAAACTGACACTCTCCCTACCTACAGTTTTCTGTCCCTAGAAAAAATGTTTTTTTTAAGCACAATATAGCACAAGGAGAATTCACTCACTGTCCTTCCAGGTCCCTGGAAACAAGGACTTGCACAGTGAAAGAAACTGACACTCTCCCTACCTACAGTTTTCTGTCCCTAGAAAAAATGTTTTTTTTTAAGCACAATATAGCACAAGGAGAATTCACTCACTGTCCTTCCAGGTCCCTAGAAACAAGGACTTGCACAGTGAAAGAAACTGACACTCTCCCTACCTACAGTTTTCTGTCCCTAGAAAAAATGTTTTTTTTAAGCACAATATAGCACAAGGAGAATTCACTCACTGTCCTTCCAGGTCCCTGGAAACAAGGACTTGCACATTGAAAGAAACTGACACTCTCCCTACCTACAGTTTTCTGTCCCTAGAAAAAATGTTTTTTTTAAGCACACTATAGCACAAGCACAAAACACACTGACACTCTCCCTACCTATCCTTCTCTTTCCCTAAACTAAAGGAATCCAGGTTAAGCAAGAAAGAAATAAAAGTCACTGTCCCTGCCTATGCTGCTCTATCCCTGCTCCGGAACACACTACACTAGGCCGCCGTGCTGGTGGCCTTTTATAGTGTGGGGCGTGTACTAAACACCCTCAGCAATAATTGGCCACAGGCATCCTGCCTGTGGCCAATCATTGCTCTCCTCGCTGCCGGCGCTGTGATTGGCCAAGCATGCGGGGTCACAGTGCATGCTTGGCCAATCACAGCGCCTGGATGACACTGCGATGGCGTAGTGCATTGTGGGCCGTTCGCGTCACTCGAATTTGGCGCGAACGGCCCAAATCGTTCGATCTTCGTCGAACGATCGAACAGCCGATGTTCGAGTCGAACGTATGTTCGACTCGAACACGAAGCTCATCCCTACTGCTGAGAAGAATTACCCCACCCACAAGCTTGAATTCCTGGCCTTGAAATGGGCAGTGGTAGACAAACTGAGAGACTACCTATATGGGGCGGAGTTTGTGGTGAAGACAGATAATAACCCGCTCACCTACCTTCTGACCACTGCCAAGTTGGATGCAACGGGACACCGGTGGTTGGCTGCCCTTTCAAGCTTCACCTTCAGCTTGAAGTACCGACCCGGAGTGGGAAATAGGGATGCAGATGCCCTGTCCAGGAGGTCTCATGCCCCCACCGACCCTACCGAAGAATGGGCCCAACTAGACCCAGAGGGAGTGCGAGCCCTATATCAGGGGACAGAACTTCAAGCCAGAGGTGGGTCAAGAGCCGAAGAAATTGGGGTCTCAGCTGTTGGAGTACCGAAGTGCTATTGCAGTGTGACCCAAGTCGAAGGGGAGGGCTTGCCCAAGCTGACAAAAAGGGATTTGAGAAAGGAGCAAGAAGAAGACTCTTTAGGGAAACTCCTGATAAAGGCCCTGGAAAGCCAGCGTCCCGAGATGCTTGAAACAGACTCCCCAAGAGAAGCCCGATTGTTGCGCAGGGAGTGGGATCGGCTACACATACGTCAAGGGGTGGTCTACCGAAGGGGCCCCTCTGACGACTCAGAAGAGAAGTGGCAGCTGTTTCTACCAGCCAAATATCGAGAAGCGGTCCTAGCTGCCCTCCATGACAACCATGGTCACCTAGGGTCCGAACGGACTTTTCACCTTGTACGGGATAGGTTCTATTGGCCCTGCATGCGGGCTGAAGTGGAAGGATATTGCCATTCCTGTGTCCGATGCATTCAAAGGAAGACCTTGCCACGTCAAGCAGCCCCAATGGGCCATCTGCAAAGTCAGGGACCTATGGAACTGGTGTGCATTGACTTCCTTTGCCTGGAGCCTGATCTGAGTGGTCAAGGGAATGTCTTGGTGATAACAGATCACTTTACCAGATATGCTCAAGCATTCCCAACAAAAGACCAGAAGGCCTCAACAGTAGCCAAAGTACTGGTAGAAAAATTATTTGTGCACTATGGTCTACCCCAACGCCTTCATTCAGATCAGGGCAGAGACTTTGAAAGCAAATTAATAAAGAAGTTATTAGACCTGTTAGGCATCCAGAAGACCAGGACAACCCCTTATCACCCACAAGGAGATGCTCAGCCTGAACGGTTTAACCGGACTCTCTTGGATATGTTGGGGACTCTGAGTTCAGAGAAAAAGCAGCATTGGAGCAAGCATGTAGCTGCCATAGTGCATGCCTACAATAGCACTGCCAGTGATGTCACCGGGTATTCCCCATACCGTTTGATGTTCGGGCGGGAGGCTCGGTTGCCAGTGGACTTGGCCCTTGGCATATCGCTGGATCATACCTCAGCAGCATCCCACAAGGGGTATGTAGACCGATTAAGAAAGAGTCTGAAGACAGCTTTTGAAAAGGCCCAAGCAGCATCTGACCAACGGGGGCTGAGAAATAAAAGAAATTTTGACCTAAGAGTCAGAATTCAAGATTTACAGCCAGGAGATAGAGTGCTGTTGAGGAACTTGGGAATTCCGGGAAAACATAAGTTGGCTGACCGTTGGAAATCCCAACCTTATGTTATCTGCAAGAAGCTGGAAAACCTTCCTGTGTACCAAATTAGGCCAGAAGGAAGTGTGGGACCGTTAAAGACCTGGCACAGGAATCACTTGTTGCCCCTCTTCGAGGCAGTTCGCATGCCTCCTGCATCTGACTCACAAGAAACCCCTTCAACTTCTCAAGGTTCCAGACCCATCACCGGATCTCAAACAGTGCTTCCAGATGTGAGAGATGGAGACTCTGACAATGAAGGTCAAGAGGATGAAGAAGCAGAATCTGACTGGTTGTGGTCATCCCAATTGCCAGAACCCATGACCACCTCCCAAACCTCACCCAAAACAGTTGACAATGGAACTCTTCGGGCAGAAGCTCCTGAATTCGTGCCTTCAAACATTCTCATTGAGGAGGTAGCTGATGACTCAGACTCTTTGTCAATGGAAGACCCAGAAGAAGGGTCGTTGTCTCTATCTGAAGGAGAGCGGGACGCTCCTGAAGTTCTGGAGCCCAACATGCCTGAACTAGATGAGGAAGCCCCTGAAGAGCTTCTAGAAACAGCCAGCCCCAATGTCCTTGAGAATATGATACCTAAAGAGCAGAGGGAAAGAAGAGTAATTCACCCCCCAAAAAGACTGACGTACAACCAATTGGGTGAATGCTCTGAGGAGGCCATCATCACTTCTAAGAGAACCATTGATCAGTCTAGCTCTTCCACTCCAGATTCAGATTCAGTGGAAGACAACCCCAGCTCACTCCCTAGCACATCTGAAACAGACACCCAAGTGTCGGTGGTCCGTATACAGGACAACCTCCCCCCTTGTGATAATTGGTGGGAGGTTCCTCTGTCGGCTCTGTGTTATGATATGAGCTGTTTAAGTTTAAATCCTGCTTATGAAAAGGCAAGTTGTTTATTGTCATGCATAAACTAACAAATTTCCCTGCAGGTATTGCCAAAGTATGTGTTAAGTTACATACTGTTGTCCTCTTTGGGGACCAAAGACTTTAAGTGGGGGGAGTGTGTAGCAGGATGTCCATATGTAAGAAGGAATCCGGCTCCCTCCGGTGGTATAAGTGTTACAATTAGGGTTGTCCCGATACCACTTTTTTAAGACCGAGTACAAGTACCGATACTTTTTTTCAAGTACTCGCCGATACCGATTACCGATACTTTTTTTTAATGTCAGGTGACAGTTTTCAAGCACAATACAGATTAGGTGGCACTGATATGCAGCACTGATAGGTGGCACAGATTAAGCAGCACTGATGAGCACTGATATGATTAGGTGGCACGGATATGCAGCACTGATGAGTACTGACAGGTGGCGGGCACTGATGACTGGCACTGACAGGTGGCACTGATAGCTGGCACTGACAGGTGGCACTGATGGCTGGCACCAACAGATGGCTGGCACTGACAGGTGGCTGGCACTGACAGGGGGCTGGCACTGATAGATGGCACTGGCACTAATAGATGGCAGGTGGCTGGCACTGATAGCATTGACAGGTGGTAGTGATAGATGGTACTGACAGGTGGCTGGCACTAATAGGTGACACTGAGTAAGCAGCACTAATGAGAACTGACAGATAGCGGGCACTGACAGGTAGTGGGCACTTATAGGCACGAGAGGATTTATTTTTCTATGCTGCCTCTGCGACGCCCATCTTAGTACACCCTGCACTCGGCCTCAATAAAGCAGCAGCGGACATCTTGTTACACCCAGCTCGAACTACATGGGCTGGGTGTAACAAGATGTCCGCTGCTGCTTTATTGAGGCTGAATGCAGGGTGTACCAAGATGGGCGTCGCATTTTTCAAGCACTGACAGTGTAACACGGAGCGTCACTTCCTTTAATGTGACGGCTCCGGTCGACGATGGATCATGATGCGGCTGCAAGCTTACCCGCCTGAGGACTCTCCGCTCCACTCTGCTCTCCGCTCCGCCCCTCCCGCCCTCCGCCCGCCGACTCCGCCCGCTGACTTCTCCTCTCCACTCTGCTCTCCGCTCCGCCCTCCGCTTGCCGACTCCGCCCGCCGACTCCGCACGCTGACTTCTCCTCTCCACTCTGCTCTCCGCTCCGCCCTCCGCTTGCCGACTCCGCCCGCCGACTTCTCCTCTCCACTCTGCTCTCCGCTCCGCCCTCCACTTACCGACTCCGCCCGCTGACTTCTCCCATCCCAGGTATCGGCAAAGGCATCGGGAGCATTTGCGCGAGTACAAGTACTCACGCAAATGCTCGGTATCGGTCCCGATACCGATACTAGTATCGGTATCGGGACAACCCTAGTTACAATGCAACTAATGCACTTTGGGACAGATATCAGCTAGGAGAAAAGACTTTGTTGCTTTTAGTAAAAGACAGACTACATTACCCAGGGTGCATTGCAACACCGCAAAGCATTCTGGGCAGACTACTTAAACCAGGGGAGGGGCCAGCGTCTCTCTCTCTGGATCCAGCTCTCAATCAAGCAGGAAGTTGGCACGGAGGCCTGCTTCCTAAGGATTAGGCCAGAAGCCTGGGCCTAAATTACGGGAGTGCCTGAGTGATTTCCAGCAGAGGATCGTCCACAGCGTCCTGTGATTGCCCAGCAGAGACCGGAGTCGTCCATCACCATATGCTGTTAGTGACGGAGTCCGGAGACTGCAGCTGAAGCAGAAGCGTGGAGATCGAGTGACCGGGACAAGCCAGAGGAGACTATCTGAAAGTCGGGCCTGTTTGGTGAGAAGGGCACCTGCCCAGAATTGACTACTACCTTAGAGGAAAGTGATTTAGTTAGTGCCAGCCACACTTCACCTATCACGCCACAGCTTGCGGCCTAGTGTATCTCACTGGAGACTATGTGATCAGAGATTGGTGCATCCGTCATTAGTGGGTGGCAGGCACACGAGTACTCAGGTATATTGCGGATAATTACAGCATCTTGTTGAAACCCTGTGGATTACAATTTAACTTGTGCACCGACGGTGGCTAGCGAAGACTTCATTGGAGAAAGGAACTTTGAGTGGGACGCAGATAGGCCTTGCTTACCTATTATAGGGAATGAACACGTGCAAGGTATTGCAACAAAGGGGGAGCTCGCGAGCAACGAGTTAGCCGTGCAGAGACACATATAGATACATGTACATATATATAGCTGATGTTATTTCCTGTTATTACCTAATCTCAGTGATACCTATCCTTATTGGTTTATTGACTCTGCAATGCGCATGCAGAGTCAACTGTGTGTATTAATGCGATTCTTTACCCTTCCCTTTTATACTGAGTAAAGGTACCTTTGATTAAGCATATAACTTGTGTGAAGTATCTCTGTCACTTAGAAGGACTAGTGACCAGCAAAGGTAATAACATTTACAGGTTATTGTGTGATGTATGCAGGATTGTGTCTCCTAATACTCAATAGGTCTCACACTCCTTATTCATATCAGTTGTGCTAAGGGAAGGTTTGAGCCACTTCCAGGGGTTGATAGGCAGGACGTAGACCCAAATCAAACAAACAGCAGCTCCTACGGGGGTAGTGCTACAATTATGATCACTAGTGGGGACCCAATATTATGCTTATTGTCATCATAATCAGATATGGTCACCTATGGTCTGGGGGGATTAAAATGGAAAGGTGTAATTGAAACTTACATGTATTGACAGCAGCTTTAGCTCAGACTTTAGTAATTGCTACCAGACAATGTTCAGTTTTCACTTTCCCAGTTCAACCTGTCAACATTATCTTCTTTTTCTCTTGCTGGAGCAGAAATAGCTAGATACATTTCATCATATCATACTATACATGTCCTAAATGCAATTTGTTATGTTGTTTTTGCTAGGCATACTGTATATATAGATATAGCTATGGTGAGAATGTTAAATTAATCTGACAGCTGACATTAAGGTAAAAACCCCTTGTAACTAATCTGAAGCCTAAGGGACATAGGTGATCTTTTAGAACTTATAGTAATTTGTGTTTTACTTGTCTAGATGCTTGCTCAAACCTGATCATTATGTGACCTAGAACAAGCAGTTGTATTCCTGGACTGTAGCACTGTGTCATGTACCACAGGGAAAGACTGGGAACATCTCTCCTCACTCTGTGCTTGGTCTAGTGCTACCGACAAGCTCTGAGAGAATGCTGCTATCCATTGCACAATTAATGTACTGCAAGATCTGCTGCATTATGCTACAGTACCTGCACAGCCAGGACTCCTGCAACATGCCACCATATCTGCACTGCCCTAATGAGAATTTTGCCCAGTAAAATAAAAATCATCATTAGACTGCCTTCTGTTAGTAAAATATTTTAATTTATTCCTTGCATTCTGTGCAGCCCTTTTTTCTTTTTATGTACATGGTTTTCTTTTTATATATATTTTTTTATAATGGATCATGCCATGTGGAATATCAAATGTGATCACAGTGGTTTTTAAAGTGTTACTAAACCCACAGCAGTAAAGCATGCTTGTTATACTCACTGTGGAACCTAAAGAGGTTATCCTCTGCATTGTGTAAAAAGGCTGTTTGATTCTTTCTCCTCTGATCCTCCCCTTCTTGAACAGTCCCCAAACCATCTTCTGATAATACAGAGCCTTGGGGGCAAGCTGCACATGCTCAGTTTAGTGTTTATTGCTGGAGAGTTTTTTTTTCTTATTGGGAGAGTGCATGTGATTAGCACAGGGCCAACAAGCACTGTCCAGACAGAGGGTCAGGGGTTCTGCATCCTCATAGGACAATCAGGGGAGAATGAAAACTCCTCCTACAAGCTTTAACCAGACACTGATTGAAGTTACAAGACTGCTCTAACTGATGATGAGAAAAGGTATTTAGGAGTTTATATTTACTAAACCTTGGGGAGCGTGGGGCCTGCGCTGCACGATGGCCTTGTGATTCCGGAGCTCCTTCTTGCTCCTAGGCTCTACTACATCTACGGAAGCCTCCAGCTCTAGTCTTGGCTTTCTCCTGCACTCCTTTGGACATCTGATTTCCCCCTGCATCCTCCACTGCGAAGCAGTGGCGCTGATACGCCTCCATGCCGGTGTAGCACTACCCCCGAAGGAGCTGCTGGTTTTGTTTTGGGTCTGTCCACTGATGCTCAACCCCTTAACTGGCTCGACCCCTCCCTTAGCACAGCTGGTAGCAGAAGAATTGTGAAACCCAATGGTTATGGAGGAATACAATTCTGTATGTAAATATATCACAGTAATTGCACAGATAATGGAAATGTTACCTTTCTCCAATAGGGATCCTTCAGGCACATAAAAGTACTCCACACAGATGTATACTTAAACAAATATACAGTTTACTTTATATTAGAGATAATAGACAGATTAAAACAATGTTATACATATATATGGATATAGATCTAAATGGCTCTGCAGGGCCCTGCGAGAGTCAGTAATATTCTTTAGTAAAAGGATTCTAACAATTTCTAATTTCTATGTTCTATGGATACGGGCAATACCACCCCGTGTCCCAGCAAAGTAGTTCCTGTCAGGCCTGACACAGATTATTATACTAGGTCCTGGAGGTTGGGAATCTTCGGTAGCAAAACGTTGGTGCACTTATTAATTGTAATCCACAGGAGATGAAGAACATGAACTAAACTCCCGCAATGCTTTTGGGAGTAAAACTGACAGTCAGTGTAACGCCAGTCCTAACTACGCAGTTAACACCCACTGCTCTATGTCCTAAGATATATGTGGCTCACTGCTGAGGGTGGCGGTCGGCCTTCTAAAGTCACAGGCCTAACAGAAGGTTGTAGATTCTGGGCAGGTGCCCGCTCACCCGGACAGGCCTAGTCCGCCTGACACGCTCTGCAGTCGGTACCTTGATCCCTAACCTTTCCGCGATACACGATCTCTGGTTCCTCTCACAGCAGCTGTAGATGCCAGTTTGACAGAACAACTCTGATCCGAAGATAGCGCGGACTGGTCACACTGGAAGAGATCCCTCTCTGGCTCGATGATCCTCCGCAAGGTTGTAGTCCCAGGCTTTGGGCCTAGTCACTCTGGCAGCAGGCCTCACACACTTCCCGCTTGGTTAAGCGCGGAGTCCAGTGAGAGAGAGCGCGGCCCCGCCTTTCCTTTAAGTAGCCTCCCCCAACAGGCAGTGCAGGGATTGTGATGCATTGTGGGAGTACAGCTGCACTGTGGGTACCATAGTCCACAAAGTATCCACGGCAACGGAATCTCTCTCTCCCTGTACCCTAAGTTCCACCCGCATTATTCAATAGCAAGCCAATAGTCTGTAATGTAGTAACCGGAACTCCGGAGGAGGGTTTTTGAGTATATACATATTACAACAGTTCATAACAGTAGAACCCCGCTACACACTCCCCTCACTCAGGAGCCTCAGGATGGAAGATTCCGCTATTGGTTACTTCAGAAAGGGGCAACGAAGTGATCATGGGTTCTGGCACTTGTGAGGGCCATAACCAGTCAGATTCCATTTCCTCCTCCTCAGATTCCTCTCCCTGCGAGTCTTTGTCCTCTACATCAGTAAGAGTAGATTGGGACCTGGTAACTGGCCTGGATGCTTGACAGGTGGAAGAGGACTCTTGCGAACCTGATGTGGAAGGTAGGCGAACTGCTTCAGAAAGGGACAATAGGTGGTTCCTATGCCAGGTCTTCAGTGGGCCCACACTCCCTTCTGGTTTTATCTGATATACCGGGAGACCAGGTAACTGTTTACAGATGACATACGGTTGGGAATTCCATCGGTCAGCTAGTTTATGCTTCCCGGGAACACCCAAGTTTCTTAGCAGTACCCTATCCCCTGGCTGTAGATCCTGTATCCTGACCTTGAGATCAAAGTTCCTTTTATTCCTTAATCCCCTCTGGTCGGATGAGGCTTGGGCCTGCTCATATGCCATCTTCAGACTCTCTCAGTTGATCCACATACCCCTTGTGGGAAGTTGCAGAGGTATTATCCAAGGATGTGCCAAAGGCCAGGTCCACCGGTAACTGAGCTTCCCTCCCAAACATCAGCCGATATGGGGAATATCCGGTAGCATCGCTGGTGGTGCTATTGTAAGCATGTACTATGGCAGCCACATGCTTGCTCCAATGCTGTTTCTTCTCCTTGTTATTGCCAGAGTTTGCTGTTACTGGCGGGCACCCGGTTGACTCCCTCACCGGGGCCCTCTGAAGTTTTCCACCGGCTTGCGGGGTGGTGTGACAACTTTCCTTGGGCTGGGACACATCTGTCGATAGTGTCCAACTCCTCCACAATTGAAGCAGACAGCCTCATCCCTTAGGCTTCTTGGAGGGGGAGTAGGTACCCCCGGGGTCATTGTGGTTTCAATGTCCCTTCCTTCTGTTGTCCCTGAGACCTTGGTCATCAGTGAATTTAACATCTCCATGACTTGGGCCATTTGGGACTTCAAAGCAGCTACCTCAGAGTGTGGTTCAAGAGTCATTGCCGACCTGACCCCAGCGGAAGGGGTAGAGTCCACTGGGGTGACTGATTGTTGATCGTTCAGCAGCGCTTTTTCATCTCTTACCATCCGAATGAGATCAGGGTAGCTCAGTGACATGACATTCCCAGTGGTCTTTAAATGGAGCCAGACCGAATCATAGCGTAGAGCTCCTCTTAAAACCTGTTGCATCCTGGCTTGGTCTATGGCTGAGGGCTCCAGACCCTTCTTTAGCACAATCTGACACAACATCTTATTCAGCCTCCTAATGTACTCAGTAGGGATGAGCTCGGTGTTCGAGTCGAACATACGTTCGACTCGAACATCGGCTGTTCAATCGTTCGACGAAGATCGAACGATTTGGGCCGTTCGCGCCTAATTTGAGTGACGCGAACGGCCCACAATGCACTACGCCATCGCAGTGTCATCCAGGCGCTGTGATTGGCCAAGCATGCACTGTGACCCCGCATGCTTGGCCAATCACAGCGCCGGCAGCGAGGAGAGCAATGATTGGCCACAGGCAGGATGCCTGTGGCCAATTATTGCTGAGGGTGTTTAGTACACGCCCCACACTATAAAAGGCCGCCAGCACGGCGGCCTAGTGTAGTGTGTTCCGGAGCAGGGAAAGAGAAGCATAGGCAGGGACAGTGACATTTTTTTTTCTTGCTTAACCTGGATTCCTTTAGTTTAGGGAAAGAGAAGGATAGGTAGGGAGAGTGTCAGTGTGTTTTACTGTGCAAATCCTTGTTTCTAGGGACAGGGAAGGACAGTGAGGGAAATTCTCCTTGTGCTATAGTGTGCTAAAGCATTGATCATCAACCATCTTTAAAAAAACATTTTTTCTAGGGACAGAAAACTATAGGTAGGGAGAGTGTCAGTGTGTTTTACTGTGATAATCCTTGTTTCTAGGGACAGGGAAGGACAGTGAGGGAAATTCTCCTTGTGCTATAGTGTGCTAAAGCATTGATCATCAACCATCTTTAAAAAAAACATTTTTTCTAGGGACAGAAAACTATAGGTAGGAAGAGTGTCAGTTTCTTTCACTGTGATAATCCTTGTTTCTAGGGACAGGGAAGGACAGTGAGGGAAATTCTCCTTGTGCTATAGTGTGCTAAAGCATTGATCATCAACCATCTTTAAAAAAACATTTTTTCTAGGGACAGAAAACTATAGGTAGGGAGAGTGTCAGTTTCTTTCACTGTGATAATCCTTGTTTCTATGGACAGGGAAGGACAGTGAGGGAAATTCTCCTTGTGCTATAGTGTGCTAAAGCATTGATCATCAACCATCTTTAAAAAAACATTTTTTCTAGGGACAGAAAACTATAGGTAGTGTGACAGCAGGAAGGTAAAGTCACCTGGTTGCATCCAGGGGGGTAGATATATTTCGCCCAGATTCAGGCTTTACGCCGACTTATACAACTAGGTGGAGAGTTGTATAAGCCCAGCTAAGGCTAGTGGGCTCATGGATGACTCATACCTCTAGGGAGAGGGCTGGGCGTCGTGCAGGCAGGGAGTTGATGAGGCCAGCTGAAGCTTGTCAGCTCATTTAGGCCTCTATAAGAACTCCCAGCTTCATTAGATGTTAGCTCATGCCTGGAACCAGACCTGTGTGGACTGTCTAGGGAGAGTGAACCCCTGTGCGGTGAGAAAAAGCCTGTGTGGCTATTTGCTTGGACATTTAAAACCAGGGACTTAGGGACTAGGACAGCACTAGGCTGATCCCAGTTGTTAGTTAGGAAACCTGTATGTTTAGTCAGAGGTCAAGTTGACCAGGATTTATTTTGTTTATATGTTTCTTTTGGCTTTGCTGTGTTTTGTCACTGTAAATAGAAAATAAACCGCACCTTTTTTTTGATTTTGAAAACCACAACCTCCGTTTGCTGGGCCTGTTTTTGTGTGGGGAGCCCATCCCGGGGGTCACACACACCCGCTGCCGAGCTAACCCCCTCACAGTTGGTGGAGAACCAGTGGCAGTTTTTTTTAAGCCAGCATGGAGGAGATACTGAAGCAGCTGGCTCTAGCAAATGCCAATCAACAGCAGACAAATGCAGGTTTGCAAAAGAGCCTTGCAGCTCAACAACAGAACTTCGCAGCCCAGCAGCAAGCTCATCAACAGAGCCTTGCAGCCCAGCAGCAAGCTCACCAACAGAGTCTGGAAGCTCAGCAACAAGCCCAGCAGCAATCTGAGGCCCGCTTCATAGACCTGTTACAGAAGCAAGAGCAGAGACTACAACAAATGGAAGCAGTAATGCAGCAACGTCCGCAGACCAGTGATGAAAGCCGTCCCACTAATACCGCGTCCTTTGGGGTGAGTCGTTTATTGACAAAAATGACTGGAGAGGATGATCCAGAGGTATTTTTGACCACATTTGAAAGGACTGCTGAAAGAGAAAAGTGGCCTGAGGAGCAGTGGGCTGGACTGGTGGCTCCTCTGTTAACTGGTGAATCGCAGAAGGCTTACTATGACCTAGAGCCTGACCAAGCAAAAGACTATGTGATGCTAAAAGCTGAAATATTGGCAAGGCTGGGTGTCACCCAGGCTGTCCGGGCTCAGCGTGTGCATAACTGGACTTTCCAGCTTGGAAAACCCCCCAGGTCTCAAATGTATGATCTCATTCACCTGAGCAGAAAGTGGCTACAGCCAGAGACTTTGTCCGCACCAAAGATTGTGGAACGTGTTGTAATGGATCGGTTTTTGAGAGCTCTTCCTACTGCCATCCAAAACTGGGTAAGCCATGGAGACCCAGAGACGGCCGATGGTCTTGTGGATCGTGTGGAGAAATACTTGGCTACAGAGAACCTGACGGCCTCTTCCAGAGACACTCGGACTTTCCACCCTAAGACCAGACCATCCCCAGGGGCGGATAAGAGGATTCCAAGGGGTAAGGGTGGAGAGAGTGAGAGGGTGGGAGCTCTACCCCAAGTTTGGCGAGAACAGCCTGGGAAATCAGCGGCTCAAGAGGCGGCAAGAAGGATCGTTTGCTACCGCTGCCGGCAAGCGGGACATATTGCAGCCAATTGCCCGGTTGTGGAGGGACCCATGCAGTGTGACTTTCTGACGGGCAGACGTCAGTCGCTGTGTGCGACAGCCGCATGCACTGCCATTCGAGGAATTGAGAAACATTTATGCAAAATGTGTGTTAATGGTAGAAATGTTGTGGTATTGCTGGATTCAGGTAGCCTTGTGACCCTGATAAAGGCTGAGTTAGTTAAAACAGAGGTCTCTGGGAATAGCAAGGTAGCTGTTATTTGTGTGCATGGGGACACCCGAGAGTATCCAGTGACTACAGTGTGTTTCGAGACCCCCAAAGGTACCCTCTCTCATCCAGTGGGCTTAGTATCTCAGTTACCGTATGACGCCATTGTGGGAAGGGATTTTCCGAAGTTCTGGGAACTGTGGGATGATCCTGAGCCCCCCACTGGTGCCCCTATGTACCAGGAATGTGATAGCCAGAACTCCCCTGAGAGTGGTGAGGACTCTCCGGAATTTCCCTTATCAGTATTGGCAGGGGAGACTCAAGAAACTGGAGAGGAGCCCACCTCCTCAGACGAAAACCTACCGTCTGTGGAGTTTTCTGATCTTGAGGTTCACAGGGAAAACTTTGCCACAGAACAGTTGAAAGACCCCGCCCTAATAAAGGCACGCGAAAACGTAGTGAAAATAGATGGCGAGTTAGTGAACCCAGATAATACCTGCACTTACCCATACTTCAGCGTAGAGAAGGACCTACTGTATCGGGTGGCAAAAAGGGCAGAAGAAACCGTTGAGCAGCTTGTGGTGCCCAAACCTTACAGGAAGTTGGTGTTGGAGTTGGCCCATGGGCACATTCTTGGAGGTCATCTGGGGACAGAGAAAACCCGAGAGAGGGTATTACAGAGATTCTATTGGCCGGGGGTGATGAAGGACATAGAAAATTATTGTTCCTCCTGCCCTGTGTGTCAGAGGTCGGCCCCGATGCCACATTTCCGTAGCCCGCTGGTCCCTCTACCCATCATTGAGGTCCCGTTTGAGAGGATCGCCATGGATTTGGTAGGTCCTATAATCAAGTCCGCTAGGGGGCACCAGTACATATTAGTTATAATGGACTATGCCACCCGTTATCCAGAAGCGATCCCTCTCCGAAATACCTCGGCCAAAACCATAGCCAAAGAGCTATCTCTTGTGTTTAGCCGGGTGGGTATTTGTAAAGAACTGCTTACGGACCAAGGTACACCCTTTATGTCCCGGGTTATGAAGGAGCTGTGTAAATTGTTCAAAGTGACGCAATTACGTACATCTGTGTATCACCCCCAAACCGATGGGCTGGTTGAAAGATTCAACAAAACCCTAAAACAAATGTTGAAGAAAGTGGTGGATAGAGATGGAAAGGATTGGGACTGTCTACTTCCTTATCTGATGTTTGCTATTAGGGAGGTGCCCCAATCCTCTACGGGATTCTCCCCCTTTGAGTTACTGTATGGGAGACACCCAAGAGGGCTGTTGGATATTGCCAAGGAAACTTGGGAAAGTGAGAGTTCTCCCCACAGGAGTGTGATTGAGCATGTCGCCCTGATGCAAGACCGAATTGCACAGGTAATGCCCATCGTGAAGGAACATTTGGCCCAAGCGCAGTTAGCACAGCAGAGAGTGTACAACCGTGGAGCCAAGACCCGTACCTTTTCCCCGGGGGATAGGATACTGGTACTTGTCCCTACGGTTGAAAGTAAATTCCTTGCCAAATGGCAAGGCCCCTACGAGATAATGGAAAAAGTGAGTGAAGTGAATTACAAGGTCAGACAACCAGGAAGGCGAAAGCCCGAACAGATCTATCACGTTAATCTGTTGAAAGCCTGGAGGGATAGAGAGTCCCTAGTCGCAGACACTTGGTCACCAGCTCAAACTGGTTGCGTGATTCCTGAGGTTGGAATAGCAGCCACCTTGTCACAACCCCAACAACAGGAGGTTAAGGAGTTTGTGCTTCGCAACAAGGAGGTATTCTCTGAGCTGCCGGGACAAACATTTGGGGTAGAGCATGACATCATTACCCCGCCCGGTGAAAGGGTGAAGTTAAAACCCTATCGGATCCCAGAGGCCCGACGGGAGGCAATACGGGAGGAAGTACAGAAAATGCTGAACTTAGGGGTGATAGAGGAGTCCCAAAGTGATTGGTCTAGTCCCATTGTGTTGGTGCCTAAACCGGATGGGAGCTGGCGATTTTGTAACGATTTTCGTCAGTTGAACAAAGTTACAAAATTTGACACCTACCCCATGCCACGTATAGATGAGTTGATCGACCGGCTGGGAACAGCCCGATACATGACGACTCTTGACCTCACAAAAGGGTATTGGCAAATCCCCCTGGCCAAATTGGCCAAAGAGAAAACCGCATTTGTAACCCCAGACGGGGCGTTCCAATATAAAAGAATGCCGTTCGGGTTACAGAATGCGCCGGCCACATTCCAGCGGAAAATGGACCAGATGCTGAGGCCCCATCGGAAGTATGCTGCGGCTTACCTGGATGACGTAATTGTCCATAGCACAGATTGGGCCTCACATCTGCCAAAAGTGCAAGCAGTCCTGGACTCTGTTCGGGAAGCAGGGTTTACGGCTAACCCCAAGAAGTGTACCATTGGGCAGGAGGAGGCCAAATATCTTGGGTACACCATTGGGAGGGGAGTAATAAAACCCCAACTCAACAAAGTCGAGGCCATCCAGAGTTGGCCACGTCCCAACAGCAAGAAGCAGGTACGAGCCTTTCTGGGAATCGCTGGGTATTATCGGCGATTCATTCCCCACTTTGCTTCTAAGGCTGTGCCCCTAACCAACCTAACGAAGGGGAAAGGGTCGGTCATGATTAAATGGACCCCCGAGGCTGAGGCAGCATTCCAATTCTTGAAACAAGCCTTATGTAGCCAGCCAGTGTTGTACTCACCCGACTTCTCTAAAGACTTTGTCGTACAAAGTGATGCGTCAGATGTGGGGTTAGGAGCAGTATTGTCCCAGGTCTGGAACGGGGAAGAGCACCCAGTCATTTACCTCAGCAGGAAGTTGAAGTCCCATGAGGTAAATTACGCCACCGTTGAAAAGGAGTGTTTAGCGGTGAAGTGGGCTCTAGATTCCCTTCGGTACTACCTGCTAGGTAGGCACTTTGACATGGTTACGGATCACGCTCCGTTAAAGTGGATGGCTCAAAACAAGGAAACAAATAGAAGAGTGAATAGGTGGTTCCTGGCCCTCCAGGAATTCAACTTCACAGTAAAGCATCGCCCTGGCGTTCAAATGGGGAATGTGGATGCTTTGTCTCGAGTACATGAATGCCTGATTGCTGGTGTTCCAACCCCGAGGTTAAAACAAGAGGGGGGGGTATGTGACAGCAGGAAGGTAAAGTCACCTGGTTGCATCCAGGGGGGTAGATATATTTCGCCCAGATTCAGGCTTTACGCCGACTTATACAACTAGGTGGAGAGTTGTATAAGCCCAGCTAAGGCTAGTGGGCTCATGGATGACTCATACCTCTAGGGAGAGGGCTGGGCGTCGTGCAGGCAGGGAGTTGATGAGGCCAGCTGAAGCTTGTCAGCTCATTTAGGCCTCTATAAGAACTCCCAGCTTCATTAGATGTTAGCTCATGCCTGGAACCAGACCTGTGTGGACTGTCTAGGGAGAGTGAACCCCTGTGCGGTGAGAAAAAGCCTGTGTGGCTATTTGCTTGGACATTTAAAACCAGGGACTTAGGGACTAGGACAGCACTAGGCTGATCCCAGTTGTTAGTTAGGAAACCTGTATGTTTAGTCAGAGGTCAAGTTGACCAGGATTTATTTTGTTTATATGTTTCTTTTGGCTTTGCTGTGTTTTGTCACTGTAAATAGAAAATAAACCGCACCTTTTTTTTGATTTTGAAAACCACAACCTCCGTTTGCTGGGCCTGTTTTTGTGTGGGGAGCCCATCCCGGGGGTCACACACACCCGCTGCCGAGCTAACCCCCTCACAGTAGGAAGAGTGTCAGTTTCTTTCACTGTGATAATCCTTGTTTCTAGGGACAGGGAAGGACAGTGAGGGAAATTCTCCTTGTGCTATAGTGTGCTAAAGCATTGATCATCAACCATCTTTAAAAAAACATTTTTTCTAGGGACAGAAAACTATAGGTAGGAAGAGTGTCAGTTTCTTTCACTGTGATAATCCTTGTTTCTAGGGACAGGGAAGGACAGTGAGGGAAATTCTCCTTGTGCTATAGTGTGCTAAAGCATTGATCATCAACCATCTTTAAAAAAACATTTTTTCTAGGGACAGAAAACTATAGGTAGGAAGAGTGTCAGTTTCTTTCACTGTGATAATCCTTGTTTCTAGGGACAGGGAAGGACAGTGAGGGAAATTCTCCTTGTGCTATAGTGTGCTAAAGCATTGATCATCAACCATCTTTAAAAAAAAAAATTCTAGGGACAGAAAACTATAGGTAGGAAGAGTGTCAGTTTCTTTCACTGTGATAATCCATGTTTCTAGGGACAGGGAAGGACAGTGAGGGAAATTCTCCTTGTGCTACAGTGTGCTAAAGCATTGATCATCAACCATCTTTAAAAAAACATTTTTTCCAGGGACAGAAAACTATAGGTAGTGTGACAGCAGGAAGGTAAAGTCACCTGGTTGCATCCAGGGGGGTAGATATATTTCGCCCAGATTCAGGCTTTACGCCGACTTATACAACTAGGTGGAGAGTTGTATAAGGCTAGTGGGCTCATGGATGACTCATACCTCTAGGGAGAGGGCTGGGCGTCGTGCAGACAGGGAGTTGATGAGACCAGCTGAAGCTTGTCAGCTCATTTAGGCCTCTATAAGAACTCCCAGCTTCATTAGATGTTAGCTCATGCCTGGAACCAGACCTGTGTGGACTGTCTAGGGAGAGTGAACCCCTGTGCGGTGAGACAAAGCCTGTGTGGCTATTTGCTTGGACATTTAAAACCAGGGACTTAGGGACTAGGACAGCACTAGGCTGATCCCAGTTGTTAGTTAGGAAACCTGTATGTTTAGTCAGAGGTCAACTTGACCAGGATTTATTTTGGTTATGTTTCTTTTGCTTTGCTGTGTTTTGTCACTGTAAATAGAAAATAAACCGCACCTTTTTGATTTTGAAAACCACAACCTCCGTTTGCTGGGCCTGTTTTGTGTGGGGAGCCCATCCCGGGGGTCACACACACCCGCTGCCGAGCTAACCCCCTCACAGTTGGTGGAGAATGCGGGCAGTTTTTTTTTAAGCCAGCATGGAGGAGATACTGAAGCAGCTGGCTCTAGCAAATGCCAATCAACAGCAGACAAATGCAGGTTTGCAAAAGAGCCTTGCAGCTCATCAACAGAGCCTTGCAGCTCAACAACAGAACTTCGCAGCCCAGCAGCAAGCTCATCAACAGAGCCTTGCAGCCCAGCAGCAGACAAACGCAACTTTGCAACAGAGTCTGGAGGCTCAGCAACGAGCCCAGCAGCAATCTGAGGCCCGCTTCATAGACCTGTTGCAGAAGCAAGAGCAGAGACTACAACAACAGATGGAAGCAGTAATGCAGCAACGTCCGCAGACCAGTGAGGAAAGCCGTCCCAATAATACCGCGTCCTTTGGGGTGAGTCATTTATTGACAAAAATGACTGGAGAGGATGATCCAGAGGTATTTTTGACCACATTTGAAAGGACCGCTGAAAGAGAAAAGTGGCCTGAGGAGCAGTGGGCTGGACTGGTGGCTCCTCTGTTAACTGGTGAATCGCAGAAAGCTTACTATGACCTAGAGCCTAACCAAGCAAAAGACTATGTGATGCTAAAAGCTGAAATATTGGCAAGGCTGGGTGTCACCCAGGCTGTCCGGGCTCAGCGTGTGCATAACTGGACTTTCCAGCTTGGAAAACCCCCCAGGTCTCAAATGTATGATCTCATTCACCTGAGCAGAAAGTGGCTACAGCCAGAGACTTTGTCCGCACCAAAGATTGTGGAACGTGTTGTAATGGATCGGTTTTTGAGAGCTCTTCCTACTGCCATCCAAAAGTGGGTAAGCCATGGAGACCCAGAGACGGCCGATGGTCTTGTGGATCGTGTGGAGAAATACTTGGCTACAGAGAACCTGACGGCCTCTTCCAGAGACACTCGGACTTTCCACCCTAAGACCAGACCATCCCCAGGGGCGGATAAGAGGATTCCAAGGGGTGAGGGTGGAGAGAGTGAGAGGGTGGGAGCTCTACCCCAAGTTTGGCGAGAACAGCCTGGGAAATCAGCGGCTCAAGAGGCGGCAAGAAGGATCGTTTGCTACCGCTGCCGGCAAGCGGGACATATTGCAGCCAATTGCCCGGTTGTGGAGGAACCCATGCAGTGTGACTTTCTGACGGGCAGACGTCAGTCGCTGTGTGCGACAGTCGCATGCACTGCCATTCGAGGAACTGAGAAACATTTATGCAAAATGTGTGTTAATGGTAGAAATGTTGTGGTATTGCTGGATTCAGGTAGCCTTGTGACCCTGATAAAGGCTGAGTTAGTTAAAACAGAGGTCTCTGGGAATAGCAAGGTAGCTGTTATTTGTGTGCATGGGGACACCCGAGAGTATCCAGTGACTACAGTGTGTTTCGAGACCCCCAAAGGTACCCTCTCTCATCCAGTGGGCTTAGTATCTCAGTTACCGCATGACGCCATTGTGGGAAGGGATTTTCCGAAGTTCTGGGAACTGTGGGATGATCCTGAGCCCCTCACTGGTGCCCCTATGTAACAGGAATGTGATAGCCAGAACTCCCCTGAGAGTGGTGAGGACTCTCCGGAATTTCCCTTATCAGTATTGGCAGGGGAGACTCAAGAAACTGGAGAGGAGCCCACCTCCTCAGACGAAAACCTACCGTCTGTGGAGTTTTCTGATCTTGAGGTTCACAGGGAAAACTTTGCCACAGAACAGTTGAAAGACCCCGCCCTAATAAAGGCACGGGAAAACGTAGTGAAAATAGATGGCGAGTTAGTGAACCCAGATAATACCTGCACTTACCCATACTTCAGCGTAGAGAAGGACCTACTGTATCGGGTGGCAAAAAGGGCAGAAGAAACCGTTGAGCAGCTTGTGGTGCCCAAACCTTACAGGAAGTTGGTGTTGGAGTTGGCCCATGGGCACATTCTTGGAGGTCATCTGGGGACAGAGAAAACCAGAGAGAGGGTATTACAGAGATTCTATTGGCCGGGGGTGATGAAGGACGTAGAAAATTATTGTTCCTCCTGCCCTGTGTGTCAGAGGTTGGCCCCGATGCCACATTTCCGTAGCCCGCTGGTCCCTCTACCCATCATTGAGGTCCCGTTTGAGAGGATCGCCATGGATTTGGTAGGTCCTATAATCAAGTCCGCTAGGGGGCACCAGTACATATTAGTTATAATGGACTATGCCACCCGTTATCCAGAAGCGATCCCTCTCCGAAATACCTCGGCCAAAACCATAGCCAAAGAGCTATCTCTTGTTTTTAGCCGGGTGGGTATTTGTAAAGAACTACTTACGGACCAAGGTACACCCTTTATGTCCCGGGTTATGAAAGAGCTGTGTAAATTGTTCAAAGTGACGCAATTGCGTACGTCTGTGTATCACCCCCAAACCGATGGGCTGGTTGAAAGATTCAACAAAACCCTAAAACAAATGTTGAAGAAAGTGGTGGATAGAGATGGAAAGGATTGGGACTGTTTACTTCCTTATTTGATGTTTGCTATTAGGGAGGTGCCCCAATCCTCTACGGGATTCTCCCCCTTTGAGTTACTGTATGGGAGACACCCAAGAGGGCTGTTGGATATTGCCAAGGAAACTTGGGAAAGTGAGAGTTCTCCCCACAGGAGTGTGATTGAGCATGTCGCCCTGATGCAAGATCGAATTGCACAGGTAATGCCCATCGTGAAGGAACATTTGGCCCAAGCGCAGTTGGCACAGCAGAGAGTGTACAACCGTGGAGCCAAGACCCGTACCTTTTCCCCGGGGGATAGGATATTGGTACTTGTCCCTACGGTTGAAAGTAAATTCCTTGCCAAATGGCAAGGCCCCTACGAGATAATGGAAAAAGTGAGCGAAGTGAATTACAAGGTCAGACAACCAGGAAGGCGAAAGCCCGAACAGATCTATCACGTTAATCTGTTGAAAGCCTGGAGGGATAGAGAGTCCCTAGTCGCAGACACTTGGTCACCAGCTCAAACTGGTTGCGTGATTCCTGAGGTTGGAATAGCAGCCACCTTGTCACAACCCCAACAACAGGAGGTTAAGGAGTTTGTGCTTCGCAACAAGGAGGTATTCTCTGAGCTGCCGGGACAAACATCTGGGGTAGAGCATGACATCATTACCCCGCCCGGTGAAAGGGTGAAGTTAAAACCCTATCGGATCCCAGAGGCTCGACGGGAGGCAATACGGGAGGAAGTACAGAAAATGCTGAACTTAGGGGTGATAGAGGAGTCCCAAAGTGATTGGTCTAGTCCCATCGTGTTGGTGCCTAAACCGGATGGGAGCTGGCGATTTTGTAACGATTTTCGTCAGTTGAACAAAGTTACAAAATTTGACACCTACCCCATGCCACGTATAGATGAGTTGATCGACCGGCTGGGAACAGCCCGATACATGACGACTCTTGACCTCACAAAAGGGTATTGGCAAATCCCCCTGGCCAAGTCGGCCAAAGAGAAAACCGCATTTGTAACCCCAGACGGGGCGTTCCAATATAAAAGAATGCCGTTCGGGTTACAGAATGCGCCGGCCACATTCCAGCGGAAAATGGACCAGATGCTGAGGCCCCATCGGAAGTATGCTGCGGCTTACCTGGATGACGTAATTGTCCATAGCACAGATTGGGCCTCACATCTGCCAAAAGTGCAAGCAGTCCTGGACTCTGTTCGGGAAGCGGGGTTTACGGCTAACCCCAAGAAGTGTACCATTGGGCAGGAGGAGGCCAAATATCTTGGGTACACCATTGGGAGGGGAGTAATAAAACCCCAACTCAACAAAGTCGAGGCCATCCAGAGTTGGCCACGTCCCAACAGCAAGAAGCAGGTACGAGCCTTTCTGGGAATCGCTGGGTATTATCGGCGATTCATTCCCCACTTTGCTTCTAAGGCTGTGCCCCTAACCAACCTGACGAAGGGGAAAGGGTCGGTCATGATTAAATGGACCCCCGAGGCTGAGGCAGCATTCCAATTCTTGAAACAAGCCTTATGTAGCCAGCCAGTGTTGTACTCACCCGACTTCTCTAAAGACTTTGTCGTACAAAGTGATGCGTCAGATGTGGGGTTAGGAGCAGTATTGTCCCAGGTCTGGAACGGGGAAGAGCACCCAGTCATTTACCTCAGCAGGAAGTTGAAGTCCCATGAGGTAAATTACGCCACCGTTGAAAAGGAGTGTTTAGCGGTGAAGTGGGCTCTAGATTCCCTTCGGTACTACCTGCTAGGTAGGCACTTTGACATGGTTACGGATCACGCTCCGTTAAAGTGGATGGCTCAAAACAAGGAAACAAATAGAAGAGTGAATAGGTGGTTCCTGGCCCTCCAGGAATTCAACTTCACAGTAAAGCATCGCCCTGGCATTCAAATGGGGAATGTGGATGCTTTGTCTCGAGTACATGAATGCCTGATTGCTGGTGTTCCAACCCCGAGGTTAAAACAAGAGGGGGGGGTATGTGACAGCAGGAAGGTAAAGTCACCTGGTTGCATCCAGGGGGGTAGATATATTTCGCCCAGATTCAGGCTTTACGCCGACTTATACAACTAGGTGGAGAGTTGTATAAGGCTAGTGGGCTCATGGATGACTCATACCTCTAGGGAGAGGGCTGGGCGTCGTGCAGACAGGGAGTTGATGAGACCAGCTGAAGCTTGTCAGCTCATTTAGGCCTCTATAAGAACTCCCAGCTTCATTAGATGTTAGCTCATGCCTGGAACCAGACCTGTGTGGACTGTCTAGGGAGAGTGAACCCCTGTGCGGTGAGACAAAGCCTGTGTGGCTATTTGCTTGGACATTTAAAACCAGGGACTTAGGGACTAGGACAGCACTAGGCTGATCCCAGTTGTTAGTTAGGAAACCTGTATGTTTAGTCAGAGGTCAACTTGACCAGGATTTATTTTGGTTATGTTTCTTTTGCTTTGCTGTGTTTTGTCACTGTAAATAGAAAATAAACCGCACCTTTTTGATTTTGAAAACCACAACCTCCGTTTGCTGGGCCTGTTTTGTGTGGGGAGCCCATCCCGGGGGTCACACACACCCGCTGCCGAGCTAACCCCCTCACAGTAGGAAGAGTGTCAGTTTCTTTCACTGTGATAATCCTTGTTTCTAGGGACAGGGAAGGACAGTGAGGGAAATTCTCCTTGTGCTATAGTGTGCTAAAGCATTGATCATCAACCATCTTTAAAAAAACATTTTTTCTAGGGACAGAAAACTATAGGTAGTGTGACAGCAGGAAGGTAAAGTCACCTGGTTGCATCCAGGGGGGTAGATATATTTCGCCCAGATTCAGGCTTTACGCCGACTTATACAACTAGGTGGAGAGTTGTATAAGGCTAGTGGGCTCATGGATGACTCATACCTCTAGGGAGAGTGTGGGGCGTCGTGCAGACAGAGATGAGGAGACCAGCTGAAGCTTGTCAGCTCATTTAGGCCTCTATAAGAACTCCCAGCTTCATTAGATGTTAGCTCATGCCTGGAACCAGACCTGTGTGGACTGTCTAGGGAGAGTGAACCCCTGTGCGGTGAGACAAAGCCTGTGTGGCTATTGGCTTGGACATTTAAAACCAGGGACTTAGGGACTAGGACAGCACTAGGCTGATCCCAGTTGTTAGTTAGGAAACCTGTATGTTTAGTCAGAGGTCAAGTTGACCAGGATTTATTTTGTTTATGTTTCTTTTGCTTTGCTGTGTTTTGTCACTGTAAATAGAAAATAAACCGCACCTTTTTGATTTTGAAAACCACAACCACCGTTTGCTGGGCCTGTTTTTGTGTGGGGAGCCCATCTCGGGGGTCACACACACCCGCTGCCAAGCTAACCCCCTCACAGTTGGTGGAGAACCAGTGGCAGTTTTTTTTTAAGCCAGCATGGAGGAGATACTGAAGCAGCTGGCTCTAGCAAATGCCAATCAACAGCAGACAAATGCAGGTTTGCAAAAGAGCCTTGCAGCTCAACAACAGAACTTCGCAGCCCAGCAGCAAGCTCATCAACAGAGCCTTGCAGCCCAGCAGCAAGCTCATCAACAGAGCCTTGCAGCCCAGCAGCAGACAAACGCAACTTTGCAACAGAGTCTGGAGGCTCAGCAACAAGCCCAGCAGCAATCTGAGGCCCGCTTCATAGACCTGTTACAGAAGCAAGAGCAGAGACTACAACAACAGATGGAAGCAGCAATGCAGCAACGTCCGCAGACCAGTGAGGAAAGCCGTCCCACTAATACCGCGTCCTTTGGGGTGAGTCGTTTATTGACAAAAATGACTGGAGAGGATGATCCAGAGGTATTTTTGACCACATTTGAAAGGACCGCTGAAAGAGAAAAGTGGCCTGAGGAGCAGTGGGCTGGACTGGTGGCTCCTCTGTTAACTGGTGAATCGCAGAAAGCTTACTATGACCTAGAGCCTAACCAAGCAAAAGACTATGCGATGCTAAAAGCTGAAATATTGGCAAGGCTGGGTGTCACCCAGGCTGTCCGGGCTCAGCGTGTGCATAACTGGACTTTCCAGCTTGGAAAACCCCCCAGGTCTCAAATGTATGATCTCATTCACCTGAGCAGAAAGTGGCTACAGCCAGAGACTTTGTCCGCACCAAAGATTGTGGAACGTGTTGTAATGGATCGGTTTTTGAGAGCTCTTCCTACTGCCATCCAAAAGTGGGTAAGCCATGGAGACCCAGAGACGGCCGATGGTCTTGTGGATCGTGTGGAGAAATACTTGGCTACAGAGAACCTGACGGCCTCTTCCAGAGACACTCGGACTTTCCACCCTAAGACCAGACCATCCCCAGGGGCGGATAAGAGGATTCCAAGGGGTGAGGGTGGAGAGAGTGAGAGGGTGGGAGCTCTACCCCAAGTTTGGCGAGAACAGCCTGGGAAATCAGCGGCTCAAGAGGCCGCAAGAAGGATCGTTTGCTACCGCTGCCGGCAAGCGGGACATATTGTAGCCAATTGCCCGGTTGTGGAGGAACCCATGCAGTGTGACTTTCTGACGGGCAGACGTCAGTCGCTGTGTGCGACAGTCGCATGCACTGCCATTCGAGGAACTGAGAAACATTTATGCAAAATGTGTGTTAATGGTAGAAATGTTGTGGTATTGCTGGATTCAGGTAGCCTTGTGACCCTGATAAAGGCTGAGTTAGTTAAAACAGAGGTCTCTGGGAATAGCAAGGTAGCTGTTATTTGTGTGCATGGGGACACCCGAGAGTATCCAGTGACTACAGTGTGTTTCGAGACCCCCAAAGGTACCCTCTCTCATCCAGTGGGCTTAGTATCTCAGTTACCGCATGACGCCATTGTGGGAAGGGATTTTCCGAAGTTCTGGGAACTGTGGGATGATCCTGAGCCCCCCACTGGTGCCCCTATGTACCAGGAATGTGATAGCCAGAACTCCCCTGAGAGTGGTGAGGACTCTCCAGAATTTCCCTTATCAGTATTGGCAGGGGAGACTCAAGAAACTGGAGAGGAGCCCACCTCCTCAGACGAAAACCTACCGTCTGTGGAGTTTTCTGATCTTGAGGTTCACAGGGAAAACTTTGCCACAGAACAGTTGAAAGACCCCGCCCTAATAAAGGCACGGGAAAACGTAGTGAAAATAGATGGCGAGTTAGTGAACCCAGATAATACCTGCACTTACCCATACTTCAGCGTAGAGAAGGACCTACTGTATCGGGTGGCAAAAAGGGCAGAAGAAACCGTTGAGCAGCTTGTGGTGCCCAAACCTTACAGGAAGTTGGTGTTGGAGTTGGCCTATGGGCACATTCTTGGAGGTCATCTGGGGACAGAGAAAACCCAAGAGAGGGTATTACAGAGATTCTATTGGCCGGGGGTGATGAAGGACATAGAAAATTATTGTTCCTCCTGCCCTGTGTGTCAGAGGTCGGCCCCGATGCCACATTTCCGTAGCCCGCTGGTCCCTCTACCCATCATTGAGGTCCCGTTTGAGAGGATCGCCATGGATTTGGTAGGTCCTATAATCAAGTCCGCTAGGGGGCACCAGTACATATTAGTTATAATGGACTATGCCACCCGTTATCCAGAAGCGATCCCTCTCCGAAATACCTCGGCCAAAACCATAGCCAAAGAGCTATCTCTTGTGTTTAGCCGGGTGGGTATTTGTAAAGAACTGCTTACGGACCAAGGTACACCCTTTATGTCCCGGGTTATGAAGGAGCTGTGTAAATTGTTCAAAGTGACGCAATTACGTACATCTGTGTATCACCCCCAAACCGATGGGCTGGTTGAAAGGTTCAACAAAACCCTAAAACAAATGTTGAAGAAAGTGGTGGATAGAGATGGAAAGGATTGGGACTGTCTACTTCCTTATCTGATGTTTGCTATTAGGGAGGTGCCCCAATCCTCTACGGGATTCTCCCCCTTTGAGTTACTGTATGGGAGACACCCAAGAGGGCTGTTGGATATTGCCAAGGAAACTTGGGAAAGTGAGAGTTCTCCCCACAGGAGTGTGATTGAGCATGTCGCCCTGATGCAAGACCGAATTGCACAGGTAATGCCCATCGTGAAGGAACATTTGGCCCAAGCGCAGTTAGCACAGCAGAGAGTGTACAACCGTGGAGCCAAGACCCGTACCTTTTCCCCAGGGGATAGGATACTGGTACTTGTCCCTACGGTTGAAAGTAAATTCCTTGCCAAATGGCAAGGCCCCTACGAGATAATGGAAAAAGTGAGCGAAGTAAATTACAAGGTCAGACAACCAGGAAGGCGAAAGCCCGAACAGATCTATCACGTTAATGTGTTGAAAGCCTGGAGGGATAGAGAGTCCCTAGTCGCAGACACTTGGTCACCAGCTCAAACTGGTTGCGTGATTCCGGAGGTTGGAATAGCAGCCACCTTGTCACAACCCCAACAACAGGAGGTTAAGGAGTTTGTGCTTCGCAACAAGGAGGTATTCTCTGAGCTGCCGGGACAAACATCTGGGGTAGAGCATGACATCATTACCCCGCCCGGTGAAAGGGTGAAGTTAAAACCCTATCGGATCCCAGAGGCCCGACGGGAGGCAATACGGGAGGAAGTACAGAAAATGCTGAACTTAGGGGTGATAGAGGAGTCCCAAAGTGATTGGTCTAGTCCCATTGTGTTGGTGCCTAAACCGGATGGGAGCTGGCGATTTTGTAACGATTTTCGACAGTTGAACAAAGTTACAAAATTTGACACCTACCCCATGCCACGTATAGATGAGTTGATCGACCGGCTGGGAACAGCCCGATACATGACGACTCTTGACCTCACAAAAGGGTATTGGCAAATCCCCCTGGCCAAGTCGGCCAAAGAGAAAACCGCATTTGTAACCCCAGACGGGGCGTTCCAATATAAAAGAATGCCGTTCGGGTTACAGAATGCGCCGGCCACATTCCAGCGGAAAATGGACCAGATGCTGAGGCCCCATCGGAAGTATGCTGCGGCTTACCTGGATGACATAATTGTCCATAGCACAGATTGGGCCTCACATCTGCCAAAAGTGCAAGCAGTCCTGGACTCTGTTCGGGAAGCGGGGTTTACGGCTAACCCCAAGAAGTGTACCATTGGGCAGGAGGAGGCCAAATATCTTGGGTACACCATTGGGAGGGGAGTAATAAAACCCCAACTCAACAAAGTCGAGGCCATCCAGAGTTGGCCACGTCCCAACAGCAAGAAGCAGGTACGAGCCTTTCTGGGAATCGCTGGGTATTATCGGCGATTCATTCCCCATTTTGCTTCTAAGGCTGTGCCCCTAACCAACCTGACGAAGGGGAAAGGGTCGGTCATGATTAAATGGACCCCCGAGGCTGAGGCAGCATTCCAATTCTTGAAACAAGCCTTATGTAGCCAGCCAGTGTTGTACTCACCCGACTTCTCTAAAGACTTTGTCGTACAAAGTGATGCGTCAGATGTGGGGTTAGGAGCAGTATTGTCCCAGGTCTGGAACGGGGAAGAGCACCCAGTCATTTACCTCAGCAGGAAGTTGAAGTCCCATGAGGTAAATTACGCCACCGTTGAAAAGGAGTGTTTAGCGGTGAAGTGGGCTCTAGATTCCCTTCGGTACTACCTGCTAGGTAGGCACTTTGACATGGTTACGGATCACGCTCCGTTAAAGTGGATGGCTCAAAACAAAGAAACAAATAGAAGAGTGAATAGGTGGTTCCTGGCCCTCCAGGAATTCAACTTCACAGTAAAGCATCGCCCTGGCGTTCAAATGGGGAATGTGGATGCTTTGTCTCGAGTACATGAATGCCTGATTGCTGGTGTTCCAACCCCGAGGTTAAAACAAGAGGGGGGGTATGTGACAGCAGGAAGGTAAAGTCACCTGGTTGCATCCAGGGGGGTAGATATATTTCGCCCAGATTCAGGCTTTACGCCGACTTATACAACTAGGTGGAGAGTTGTATAAGGCTAGTGGGCTCATGGATGACTCATACCTCTAGGGAGAGTGTGGGGCGTCGTGCAGACAGAGATGAGGAGACCAGCTGAAGCTTGTCAGCTCATTTAGGCCTCTATAAGAACTCCCAGCTTCATTAGATGTTAGCTCATGCCTGGAACCAGACCTGTGTTGACTGTCTAGGGAGAGTGAACCCCTGTGCGGTGAGACAAAGCCTGTGTGGCTATTGGCTTGGACATTTAAAACCAGGGACTTAGGGACTAGGACAGCACTAGGCTGATCCCAGTTGTTAGTTAGGAAACCTGTATGTTTAGTCAGAGGTCAAGTTGACCAGGATTTATTTTGTTTATGTTTCTTTTGCTTTGCTGTGTTTTGTCACTGTAAATAGAAAATAAACCGCACCTTTTTGATTTTGAAAACCACAACCACCGTTTGCTGGGCCTGTTTTTGTGTGGGGAGCCCATCTCGGGGGTCACACACACCCGCTGCCGAGCTAACCCCCTCACAGTAGGAAGAGTGTCAGTTTCTTTCACTGTGATAATCCTTGTTTCTAGGGACAGGGAAGGACAGTGAGGGAAATTATCCTTGTGCTATAGTGTGCTAAAGCATTGATCATCAACCATCTTTAAAAAAACATTTTTTCTAGGGACAGAAAACTATAGGTAGGAAGAGTGTCAGTTTCTTTCACTGTGATAATCCTTGTTTCTAGGGACAGGGAAGGACAGTGAGGGAAATTCTCCTTGTGCTATACTGTGCTAAAGCATTGATCATCAACCATCTTTAAAAAATAATTTTTTCTAGGGACAGAAAACTATAGGTAGGGAGAGTGTCAGTGTGTTTTACTGTGATAATCCTTGTTTCTAGGGACAGGGAAGGACAGTGAGGGAAATTCTCCTTGTGCTATAGTGTGCTAAAGCATTGATCATCAACCATCTTTAAAAAAACATTTTTTCTAGGGACAGAAAACTATAGGTAGGAAGAGTGTCAGTTTCTTTCACTGTGCTAATCCTTGTTTCTAGGGACAGGGAAGGACAGTGAGGGAAATTCTCCTTGTGCTATAGTGTGCTAAAGCATTGATAATCAACCATCTTTAAAAAAATATTTTTTCTAGGGACAGAAAACTATAGGTAGGAAGAGTGTCAGTTTCTTTCACTGTGAAAATCCTTGTTTCTAGGGACAGGGAAGGACAGTGAGGGAAATTTTCCTTGTGCTATAGTGTGCTAAAGCATTGATCATCAACCGTCTTTAAAAAAACATTTTTTCTAGGGACAGAAAACTATAGGTAGGAAGAGTGTCAGTTTCTTTCACTGTGATAATCCTTGTTTCTAGGGACAGGGAAGGACAGTGAGGGAAATTCTCCTTGTGCTATAGTGTGCTAAAGCATTGATCATCAACCATCTTTAAAAAAACATTTTTTCTAGGGACAGAAAACTATAGGTAGGAAGAGTGTCAGTTTCTTTCACTGTGATAATCCTTGTTTCTAGGGACAGGGAAGGACAGTGAGGGAAATTCTCCTTGTGCTATAGTGTGCTAAAGCATTGATCATCAACCATCTTTAAAAAAACATTTTTTCTAGGGACAGAAAACTATAGGTAGGAAGAGTGTCAGTTTCTTTCACTGTGATAATCCTTGTTTCTAGGGACAGGGAAGGACAGTGAGGGAAATTCTCCTTGTGCTATAGTGTGCTAAAGCATTGATCATCAACCATCTTTAAAAAAACATTTTTTCTAGGGACAGAAAACTATAGGTAGGAAGAGTGTCAGTTTATTTCACTGTGATAATCCTTGTTTCTAGGGACAGGGAAGGACAGTGAGGGAAATTCTCCTTGTGCTATAGTGTGCTAAAGCATTGATCATCAACCATCTTTAAAAAAACATTTTTTCTAGGGACAGAAAACTATAGGTAGGAAGAGTGTCAGTTTCTTTCACTGTGATAATCCTTGTTTCTAGGGACAGGGAAGGACAGTGAGGGAAATTCTCCTTGTGCTATAGTGTGCTAAAGCATTGATCATCAACCATCTTTAAAAAAACATTTTTTCTAGGGACAGAAAACTATAGGTAGGGAGAGTGTCAGTTTCTTTCACTGTGATAATCCTTGTTTCTAGGGACAGGGAAGGACAGTGAGGGAAATTCTCCTTGTGCTATAGTGTGCTAAAGCATTGATCATCAACCATCTTTAAAAAAAAAAATTTCTAGGGACAGAAAACTATAGGTAGGAAGAGTGTCAGTTTCTTTCACTGTGATAATCCTTGTTTCTAGGGACAGGGAAGGACAGTGAGGGAAATTCTCCTTGTGCTATAGTGTGCTAAAGCATTGATCATCAACCATCTTTAAAAAAACATTTTTTCTAGGGACAGAAAACTATAGGTAGGAAGAGTGTCAGTTTCTTTCACTGTGATAATCCTTGTTTCTAGGGACAGGGAAGGACAGTGAGGGAAATTCTCCTTGTGCTATAGTGTGCTAAAGCATTGATCATCAACCATCTTTAAAAAAAAAAATTTCTAGGGACAGAAAACTATAGGTAGGAAGAGTGTCAGTTTCTTTCACTGTGATAATCCTTGTTTCTAGGGACAGGGAAGGACAGTGAGGGAAATTCTCCTTGTGCTATAGTGTGCTAAAGCATTGATCATCAACCATCTTTAAAAAAACATTTTTTCTAGGGACAGAAAACTATAGGTAGGGAGAGTGTCAGTTTCTTTCACTGTGATAATCCTTGTTTCTAGGGACAGGGAAGGACAGTGAGGGAAATTATCCTTGTGCTATAGTGTGCTAAAGCATTGATCATCAACCATCTTTAAAAAAACATTTTTTCTAGGGACAGAAAACTATAGGTAGGAAGAGTGTCAGTTTCTTTCACTGTGATAATCCTTGTTTCTAGGGACAGGGAAGGACAGTGAGGGAAATTCTCCTTGTGCTATAGTGTGCTAAAGCATTGATCATCAACCATCTTTAAAAAAACATTTTTTCTAGGGACAGAAAACTATAGGTAGGGAGAGTGTCAGTTTCTTTCACTGTGATAATCCTTGTTTCTAGGGACAGGGAAGGACAGTGAGGGAAATTCTCCTTGTGCTATAGTGTGCTAAAGCATTGATCATCAACCATCTTTAAAAAAACATTTTTTCTAGGGACAGAAAACTATAGGTAGGAAGAGTGTCAGTTTCTTTCACTGTGATAATTCTTGTTTCTAGGGACAGAGAAGGACAGTGAGGGAAATTCTCCTTGTGCTATACTGTGCTAAAGCATTGATCATCAACCATCTTTAAAAAAACATTTTTTCTAGGGACAGAAAACTATAGGTAGGGAGAGTGTCAGTTTCTTTCACTGTGATAATCCTTGTTTCTAGGGACAGGGAAGGACAGTGAGGGAAATTATCCTTGTGCTATAGTGTGCTAAAGCATTGATCATCAACCATCTTTAAAAAAACATTTTTTCTAGGGACAGAAAACTATAGGTAGGAAGAGTGTCAGTTTCTTTCACTGTGATAATCCTTGTTTCTAGGGACAGGGAAGGACAGTGAGGGAAATTCTCCTTGTGCTATACTGTGCTAAAGCATTGATCATCAACCATCTTTAAAAAATAATTTTTTCTAGGGACAGAAAACTATAGGTAGGGAGAGTGTCAGTGTGTTTTACTGTGATAATCCTTGTTTCTAGGGACAGGGAAGGACAGTGAGGGAAATTCTCCTTGTGCTATAGTGTGCTAAAGCATTGATCATCAACCATCTTTAAAAAAACATTTTTTCTAGGGACAGAAAACTATAGGTAGGAAGAGTGTCAGTTTCTTTCACTGTGCTAATCCTTGTTTCTAGGGACAGGGAAGGACAGTGAGGGAAATTCTCCTTGTGCTATAGTGTGCTAAAGCATTGATAATCAACCATCTTTAAAAAAATATTTTTTCTAGGGACAGAAAACTATAGGTAGGAAGAGTGTCAGTTTCTTTCACTGTGAAAATCCTTGTTTCTAGGGACAGGGAAGGACAGTGAGGGAAATTCTCCTTGTGCTATAGTGTGCTAAAGCATTGATCATCAACCGTCTTTAAAAAAACATTTTTTCTAGGGACAGAAAACTATAGGTAGGAAGAGTGTCAGTTTCTTTCACTGTGATAATCCTTGTTTCTAGGGACAGGGAAGGACAGTGAGGGAAATTCTCCTTGTGCTATAGTGTGCTAAAGCATTGATCATCAACCATCTTTAAAAAAACATTTTTTCTAGGGACAGAAAACTATAGGTAGGAAGAGTGTCAGTTTCTTTCACTGTGATAATCCTTGTTTCTAGGGACAGGGAAGGACAGTGAGGGAAATTCTCCTTGTGCTATAGTGTGCTAAAGCATTGATCATCAACCATCTTTAAAAAAACATTTTTTCTAGGGACAGAAAACTATAGGTAGGAAGAGTGTCAGTTTCTTTCACTGTGATAATCCTTGTTTCTAGGGACAGGGAAGGACAGTGAGGGAAATTCTCCTTGTGCTATAGTGTGCTAAAGCATTGATCATCAACCATCTTTAAAAAAACATTTTTTCTAGGGACAGAAAACTATAGGTAGGAAGAGTGTCAGTTTCTTTCACTGTGATAATCCTTGTTTCTAGGGACAGGGAAGGACAGTGAGGGAAATTCTCCTTGTGCTATAGTGTGCTAAAGCATTGATCATCAACCATCTTTAAAAAAACATTTTTTCTAGGGACAGAAAACTATAGGTAGGAAGAGTGTCAGTTTCTTTCACTGTGATAATCCTTGTTTCTAGGGACAGGGAAGGACAGTGAGGGAAATTCTCCTTGTGCTATAGTGTGCTAAAGCATTGATCATCAACCATCTTTAAAAAAACATTTTTTCTAGGGACAGAAAACTATAGGTAGGGAGAGTGTCAGTTTCTTTCACTGTGATAATCCTTGTTTCTAGGGACAGGGAAGGACAGTGAGGGAAATTCTCCTTGTGCTATAATGTGCTAAAGCATTGATCATCAACCATCTTTAAAAAAAAAAATTTCTAGGGACAGAAAACTATAGGTAGGAAGAGTGTCAGTTTCTTTCACTGTGATAATCCTTGTTTCTAGGGACAGGGAAGGACAGTGAGGGAAATTCTCCTTGTGCTATAGTGTGCTAAAGCATTGATCATCAACCATCTTTAAAAAAACATTTTTTCTAGGGACAGAAAACTATAGGTAGGAAGAGTGTCAGTTTCTTTCACTGTGATAATCCTTGTTTCTAGGGACAGGGAAGGACAGTGAGGGAAATTCTCCTTGTGCTATAGTGTGCTAAAGCATTGATCATCAACCATCTTTAAAAAAAAAAAATTTCTAGGGACAGAAAACTATAGGTAGGAAGAGTGTCAGTTTCTTTCACTGTGATAATCCTTGTTTCTAGGGACAGGGAAGGACAGTGAGGGAAATTCTCCTTGTGCTATAGTGTGCTAAAGCATTGATCATCAACCATCTTTAAAAAAACATTTTTTCTAGGGACAGAAAACTATAGGTAGGGAGAGTGTCAGTTTCTTTCACTGTGATAATCCTTGTTTCTAGGGACAGGGAAGGACAGTGAGGGAAATTATCCTTGTGCTATAGTGTGCTAAAGCATTGATCATCAACCATCTTTAAAAAAACATTTTTTCTAGGGACAGAAAACTATAGGTAGGAAGAGTGTCAGTTTCTTTCACTGTGATAATCCTTGTTTCTAGGGACAGGGAAGGACAGTGAGGGAAATTCTCCTTGTGCTATAGTGTGCTAAAGCATTGATCATCAACCATCTTTAAAAAAACATTTTTTCTAGGGACAGAAAACTATAGGTAGGGAGAGTGTCAGTTTCTTTCACTGTGATAATCCTTGTTTCTAGGGACAGGGAAGGACAGTGAGGGAAATTCTCCTTGTGCTATAGTGTGCTAAAGCATTGATCATCAACCATCTTTAAAAAAACATTTTTTCTAGGGACAGAAAACTATAGGTAGGAAGAGTGTCAGTTTCTTTCACTGTGATAATTCTTGTTTCTAGGGACAGAGAAGGACAGTGAGGGAAATTCTCCTTGTGCTATACTGTGCTAAAGCATTGATCATCAACCATCTTTAAAAAAACATTTTTTCTAGGGACAGAAAACTATAGGTAGGGAGAGTGTCAGTTTCTTTCACTGTGATAATCCTTGTTTCTAGGGACAGGGAAGGACAGTGAGGGAAATTCTCCTTGTGCTATAGTGTGCTAAAGCATTGATCATCAACCATCTTTAAAAAAACATTTTTTCTAGGGACAGAAAACTATAGGTAGGAAGAGTGTCAGTTTCTTTCACTGTGATAATCCTTGTTTCTAGGGACAGGGAAGGACAGTGAGGGAAATTCTCCTTGTGCTATACTGTGCTAAAGCATTCCTCATCAACCATCTTTGAAATCCTTGTTTTTTGGACAGTCAGGGAAATTGTCGTTGTGCTATTCTATGCGAAAGCAATCATCCTCAACCATATTTAGAAATCCTTAAGTAAAGGGACAGAGAAGGACACCTGAAGGTAGCCCTTATTGCTTTTTTCCCATCTCCCTGCAGGCCATCTATTAGAATGTCTGGAAGGCAAACAAGGAGAGGCAGACAGTCAGGAGGCAATAAAAGAGGGCAAGCAGGCTCTGTGTCTGGGGGCAACAGTGCTGGTCGTGGACGCGGTGCATTGTCATCAGCACATGGCCATGGGACACGCTTGTCCTTCTTTTCGGCAGCTGGACATGTTGAGCCACATCATGCCGAAGACTTGGTAGAGTGGATGACCAAGCCCTCCTCCTCCTCCTCATCCTCTCTCACCCAGGCTCAGGGTACTGGCAAAGCAGCTGCCAAAGCGTCCTCTTCCCTGGTATCAATGTCAGACTCATCATCAGTCACTCCTTCCCTAGACCCACCATGTCCTCCTCCTGAGGAGTCCCCCGAACTGTTTGTGCACAGTGTTGGGTACATGCTCCAGGAGGATGCCCAGCGTTTCGAAGGGTCTGATGATGAAACCCAGCTACAGGAAGGCAGTAGCGTGAGAGCAGACAGAGGGGATGCTCAAGAAGGACACCAATCTGGCAGTCATGTTCCAGCAGCTGCAGCATACTGCCAGATTGGCTCCAGTGATGAGGAGGGAGGGGATGATGAGGTCACTGACTCCACGTGGGTGCCTAATAGGAGAGAGGAGGAGGAGGATGAGGAGGAGGCACATCTCCAACGAGGCAGGATGCCCTTTGGTGGCCAGCGTAAGGGCAGTACACCGACGGAATCACACCGCAGAGCTCCGCCTGTGCAGGGCGCTGCCTCTGCCCGTCATTCAAAAAGTTCTTTGGTGTGGGCCTTTTTTGAGGCTAGTGCATCAGATCGCACAGCTGCTGTTTGCAACATATGTCTCAAGCGTATATCGCGTGGCCAAAACATCAGCCGCTTGGGTTCCACATGCCTGACCAGACATATGTTGACCTGCCATGCAGCTCGTTGGCAAGCCTACCTCAAAGACCCACACCAAAGAACAAAGCAGACCTCTCCTTGCACCGCATCAGCTGGGATCTCCAACCCCACTATAACTTCAGTCCTCTCTGAAACATGCACTGAGAGGAATGAAGGTGTAGAATAGTGATGAGCCGAACACCCCCGGGTTCGGTTCGCACCAGAACCCGCGAACGGACCGAAAGTTCGAACGAACATTAGAACCCTATTAAATACAATGGATGCGAACGTTCGAATTCTAAAGTGCTAATTATAAAAACTATTATGCATGTTATTGTCCTAAAAAGGGTTTGGGAACCCGGGTTCTGCACCAGGGGACATGTATCAATGCAAAAATAAGTTTTAAAAACGGTCGTTTTCCGGGAGCAGTCATTTTAATGATGCATAAAGTGAAAAAAAAAAGTCAAATATTCCTTTAAATATGGTACCTGGGGGGTGTCTAAAGTATGCCTGTGAAGTGCCACGTGTTTCCCGTGTTTAGAACTGTCCCTGCACAAAATGACACTTCTAAAGGAAAAAAAAGCCATTTAAAACTGCTTGCGGCTTTAATGTAATGTCTGGTCCCGGTAATATGGATGAAAATCTTTAAGAAAAATGGCATAGCTACCCCATGACCCCCCCCCTACCCCAGCCCATTACCAGCCCCTTTGGGTCTTGTATGGATATTAAGGGGAACCCCGCACATAAAATAAAAAAGGCCCTATATACTCTGAACAGCCGTATACAGGCGGTGCATACAAGACAGGGACTGTAGGTTTGTTCTTATGTAGAATCTGTTTGTAATTTTGAACAGGTACATTGTTGAAGTGTAGCTCCAGACCAAAAATCTATTTTTAAACTTTTTGGAAAACATAGGTAAGGGTTATCACCCCTGTAACATTTGTTTTGCTGTCTGTGCCCCTGTTCAGAACATTTCACCTCACTTTCCGTCCTAATGACAACTGTTTTTGAAATGTGGTGTTTTTCTTGAAACAAGGATTGCTGATAAAGCATCAGTACAGAGGAGACACCTTTCTCCCATATTTATTCTTACAGGAGAGAATTTTCCTTCCTAGTGGTAGATTTCCTCTCACTTCCTGTTGTCTTCTTGCGTTTGCAAGTAGGAGTCGTTTGTAAGTTGGATGTTTGAAAGTAGGGACCTGCCGTATATACTCTGCAGAAATAGGCCCCTTAGTTGTTGGTGTTGGCACAACACTGTAAGCACTCACAGTTACTCTTGGTTGGTGCTGGAACGCCCTGCTGTCAACTATTATATCAGGAATTTTAATTACATATAATTGTTGAACAGTGGTAGTAAAAATTGGGCCTTTGATGGTGGTGCTGGTGCCACAACACTGTAAGCCCTGACAGTTACTCTTGGTGGGTGCAGCAATGGGCCCTGCTGTGAATTATTAGATCAAGAATTGTAATTACATGCCCCTGTTGAACAGGGGCTGAAAAATTGGGCCTTAGGCACTGGTGGCACAACACTGCAACCCTTCACAGATACTGTACTTGGAGCACAGCAATGAGCCCTGTTGCAAAGTATTGCTTCAAAAATTGTAATGACACGCCCCTGTTAAACAGGGGCTGAAAAATTGGGCCTTAGGCACTGGTGGCACAACACTGCAACTCCTCACAGATACTGTACTTGGAGCACAGCAATGAGCCCTGTTGCAAAGTATTGCTTCAAAAATTGTAATTACACGCCCCTGTTAAACAGGGGCTGAAAAATTGGGCGTTAGGCACTGGTGGCGGCACCCATAAACAAAAATGATCTTACAAGCTATCATCATCAATCGTATCATTGAGGACTCGGAGGAGGAGGATAGCCAGTCAACATAACAGCACAGGCACTCAGCATCAGCATCAGTCTTGAAGGGATGTGACATTTTAAAATCAATTAGTCTGTTATATCAGCATCAGGTGTGTGGTAGCTGGTGGTGATCCAAGACTGGTTCATCTTGATGAAAGTCAGTCGATCAACCGAGTCGGTGGACAGGCGCACCCTGTGATCCGTGACAAATCCTCCAGCAGCACTGAATGTGCGTTCCGAAAGAACGCTGGATGCAGGACAGGCCAGTAGCTCAATTGCATACTGTGCAAGCTCTGGCCAGTGATCCATCCTCAAGACCCAGTAAGCCAGAGGATTTTCGGTGGGGAAGGTGTCCAAGTCTGACCTTGCCCCTAGATATTCCTGCACCATGTTTATCAGACGCTGGCGATGGTTGCTGGAACCGATCATACTTTGGGGCTGCGGACTAAAGAATTGTCTGAACGCATCGGTCAGACGGCCACCTTCCCCACCGCTCCTTCTTTGACTGGCCGAAGCCTCAGCAACTCGTTGTCCAGGACCAGGAGTTTGCAACCTCCCAGTCTCTGGGAACGCGTTGCACAGACCTTTCTGCAAGGCCTCCCGGAGTTGTCTCATCCTCTGCTCCCTCTGCGACGGTAACATAAGGTCCGCAACCTTACCCTTGTACCGTGGATCAAGGAGAGTGGCCAGCCAGTAATGGTCCCTCTCCTTGATCCGAAGAATACGAGGATCCTTCCGCAGACTTTGCAGGATCAGGGAGGCCATGCAGCGTAGGTTTGCTGAGGCATTCGCTCCGGAGTCCTCTGGGTCACTAAGGACGACATGATCCGCAGCCACCTCCTCCCAGCCACGTACAAGTCCACTGGTTTCTTGGGACTGTAAATCATCCCTAAAAGACTGCTGCTGATGATGCTGAGTGCCAGCCTCCACCTCCATGCTGACACAATCCTCCTCCTCCTCCTCCTCCTCCTCCTCCTCTTCCTGTGCGATGGGTGGGACAGAAGGAACACTGTCTGGGTAAAGGGGGCCTTGAGAGGCAAGGAAGTCCTCCTCTTCCTGCCTCTGTTCTGCCTCAAGTGCCCTGTCCATTATTCCACGCAGCGTGTGCTCCAACAGGTGGACAAGAGGTACAGTGTCACTGATGCATGCACTGTCACTGCTCACCATCCTCGTGGCCTCCTCAAATGGTGCCAGGACAGTGCATGCATCCCTGATCATGCCCCACTGGCGTGGAGAAAAAAAACCAAGCTCCCCTGACCCTGTCCTGGTGCCGTAGTCGCACAGGTACTCATTGATGGCCCTCTGCTGCGTGTGCAGCCGCTGCAGCATGGCCAACGTTGAGTTCCACCTGGTGGGCATGTCACATATAAGGCGGTTCTTGGGCAGGTTCAACTCCTTTTGCAGCTCAGCCAGGCGAGCACTGGCATTATAAGATCTGCGGAAATGCACACAGACTTTCCTGGCCTGCCTCAGGACATCCTGTAAGCCCGGGTACCTGCCCAAGAAGCGCTGCACCACCAGGTTAAGGACGTGAGCCACACAGGGCACATGGGTCAGTTGTCCCTGTCGGAGGGCGGAGAGGAGGTTGGTGCCATTGTCGCAAACCACCATTCCTGGCTTAAGCTGGCGTGGCGTCAACCACCTCTCGGCCTGGCCCTGCAGAGCAGACAGGACCTCTGCCCCAGTGTGGCTTCTGTCCCCCAAACACACCAGCGCAAGCACGGCATGGCATCTTTTTGCCTGCGTACTTGCGTAGCCCCGTGAACGGCTACGGAGCACCGCTGGTTCATAGGACAAACCACAGGAAGAGGCCATGGAGGAAGAAGAAGAGGAGGGGGTGGAGGAGAGAGGTGTGTCACAACCAGTAGTAGCATTTTGGAGGCGTGGCGGTGGGACAACCTCCAACACTACTGCACCTTGTCCTGAATCCTTCCCAGCTGCCAAAAGAGTGACCCAATGGGCCGTGAAAGAAAGGTAACGTCCCTGTCCATGCCTGCTGGACCATGAGTCAGCGGTAATATGCACCTTACCGCTGACCGCCCTGTCCAGCGAGGCCAAGACATTGCCTTCCACATGCCGGTAGAGAGCCGGAATAGCCTTCCGTGAGAAAAAGTGGCGTTTGGGAACCTGCCACTGAGGAACCGCACATTGCACAAACTCACGGAAGGGGGCCGAGTCTACCAACTGAAAAGGCAGCAGTTGAAGCGCTAGCAATTTAGCCAAGCTAGCATTCAACCGCTGGGCATGTGGATGGCTGGGAGTGAACTTCTTTCGACGGTCCAGCAGCTGGGGCAGGGAAATTTGCCTGCTAGAATCGGACGTCGGTGTACTGCTAGCAGAGTGGGCGCAAGTACTTGGCTGTGACACACCTAATTCTACACCTTCATTCCTCTCAGTGCATGTTTCAGAGAGGACTGAAGTTATAGTGGGGTTGGAGATCCCAGCTGATGCGGTGCAAGGAGAGGTCCGCTTTGTTCTTTGGTGTGGGTCTTTGAGGTAGGCTTGCCAACGAGCTGCATGGCAGGTCAACATATGTCTGGTCAGGCATGTGGTACCCAAGCGGCTGATGTTTTGGCCACGCGATATACGCTTGAGACATATGTTGCAAACAGCAGCTGTGCGATCTGATGCACTAGCCTCAAAAAAGGCCCACACCAAAGAACTTTTTGAATGACGGGCAGAGGCAGCGCCCTGCACAGGCGGAGCTCTGCGGTGTGATTCCGTCGGTGTACTGCCCTTACGCTGGCCACCAAAGGGCATCCTGCCTCGTTGGAGATGTGCCTCCTCCTCATCCTCCTCCTCCTCCTCTCTCCTATTAGGCACCCACGTGGAGTCATTGACCTCATCATCCCCTCCCTCCTCATCACTGGAGCCAATCTGGCAGTATGCTGCAGCTGCTGGAACATGACTGCCAGATTGGTGTCCTTCTTGAGCATCCCCTCTGTCTGCTCTCACGCTACTGCCTTCCTCTAGCTGGGTTTCATCATCAGACCCTTCGAAACGCTGGGCATCCTCCTGGAGCATGTACCCAACACTGTGCTGAAACAGTTCGGGGGACTCCTCAGGAGGAGGACATGGTGGGTCTAGGGAAGGAGTGACTGATGATGAGTCTGACATTGATACCAGGGAAGAGGACGCTTTGGCAGCTGCTTTTCCAGTACCCTGAGCCTGGGTGAGAGAGGATGAGGAGGAGGAGGAGGGCTTGGTCATCCACTCTACCAAGTCTTCGGCATGATGTGGCTCAACATGTCCAGCTGCCGAAAAGAAGGACAAGCGTGTCCCATGGCCATGTGCTGATGACAATGCACCGCGTCCACGACCAGCACTGTTGCCCCCAGACACAGAGCCTGCTTGCCCTCTTTTATTGCCTCCTGACTGTCTGCCTCTCCTTGTTTGCCTTCCAGACATTCTAATAGATGGCCTGCAGGGAGATGGGAAAAAAGCAATAAGGGCTACCTTCAGGTGTCCTTCTCTGTCCCTTGAAACAAGGACTTTCACAGTGAAAGAAACTGACACTGTCCCTACCTAGAGTTTTCTGTCCCTAGAATAAATGTTTTTTTTAATCACAATATAGCACAAGGAAAATTAACTCACTGTCCTTACAGGTCCCTGGAAACAAGGACTTGCAGAGTGAAAGAAAAAAAACACTCTCCCTACCTACAGTTTTCTGTCCCTAGAAAAAATGTTTTTTTTAATCACAATATAGCACAAGGAAAATTAACTCACTGTCCTTACAGGTCCCTGGAAACAAGGACTTGCAGAGTGAAAGAAACTGACACTGTCCCTACCTAGAGTTTTCTGTCCCTAGAATAAATGTTTTTTTTAAGCACAATATAGCACAAGGACAATTAACTCACTGTCCTTACAGGTCCCTGGAAACAAGGACTTGCAGAGTGAAAGAAAAAAAACACTCTCCCTACCTACAGTTTTCTGTCCCTATAAAAAATGTTTTTTTTAAGCACAATATAGCACAAGTAAAATTAACTCACTGTCCTTACAGGTCCCTGGAAACAAGGACTTGCAGAGTGAAAGAAAAAAAACACTCTCCCTACCTACAGTTTTCTGTCCCTAGAAAAAATGTTTTTTTTAATCACAATATAGCACAAGGAAAATTAACTCACTGTCCTTACAGGTCCCTGGAAACAAGGACTTGCAGAGTGAAAGAAACTGACACTGTCCCTACCTAGAGTTTTCTGTCCCTAGAATAAATGTTTTTTTTAATCACAATATAGCACAAGGAAAATTAACTCACTGTCCTTACAGGTCCCTGGAAACAAGGACTTGCAGAGTGAAAGAAACTGACACTGTCCCTACCTAGAGTTTTCTGTCCCTAGAATAAATGTTTTTTTTAAGCACAATATAGCACAAGGACAATTAACTCACTGTCCTTACAGGTCCCTGGAAACAAGGACTTGCAGAGTGAAAGAAAAAAAACACTCTCCCTACCTACAGTTTTCTGTCCCTATAAAAAATGTTTTTTTTAAGCACAATATAGCACAAGTAAAATTAACTCACTGTCCTTACAGGTCCCTGGAAACAAGGACTTGCAGAGTGAAAGAAAAAAAACACTCTCCCTACCTACAGTTTTCTGTCCCTAGAAAAAATGTTTTTTTTAATCACAATATAGCACAAGGAAAATTAACTCACTGTCCTTACAGGTCCCTGGAAACAAGGACTTGCAGAGTGAAAGAAACTGACACTGTCCCTACCTAGAGTTTTCTGTCCCTAGAATAAATGTTTTTTTTAATCACAATATAGCACAAGGAAAATTAACTCACTGTCCTTACAGGTCCCTGGAAACAAGGACTTGCAGAGTGAAAGAAACTGACACTGTCCCTACCTAGAGTTTTCTGTCCCTAGAATAAATGTTTTTTTTAAGCACAATATAGCACAAGGACAATTAACTCACTGTCCTTACAGGTCCCTGGAAACAAGGACTTGCAGAGTGAAAGAAAAAAAACACTCTCCCTACCTACAGTTTTCTGTCCCTAGAAAAAATGTTTTTTTTAATCACAATATAGCACAAGGAAAATTAACTCACTGTCCTTACAGGTCCCTGGAAACAAGGACTTGCAGAGTGAAAGAAACTGACACTGTCCCTACCTAGAGTTTTCTGTCCCTAGAATAAATGTTTTTTTTAATCACAATATAGCACAAGGACAATTAACTCACTGTCCTTACAGGTCCCTGGAAACAAGGACTTGCAGAGTGAAAGAAACTGACACTGTCCCTACCTAGAGTTTTCTGTCCCTAGAATAAATGTTTTTTTTAAGCACAATATAGCACAAGGACAATTAACTCACTGTCCTTACAGGTCCCTGGAAACAAGGACTTGCAGAGTGAAAGAAACTGACACTGTCCCTACCTAGAGTTTTCTGTCCCTAGAATAAATGTTTTTTTTAAGCACAATATAGCACAAGGACAATTAACTCACTGTCCTTACAGGTCCCTGGAAACAAGGACTTGCAGAGTGAAAGAAACTGACACTGTCCCTACCTAGAGTTTTCTGTCCCTAGAATAAATGTTTTTTTTAAGCACACTATAGCAGAAGCACAAAACACACTGACACTCTCCCTACCTATCCTTCTCTTTCCCTAAACTAAAGGAATCCAGGTTAAGCAAGAAAGAAATAACAGTCACTGTCCCTGCCTATGCTACTCTATCCCTGCTCCGGAACACACTACACTAGGCCGCCGTGCTGGCGGCCTTTTATAGTGTGGGGCGTGTACTAAACACCCTCAGCAATAATTGGCCACAGGCATCCTGCCTGTGGCCAATCATTGCTCTCCTCGCTGCCGGCGCTGTGATTGGCCAAGCATGCGGGGTCACAGTGCATGCTTGGCCAATCACAGCGCCTGGATGACACTGCGATGGCGTAGTGCATTGTGGGCCGTTCGCGTCACTCGAATTTGGCGCGAACGGCCCAAATCGTTCGATCTTCGTCGAACGATCGAACAGCCAATGTTCGAGTCGAACGTATGTTCGACTCGAACACGAAGCTCATCCCTAGTGTAGAATTAGGTGTGTCACAGCCAAGTACTTGCGGCCACTCTGCTAGCAGTACACCGACGTCCGATTCTAGCAGGCAAATTTCCCTGCCCCAGCTGCTGGACCGTCGAAAGAAGTTCACTCCCAGCCATCCACATGCCCAGCGGTTGAATGCTAGCTTGGCTAAATTGCTAACGCTTCAACTGCTGTCTTTTCAGTTGGTAGACTCGGCCCCCTTCCGTGAGTTTGTGCAATGTGCGGTTCCTCAGTGGCAGGTTCCCAAACGCCACTTTTTCTCACGGAAGGCTATTCCGGCTCTCTACCGGCATGTGGAAGGCAATGTCTTGGCCTCGCTGGACAGGGCGGTCAGCGGTAAGGTGCATATTACCGCTGACTCATGGTCCAGCAGGCATGGACAGGGACGTTACCTTTCTTTCACGGCCCATTGGGTCACTCTTTTGGCAGCTGGGAAGGATGCAGGACAAGGTGCAGTAGTGTTGGAGGTTGTTCCACCGCCACGCCTCCAAAATGCTACTACTGGTTGTCACACACCTCTCTCCTCCACCCCCTCCTCTTCTTCTTCCTCCATGGCCTCTTCCTGTGCTTTGTCCTCTGAACCAGCGGTGCTCCGTAGCCGTTCAAGGGGCTACGCAAGTATGCAGGCAAAAAGATGCCATGCCGTGCTTGCGCTGGTGTGTTTGGGGGACAGAAGCCACACTGGGGCAGAGGTCCTGTCTGCTCTGCAGGGCCAGGCCGAGAGGTGGTTGACGCCACGCCAGCTTAAGCCAGGAATGGTGGTTTGCGACAATGGCACCAACCTCCTCTCCGCCCTCCGACAGGGACAACTGACCCATGTGCCCTGTGTGGCTCACGTCCTTAACCTGGTGGTGCAGCGGTTCTTGGGCAGGTACCCGGGCTTACAGGATGTCCTGAGGCAGGCCAGGAAAGTCTGTGTGCATTTCCGCAGATCTTATAATGCCAGTGCTTGCCTGGCTGAGCTGCAAAAGGAGTTGAACCTGCCCAAGAACCGCCTTATATGTGACATGCCCACCAGGTGGAACTCAACGTTGGCCATGCTGCAGCGGCTGCACACGCAGCAGAGGGCCATCAATGAGTACCTGTGCGACTACGGCACCAGGACAGGGTCAGGGGAGCTTGGTTTTTTTTTCCACGCCAGTGGGGCATGATCAGGGATGCATGCACTGTCCTGGCACCATTTGAGGAGGCCACGAGGATGGTGAGCAGTGACAGTGCATGCATCAGTGACACTGTACCTCTTGTCCACCTGTTGGAGCACACGCTGCGTGGAATAATGGACAGGGCACTTGAGGCAGAACAGAGGCAGGAAGAGGAGGACTTCCTTGCCTCTCAAGGCCCCCTTTACCCAGACAGTGTTCCTTCTGTCCCACCCATCGCACAGGAAGAGGAGGAGGAGGAGGAGGAGGATTGTGTCAGCATGGAGGTGGAGGCTGGCACTCAGCATCATCAGCAGCAGTCTTTTAGGGATGATTTACAGTCCCAAGAAACCAGTGGACTTGTACGTGGCTGGGAGGAGGTGGCTGCGGATCATGTCGTCCTTAGTGACCCAGAGGACTCCGGACCGAATGCCTCAGCAAACCTACGCTGCATGGCCTCCCTGATTCTGCAAAGTCTGCGGAAGGATCCTCGTATTCTTCGGATCAAGGAGAAGGACCATTACTGGCTGGCCACTCTCCTTGATCCACGGTACAAGGGTAAGGTTGCGGACCTTATGTTACCGTCGCAGAGGGAGCAGAGGATGAGACAACTCCGGGAGGCCTTGCAGAAAGGTCTGTGCAACGCGTTCCCAGAGACTGGGAGGTTACAAACTCCTGGTCCTGGACAACGAGTTGCTGAGGCTTCGGCCAGTCAAAGAAGGAGCGGTGGGGAAGGTGGCCGTCTGACCGATGCGTTCAGACAATTCTTTAGTCCGCAGCCCCAAAGTATGATCGGTTCCAGCAACCATCGCCAGCGTCTGATAAACATGGTGCAGGAATATCTAGGGGCAAGGTCAGACTTGGACACCTTCCCCACCGAAAATCCTCTGGCTTACTGGGTCTTGAGGATGGATCACTGGCCAGAGCTTGCACAGTATGCAATTGAGCTACTGGCCTGTCCTGCATCCAGCGTTCTTTCGGAACGCACATTCAGTGCTGCTGGAGGATTTGTCACGGATCACAGGGTGCACCTGTCCACCGACTCGGTTGATCGACTGACTTTCATCAAGATGAACCAGTCTTGGATCACCACCAGCTACCACACACCTGATGCTGATATAACAGACTAATTGATTTTAACATGTCACATCCCTTCAAGACTGATGCTGATGCTGAGTGCCTGTGCTGTTATGTTGACTGGCTATCCTCCTCCTCCGAGTCCTCAATGATACGATTGATGATGATAGCTTGGAAGATCATTTTTGTTTATGGGTGCCGTCACCAGTGGCTAAGGCCCAATTTTTCAGCCCCTGTTTAACAGGGGCGTGTAATTACAATTTTTTTAGCAATAATTTGCCATAGGGCTCATTGCTGTGCTCCAAGTACAGTATCTGTGAGGGGTTGGAGTGTTGTGCCACCAGTGCCTAAGGCCCAATTTTTCAGCCCCTGTTTAACAGGGGCGTGTCATTACAATTTTTGAAGCAATACTTTGCAACAGGGCTCATTGCTGTGCTCCAAGTACAGTATCTGTGAGGGGTTGTAGTGTTGTGCCACCAGTGCCTAAGGCCCAATTTTTCAGCCCCTGTTCAACAGGGGCATGTAATTACAATTCTTGATCTAATAATTCACAGCAGGGCCCATTGCTGCACCCACCAAGAGTAACTCTGAGGGCTTACAGTGTTGTGGCGACGCCACCACCACCACCACCACGAAAGGCCCAATTTTTCAGCCCCTGTTCAAAAGGGGCATGTAATTACAATTCTTGATCTAATAATTCACAGCAGGGCCCATTCCTGCACCCACCAAGAGTAACTCTGAGGGCTTACAGTGTTGTGGCAACACCACCACCACCACCACCACCACCACGAAAGGCCCAATTTTTCAGCCCCTGTTCAACAGGGGCATGCAATTACAATTCTTGATCTAATAATTCACAGCAGGGCCCATTGCTGCACCCACCAAGAGTAACTGTCAGGGCTTACAGTGTTGTGGCACCAGCACCACCATCAAAGGCCCAATTTTTACTACCACTGTTCAACAATTATATGTAATTAAAATTCCTGATATAATAGTTGACAGCAGGGCGTTCCAGCACCAACCAAGAGTAACTGTGAGTGCTTACAGTGTTGTGCCAACACCAACAACTAAGGGGCCTATTTCTGCAGAGTATATACGGCAGGTCCCTACTTTCAAACATCCAACTTACAAACGACTCCTACTTGCAAACGCAAGAAGACAACAGGAAGTGAGAGGAAATCTACCCCTTGGAAGGAAAATTCTCTCCTGTAAGAATTAATATGGGAGAAAGGTGTCTCCTCTGTACTGATGCTTTATCACCAATCCTTGTTTCAAGAAAAACACCACATTTCAAAAACAGTTGTCATTGGGACGGAAAGTGAGGTGAAATGTTCTGAACAGAGGCACAGACAGCAAAACAAATGTTACAGGGGTGATAACCCTTACCTATGTTTTCCAAAAAGTTTAAAAATAGATTTTTGGGCTGGAGCTACACTTAAACAATGTACCTGTTCAAAATTACAAACAGATTCTACATAAGAACAAACCTACAGTCCCTGTCTTGTATGCACCGCCTGTATACGGCTGTTCAGAGTATATAGGGCCTTTTTTATTTTATGCGCGGGGTTCCCCTTAATATCCATACAAGACCCAAAGGGGCTGGTAATGGGCTGGGGTAGGGGGGGGTCATGGGGTAGCTATGCCATTTTTCTTAAAGATTTTCATCCATATTACCGGGACCAGACATTACATTAAAGCCGCAAGCAGTTTTAAATGGCTTTTTTTTCCTTTAGAAGTGTCATTTTGTGCAGGGACAGTTCTAAACACGGGAAACACGTGGCACTTCACAGGCATACTTTAGACACCCCCCAGGTACGATATTTAAAGGAATATTTGACTTTTTTTTTTTCACTTTATGCATCATTAAAATGACTGCTCCCGAAAAACGTCCGTTTTTAAAACTTCTTTTTGCATTGATACATGTCCCCTGGTGCAGAACCCGGGTTCCCAAACCCTTTTTAGGACAATAACATGCATAATAGTCGTTATAATTAGCACTTTAGAATTCGAACGTTCGCATCCATTGTATTTAATAGGGTTCTAATGTTCGTACGAACTTTCGGTCCGTTCGCGGGTTCTGGTGCGAACCGAACCCGGGGGTGTTCGGCTCATCACTAGTACTCAGAGAGGCGTTCCCCTTTCTGTTGGAGGGTGTGCTCAAATTGGTATATCACCTCAGCTGCCTTTTCCAGTTGCCCGAACTCTTCTTGCAGCATGGTCAAGTAATCATAGGCCGTGCATGTGGCATTGCTGAACCTCAAGTTCTTGAATGCCTCTGTGGCAGCTCCTCTTAAACTCTCACTGATACGTTGCTTTTTCTGGGCCTCAGGTAGTTCCCATCCCTCTAGGGATTGCATGGCTTGCTCTATTCAGACATAAAACTCCTCCTCACCCACTGGTACTGGTTTTCTTCCTGAGAAAATCCTCAGCTTCCTGTACCCAGCCTCTAAACACACTGTGCTGTTTTTTTGGCACTTTGAAACAAAGTCTCCCAGGGCAGTCAAAAGCTCTGGCTCAATCATGTTCACAGGTGAAGGGGAGGCTGTGGGTCCCCGAGCCTGCTCCTTCTGAGAGGGTGTGGATCGTCCTTCCCCTGAAACTCTTGGGTGTACTATCTGGAGTTCTGATTGGTCTCCTAATGGGAAACTCTTCTTTTGGAAACTCTCCAGTATTCCTTCCTTCCACTCCAGAAAGGCATGAGTACTATATGATTCTAGATCCGGCATGAGAGCGACCACCTGTGCTCTCCTTTAAGGGGACAACACTCTCATCATCTCAGTCACCTCCTTCTTGTCCCAATGTCCCCCAGGAAGTTCAATGACTACACTTGCGCTTGAGCGGGCGCAATCTTTTTCGCACCATTGAACTACAACGAAAGGGTCTATCTTGATAGGGGCAGGGATTTCTGCCTGGGTATAGTTGATTTCAGAGTAACAGGATCCCGGACAAGCCCCCACATGTAGCTTTACCCCCGAAGGAGCTGCTGGTTTTGTTTTGGGTCTGTCCTCTGATGCTCAACCCCTTAACTGGCTCGACCCTTCCCTTAGCACAGCTGGTAGCAGAAGAATTGTGAAACCCAATGGTTATGGAGGAACACAATTCTGTATGTAAATATATCACAGTAATTGCACAGATAATGGAAATGTTACCTTTCTCCAATAGGGATCCTTCAGGCACATAAAAGTACTCCACACAGATGTATACTTAAACAAATATACTGTTTACTTTATATTAGAGATAATAGACAGATTAAAACAATGTTATACATATATATGAATATAGATCTAAATGGCTCTGCAGGGCCCTGCGAGAGTCAGTAATATTTTTTTGTAAAAGGATTCTAACAATTGCTAATTTCTATGTTCTATGGATAACAATTCTAAGCTCGCGAGCTCCCCCTAGCGGGCAATATCACCCCGTGTCCCAGCAAAGTAGTTCCTGTCAGGCCTGACACAGATTATTATACTAGGTCCTGGAGGTTGGGAATCTTCGGTAGCAAAACGTTGGTGCACTTATTAATTGTAATCCACAGGAGATGAAGAACATGAACTAAACTCCCGCAATGCTTTTGGGAGTAAAACTGACAGTTAGTGTAACGCCAGTCCTAACTACACAGTTTACACTAACTGCGCTATGTCCTAAGATATATGTGGCTCACTGCTGAGGGTGGCGGTGGGCCTTCTAAAGTCACAGGCCTAACAGAAGGTTGTAGATTCTGGGCAGATGCCCACTCACTCGGACAGGCCTAGTCCGCCTGACACGCTCTGCGGTCGGTACCTTGATCCCCGACCTTTCCACGATACGCGATCTCTGGTTCCTCTCACAGCAGCTGTAGATGCCGGTTTGACAGAACAACTCTGATCCGAATATAGCGCGGACTGGTCACACTGGAAGAGGTCCATCTCTGGCTCGATGATCCTCCGCAAGGTTGTAGGCCCAGGCTTTGGGCCTGGTCACTCTGGCAGCAGGCCTCACACACTTCCCGCTTGGTTGAGAGTGGAGTCCAGAGAGAGCGAGCGCGGCCCCGCCTCTCCTTTAAGTAGCCTCCCCAACAGGCAGTGCAGGGATTGTGATGCATTGTGGGAGTACAGCTGCACTGTGGGTACCATAGTCCACAAAGTATCCACAGCAACGGAGTCTCTCTCTCCCTGTACCCTAAGTTCCACCCGCATTATTCAATATCAAGCCAATAGTCTGTAATGTAGTAACCGGAACTCCGGAGGAGGGTTTTTGATTATATACATATTACAACAGTTCATAACAGTAGAACCCTGCTACACCGGTATCTAGCTTCTTCTCTTCCTCCCGTGCTAGGCCACACCAAGATGGCGGAGGAGACCAAAGCTCTGGTGGTCGCTCCGGACCTCTAGCAACTAAAGCCACGACACTTCAGCATAATGATGGACACACTGCTAGCCATACATGCACAATATTACAATCTGGGCACTCCACCACCTCCACCCAAAGCCCCAGGAAAGACTCACTCACTGATTCCCTGAGACCTGACCCCTTTGCGGCCTTCCCCACAACAGGGCAGCCAGTCTCTGATACCCCTAAATGAAATGCTACTCTCCCTCCAGGCCTCACTACAATCTGATCTCCTGTCCTCCCTTAGCCACTGCAGGCATGAAGTGCAAGAAATAACAACAAAAGCCTGGGGAATTCCCAGGAAAAAACCAAGCCTACTTACCGACCAGCTCGCAGACAACCAATTAACCTGTCTAAACAGAAAAAAATTGCGCCAGTATTAATTAATGAACAATTCTAAGAAAAAATTGTCCTGGGGCTGAGTTGTGTAGAGTATTCACATCACAACAATTACCAACCCTTGCAGCACAAAAGTGAGTCCGTGATTCCCAATTAAAGAAATAGCACATTCACAGATGTAAATCAATGTATAAAAGTAAACGAACCATTCACAAATATGTCAGGACCTGTATAGGATTGGGACTTCTCTACATTAGTTTACCTAAAAAATAATATTAATCATTTAATTTATGAACAAAAATCCTTCGCCAGTAATCTGCGAACATAGGTCAAAAAAGTGATTAGTATACAGCACCCACACAGTACACCTATTCCCAGCCTTTTGACAGGTCTCAAAGGAGATGTTACAATCCTTGCGTGCCGTGGGTCAGAATGAACCAACACTCCTATACCCGGCTGGTAAATCTCCAAGGTGGAATGGGGTATACAGATGGAAAGCCAGCAACATTGACAACGTCCAACTAGTGACGAAACGCGTCTGGGAGCGACGTGCTGACGTCACCATGCTATTCTGAGGGAAGGGTGATCGTGTGTTTGCCGGCCGGAGAATTTTATATGCTCTACAAACGCTGCTTTAATGTAAGTGTTTTTAACTGTATTGAAATAAATTTTATTGTACGTACTACTCTATGGCTGTGTCCTCTCCTTCACAAACGGTTCCGGGTGTTGGTGACCTATGATCGTGAGGATCGGATGAAGGAGAAGGGTTGTGCGCTGTTCATGCATCCTGGTCTATCCATTCAACCAAAGGCCGTGGCTGGGCTACAGCTGATTGTGTATCGGGGGCTTATTTCTGGTAAGCTGCCAATCCGTGTGGTGGAGGGCACTGTCAGTCTGTGTTATCACGTGGTGTTGCTGGCTTTCCATCTGTATACCCCATTCCACCTTGGAGATTTACCAGCCGGGTATAGGAGTGCTGGTTCATTCTGACCCACGGCACGCAAGGATTGTAACATCTCCTTTGAGACCTGTCAAAAGGCTGGGAATAGGTGTACTGTGTGGGTGCTGTATACTAATCAGCCCCTGGACATTTTTTTGACCTATGTTCCCAGATTACTGGTGAAGGATTTTTGTTCATAAATTAAATGATTAATATTATTTTTTAGGTAAACTAATGTAGAGAAGTCCCAATCCTATACAGGTCCTGACATATTTGTGTATGGTTCGTTTACTTTTATACATTGATTTACATCTGTGAATGTGCTATTTCTTTAATTGGGAATCACGGACTCACTTTTGTGCTGCAAGGGTTGGTAATTGTTGTGATGTGAATACTCTACACAACTCAGCCCCAGGACAATTTTTTCTTAGAATTGTTCATTAATTCATACTGGCGCAATTTTTTTCTGTTTAATTTGGTTTGTTTATATCACCATTATTGCTGCCTCAGTTTTATTTGATTTATTTTTCATAATTTTCGTTTTAGTATTAGCGCAGTTTTTTCTTGTCCAATTAACCTGTCTAACAGTATGCGTTAAGAACAGGGGTTTTGTCTGCATGCATTTGCAAACGCATGCGTGAGCCACAGAGCCATGTCACGGCACCCTGGAGTCTGTGGTCCTACACTAAACTATGAGTGTCCCCACAATGGAGGCACATGCATTCTGATGGATAGATGAGGACAGGTGGACTGAAGGGGAGCCACCCCTCCTTAAAGGTACAGGAGCACACCAAACACCCAGCATGTAGCACTATGGCTGCAAAGGTGTTGGTGCGCTGCTGGACCAATACAAACACCAATGTGAAAATAAACTTATCCACTGCCCATATCTATAGCTGGCCATCACAGTAAGCAGCATTGGAAGGCTGAAACAGATAACAACAAAAGCATTGGGGAATGCCCAGGAAAAAACCAAGCCTACTTACCGACCAGCTACTAGGGGGCAGAGTGGGACATATGGAAGATAAAATGTGCAAAATCACCACCTCCTTTAATGCCGCAGTTGACTTGCATGCAGATCACCAAGAAAAGCTGTCATCCCTGAAAGCTAAAGTGGCTGACCTGGAAGATAGGTCACATCGGAACAATTTGAAAATTAGGGACGTTCCGGAATCTATGCAAAACCCTCAACCACCCCACTTTGTGCAAAGTCTATTCAAAAAGGTGCTTCACAACCTCATGTCTACTGACCTAACTATAGATAGGATACATCGTATCCGGAAACCGTAATTTCTCCCTCCAGAAGTGCCACGCAACAGTCTGCTGAGAATTCACTTTTTTTCAGGTCAAAGAAAGAAAACTGAAGGTCTTCCGCCGCACTGCTCAACTGCCTGTGCAAGCCACAAATCTCTTTAGCTCCTTCCGGATTTTTCCCAGTATACAGTACTCGTCAGCTACAACGCAACTTGAACATCACCAAAACGCTATGAAACAACAAACTTGTCTACAAATGGATGTATCTGGCAAAACTAAGTATGACCTACAAAGAGAAGTCTTACCTAATTACCTCACTGGATGAGGGTCTCAAACTCCTCCAAAGCCGGGGGATCATCCCAGATGTCCTACCACTTCCACATGGATCCTCACACCAGCCGCCCAAACACCTGCACTCTGAATGGCAAGTCGCGTCCATGAGTTCCGTACCTTCCCCCACACATAACATATTTACTAAAACTTTTGCATTTCCATGTTCTGTGTAATGTGGGAGACCAGATATAGTGAATGCAGGGTCATGGGTTTAGTAACACTTTCAGGGATACCTACAATGTTCATGGACTTGTAAAGAAGTTATAATGGTCTCTAGTCTCATGTACAGTCCCCGAGCAACTCTTGTAGTATGTGAAGAGTCTCTAAAGCCCCGTACACACTATCGGTTTGACTGATGAAAACCGTCCGATGGATGGTTTTCATCAGACCAACCGATCATGTATGGTACCCATCAGTCTTTTTTCCATCGGTTTTAAAAAATAGAACTTGTTTTAAAATTTTCCGATGGATAAAAAACCGATGGTAATTTCCGATCGTCTATGGGCAAGTCCATCGGTTAAAAAACCCACGCATGCTCAGACTGAATTAGGAGACGGGAGCGCTCGTTCTGGCAAAACTAGCGTTCCTAATGGAGAGAGCACACGTCATTCTGCAAGTTATTGCTTCGTTTAATGCAGCGCATGTTTTGTTGCTTTAGAACGGTGTTTAAAATGTCATTTTTGCTGCAGATCTTTATCACGAGTTCTGACAAACGTATGTCTTTCTTCTTTCTTGTGATCTTAGGAATAATTAGTTTAATTCTTAACCACTTCAATACAGGGCTTTTATACACCCTTCCTTACCAGACCAATTTGTAGCTTTCAGCGCTCTCACACTTTGAATGACAATTACTCAGTCATGCTACACTGTACCCAAACCAAATTTTTATAATTTTTTTCTCACAAACAGAGCTTTCTTTTGGTGGTATTTAATCACCGCTAGGTTTTTAATTTTTTTGCAATATAAGCGAAAAAAGTTAGATTTTTAAAAAAAAAAAACACTTTTTTTTTTTGTTTCTATTGTAAAATTTTGCAAATAAGTAATTTTTCTTCATAAAATTGGGCCAAAATGTATACTGCTACATATCTTTAGTAAAAATAACCAAAAAAGTGTATATTATTTGGTCTCTGTGAAAGTTATAGAGTCTACAAGCTATGGTGCAAATCATTGAAAAATTATCACATCTGATCACACCTGATGTACTGAAGGCCTATTTCATTTCTTGAGACCCTAACAAGCCAGGAAAGTACAAATACCCCCCAAATTACCCCTTTTTGGAAAGCAGACATTCCAATGTATTTAGTAAGAGTCATTGTGAGTTTTTTAAAGTTGTACTTTTTTCCCACAATTCTTGGGGAATTTTTTTTATTTTTTTAAATTTTTATTTTTTTGCACAAAATTGTCATAATAACAAGTTATTTCTCTCACACAGCACATGCATACTTGCAATGACACGCCAAAATACATTCTGCTACTCCTCCTGAGTATGGCGATACCAAATGTGTGAGACTTTTACACAGCCTGGCCAAATACAGAGGCACAACATTGAAATAGCACCTTCAGGCATTCTAGGAGCATAAATTACACATCTCATTTCTCAACCACCTATTACAGTTTTGAAGACCCTGGAGCACCAGGACAATAGAAACGCCCATAAAATGACCCCATTTTGGAAAGCTAACACCCCAACGTATAATCTATGAGGCATAATGAGTCTTTTGAACGGTTCATTTTTTTCCAGAAGTTTTTGGAACATGTGGGAAAAAAATGAAAACGCATTTGTTTTATACAAAGTTGTCCATTTATAAGATATTACCAACACATAGCATGTACATAGCAAAAATGACACCCCAAAATACATTCTGCTACTCCTCCTGAGTATGGCAATACCAAATGTGTGGGACTTTTACACAGCCTGTCCAAATACAGAGGCCCAACACTGAAATAGCACCTTCAGGCATTCTAGGAGCATAAATTACACATCTCATTTCTCAACCACCTATTACAGTTTTGAAGACCCTGGAGCACCAGGACAATGGAAATGCCCATAAAATGACCCCATTTTGGAAAGCTAACACCCCAACGTATAATCTATGAGGCATAATGAGTCTTTTGAACGGTTCATTTTTTTCCAGAAGTTTTGGGAATATGTGGGAAAAAAATGAAAACGCATTTTTTTTATACAAAGTTGTCCATTTATAAGATATTACCAATACATAGCATGTAAATAGCAAAAATTACACCCAAAAATACATTCTGCTACTCCTCCTGAGTATGGCGATACCAAATGTGTGAGACTTTTACACAGCCTGGCCAAATACAGAGGCCCAACATTGAAATAGCCCCTTTAGGCATTCTAGGAGCATAAATTACACATCTCATTTCTCAACCACCTATTACAGTTTTGAAGACCCTGGAGCACCAGGACAATGGAAACGCCCATAAAATGACCCCATTTTGGAAAGCTAACACCCCAACGTATAATCTATGAGGCATAATGAGTCTTTTGAACGGTTCATTTTTTTCCAGAAGTTTTTGGAATATGTGGGAAAAAAATGAAACCGCATTTTTTTTATACAAAGTTGTCCATTTATAAGATATTACCAACACATAGCATGTACATAGCAAAAATGACATCCCAAAATACATTCTGCTACTCCTCCTGAGTATGGCGATACCAAATGTGTGAGACTTTTACACATCCTGGCCAAATACAGAGGCCCAACATTGAAATAGCACCTTCAGGCATTCTAGGAGCATAAATTACACATCTCATTTCTCAACCACCTATTACAGTTTTGAAGGCCCTGGAGCACCAGGACAATGGAAACGCCCATAAAATGACCCCATTTTGGAAAGCTAACACCCCAATGTATAATCTATGAGGCATAATGAGTCTTTTGAACGGTTCATTTTTTTCCAGAAGTTTTTGGAATATGTGGGAAAAAAATGAAACCGCATTTTTTTTATACAAAGTTGTCCATTTATAAGATATTACCAACACATAGCATGTACATAGCAAAAATTACACCCCAAAATACATTCTGCTACTCCTCCTGAGTATGGCGATACCAAATGTGTGAGACTTTTACACAGCCTGGCCAAATACAGAGGCCCAACATTGAAATAGCACCTTCAGGCATTCTAGGAGCATAAATTACACATCTCATTTCTCAACCACCTATTACAGTTTTGAAGGCCCTGGAGCACCAGGACAATGGAAACGCCCATAAAATGACCCCATTTTGGAAAGCTAACACCCCAATGTATAATCTATGAGGCATAATGAGTCTTTTGAACGGTTCATTTTTTTCCAGAAGTTTTTGGAATATGTGGGAAAAAAATGAAACCGCATTTTTTTTATACAAAGTTGTCCATTTATAAGATATTACCAACACATAGCATGTACATAGCAAAAATTACACCCCAAAATACATTCTGCTACTCCTCCTGAGTATGGCGATACCAAATGTGTGAGACTTTTACACAGCCTGGCCAAATACAGAGGCCCAACATTGAAATAGCACCTTCAGGCATTCTAGGAGCATAAATTACACATCTCATTTCTCAACCACCTATTACAGTTTTGAAGGCCCTGGAGCACCAGGACAATGGAAACGCCCATAAAATGACCCCATTTTGGAAAGCTAACACCCTAACGTATAATCTATGAGGCATAATGAGTCTTTTGAACGGTTCATTTTTTTCCAGAAGTTTTGGGAATATGTGGGAAAAAAATGAAAACGCATTTTTTTTATACAAAGTTGTCCATTTATAAGATATTACCAATACATAGCATGTAAATAGCAAAAATTACACCCAAAAATACATTCTGCTACTCCTCCTGAGTATGGCGATACCAAATGTGTGAGACTTTTACACAGCCTGGCCAAATACAGAGGCCCAACATTGAAATAGCACCTTCAGGCATTCTAGGAGCATAAATTACACATCTCATTTCTCAACCACCTATTACAGTTTTGAAGGCCCTGGAGCACCAGGACAATGGAAACGCCCATAAAATGACCCCATTTTGGAAAGCTAACACCCCAATGTATAATCTATGAGGCATAATGAGTCTTTTGAACGGTTCATTTTTTTCCAGAAGTTTTTGGAATATGTGGGAAAAAAATGAAACCGCATTTTTTTTATACAAAGTTGTCCATTTATAAGATATTACCAACACATAGCATGTACATAGCAAAAATTACACCCCAAAATACATTCTGCTACTCCTCCTGAGTATGGCGATACCAAATGTGTGAGACTTTTACACAGCCTGGCCAAATACAGAGGCCTAACATCTAAGTAGCACCGTCATGTGTTCTAGGAGCATAAATTACACACATAAATTCCTGACAACCTATCACATTGTTGAAGGCCCTTCATATTTCTAAAACATAGCATGTACTGTACATACCAATTATAAACCAAAATACATTCTTCTGAGAAAAAGGGTAAAGAAAAGATTACCTGCGGTTTTAGTAGTGCAGTGGTCCAAAGAGGAGAGCATCGGTCCAGGCAGCAGGCAGGAACGTGGACAGCGACAGCAAAACAGGCAGCAGGCAGGAATAGTCAGTACAGGTAGAGATGATGTCAGCACAGCCAAAGCATTGGTCCAGATAGCAGGCAGAGATGTGGTCAGCAGTAGCAAAAGGAACAAAGGATCGTCCATGCAGCAGGCAGGAATACTGTCCATAGTTAGTACATGCAGCAGGCAGAGGTATGGTCAGCACAGCCAGAGTATTTGTCCAGGGAGCAGGCAGGACCATCAAGCTTAGGGCAACGGTCAGGAAAGAATGGGGACAGGGGTAGAGGCTTCTCCCACCCAAATCGCTTTGAAGCCTCCGGACAACCAGACCCTGTTCTGGGAACACAGAAAACCAAAAACTGGTTTTCTGAACTCAGAACACTATTCTGGAGCCCCTCACATATGTGAGACCCCTGTGTAGCAGGGTGAAAGATCAGTCCAAGGGGGCAGGCAAAAACATGGTCAACAGGCCGAGGTCAGTGCAGGTAAAAGGCAGAAATAAACGGTAGGCAGAGGCATAATCCATACAGTCCAGGGTCAGTTCACGTGAAAGGCAGAAACATAGTGGCGGATAAACAATGCAGACGGTAGGCAGAGACATAGTCGAGAAACAGGCCAGGGTCAGTTCACATGGAAGACAATGATATGGTTGGTTGAGGCAGGGAAATATTTAGGACATATTGAAAACGGGGAAATGGCAGTATTAGAAATATGGGCTAATAGTTTTCGAGAGTGTGATATCGCTTGAAGCATTTTCCGATGCAAAGGCCAGGTTGGGAGGGACAGTCGGGACAATGGAAGCTGGTGTCTTTCCTAATTCCTCTTCTGGTGCACACCCAACATTTTTTTTGGCGTCGTCTTCCGGATCGTGATGGTGGAATATGGTCTGAAAAATGGCGCTCATGTAGTCTGCTGACACAATCTGAGTGAATGCTTTCTGGGGGGGATGTTTGTTGGTAGATCAGGGCAGTGACAATGTCTTCAATAAATCTCATGAAGGTGGTGGGTCTAGGTGTGGATTTTTGGTAGACTATGAAAGAATTTAACAGGGCCAAATTAAAAAAGTAAATTGCGATTTTTTTATACCAGAAGAGGGATTTTCGGGTTGAAAGATAGGGCTGCAACATTTGATCATTTAAATCCACACCCCCCATGAATTTATTGTACTCATTGATGCAGGAAGGCTTGCGAACGGTACTGCGTCTTCTGTGAAGTTCCACCGAGGTGTCATCGTGGATGGTGGACATGATGTACACATCTTTCCTATCCCTCCACTTCACAGCCAACACTTCCTCGTTCCTCAAGCTTGCCGATTCCCCCTTTTGAATGGTTGTGGTGACAAGACGCTGTGGGAAGCCCTTTCTGTTTATTCTTGTTGTACCACACGCCAGAGTTTTTTTTAGGTAGAGGTGGCGGAGAAGGGGCAGGCTGGTATAATAGTTGTCCATATAAATATGATACCCCTTTTGGAGGAGTGGAAATACCAACTCCCAAACAATTTTTCCACTTATTCCCATGTACGATGGACACTCAGGGGGCTCGAGCTGGGAATCTTTGCCTTCGTACATGCGGAATGAGTGCACATAACCAGTGGCGCTTTCACAGAGCTTGTTGAGCTTCAAGCCGTACCTCGCCCGCTTACTGGGGATATATTGCTTGATTCCCAGCCGGCCTGTGAAATGCACCAGGGATTCGTCCACAGAAATGTTTTGGTCAGGGACATAAAGTTCGGCAACTTTCTTGGAAAAAAAATTAATTAGGGGGCGAATTTTATATAATTTGTCAAAGTTTGGGTGATCTCGGGGGGGGCACTGTGAGTTGTCACTGAAATGCAGGAACCGCATTATAAGTTCGTATCGGGACCTGGACATGGCCGATGTAAAAATTGGCATATGGTGGATGGGTTTCTTCGACCAATACCTATTCATTTAATTTTTTTTGTAAGCCCCGTGTTAAACGTTAGGCGTAAAAACAATCTAAGCTCCACCACTGTTAGGGGTCTCCATTCAAAAGGGTGGGCATAGCTGGAGCTGGGGTTGTTTTCAATGAATTGTTGAGCAAAAAGATTAGTTTGCTCCACAATGCCTTGAACCAATTCATCAGGGAAAAATAAATTAAAAAAATCAAGTTTGGAAAAACCCTCAGTGTTGACCTGCACACCTGGCTGTGCTGTAAAAGGGGGGATCGTGGCTGACCCTGAGGTAGAAGGCAGCCACAATGGGTTTGCCAAGCCATCTGGAAGCTGGGTTCGGGTCCTACTTCTTTGGCGTGTACTTGCACTGGGCCTTTCCTCCTGGGGTCTAGCAGCGCTTGCACTGGGCCTTTCCTCCTGGGGTCTAGCAGCGCTTGCACTGGACCTCCCCTCCTGGGGTCTACCGCCGTTGGCACTGCTGGTCGCTGTCTGGTGTTCAGACCGTCTTCTTTTTGGACGGACTGTGTCCTCCTCTAATTCGGATCCGGATGTGCTGCCTTCGGGGGGTTCATATTCCGAACCAGAATCGGAATCAGAACTGAGCGGTGAGAGCTCCCCGTTGCTCTCATCGGTCAGACTGAGTATTTGATATGCTTCTTCTGGGGTGTACACCTTTCTGGACAAAGTGGGTACGCTGGTGAGGTGGCAGGTACTCTGGTGGCAGGTTCTCTGGTGAGGTGGCGGGTACTCTAATGGACAGGTACTCCTGATGGATTGGTGGTGGGTACTCTGGTGAGGTGGCGGGTACTCTGGTGAGGTGGTGGGTACTCCTGATGGACAGGTACTCCTGATGGACTGGTGGCGGGTACTCCTGGTGAGGTGGCGGGTACTCCTGGTGAGGTGGCTGGTACACCTGATGGACAGGTACTCCTGATGGACAGGTACTTCTGATGGACTGGTGGCGGGTACTCTGAGGTGGCGGGTACTCAGGTGAGGTGGCGGGTACTGCTGATGGACAGGTACTCCTGATGGACTGGTGGCGGGTACTCAGGTGAGGTGGCGGGTACTCCTGATGGACAGGTACTCCTGATGGACTGGTGGCGGGTACTCTGAGGTGGCGGGTACTGCTGATGGACAGGTACTCCTGATGGACAGGTACTCCTGATGGACTGGTGGCGGGTACTCTGAGGTGGCGGGTACTCAGGTGAGATGGCGGGTACTCCTGATGGACAGGTACTCCTGATGGACTGGTGGCGGGTACTCTGAGGTGGCGGGTACTCCGGTGAGGTGGCGGGTACTGCTGATGGACAGGTACTCCTGATGGACAGGTACTCCTGATGGACTGGTGGCGGGTACTCTGAGGTGGCGGGTACTCAGGTGAGGTGGCGGGTACTGCTGATGGACAGGTACTCCTGATGGACTGGTGGCGGGTACTCTGAGGTGGCGGGTACTCAGGTGAGGTGGCGGGTACTGCTGATGGACAGGTACTCCTGATGGACTGGTGGCGGGTACTCAGGTGAGGTGGCGGGTACTCCTGATGGACAGGTACTCCTGATGGACAGGTACTCCTGATGGACTGGTGGCGGGTACTCTGAGGTGGCGGGTACTCAGGTGAGGTGGCGGGTACTGCTGATGGACAGGTACTCCTGATGGACAGGTACTCCTGATGGACTGGTGGCGGGTACTCAGGTGAGGTGGCGGGTACTCCTGATGGACAGGTACTCCTGATGGACAGGTACTCCTGATGGACTGGTGGTGGGTACTCTGAGGTGGCGGGTACTCTGAGGTGGCGGGTACTCCTGATGGACAGGTACTCCTGATGGACAGGTGGGTGGCGGGTGATCTGGTGGCAGGTACTAGATGACAGGTACTCTTTATTTAGGGGGGGCAATCTGGGCACAGTAGTACATATGTATATGTGTATAACATATGTGTAACTCACTGTTAGCTGATCTCCTCCTCACAGGTGTGTGAAGAGGAGAACCAGGCAACAGTGAGTTACACACAATTGTGTGTTTTGTTTACATTTAGTGACCTGCTGTGATTGGACACAGCCGGTCACGTGGTAAAGAGCCAATTTCATTGGCTCTTTACCCTGATCGAGGCTGGGCTGTATCCAAGGGAAAAACCTCAGCCCCGATCGCCGCGCTGTGCGCCCCCGGGGGGCGCGCGGGCGCCGTGCACGCCGCTGCGCAGCTCTGCATCATCAATTCCGGTAAGTTTATACCGGAATCTCCGCCGCCCGCCGCCACATTACTTGAATCGGTGTGTCCAGAGGGACACACCGGATCCCAGATCGCTGCGCTGCGCGCCCCCGGGGGCGTGCGCGGGCGCCGTGCACGCCGCTGCTGCAGCTCTGCATATGGGAGCCGGTAAGCCGCTCCGCTGCCCGCCGCGCCGCACAGAAAGCTCCGCTGCCCGCCGCTGCTGCTCCGCCACCACTCATTTACCCCCATCAGGGAACTGCTGTGTCCTAAGGAACACAACGGTACCTGGGAGAGCCGGCGAAGCACCGGATGGCGGCGGGAGGGGGGGTGCCCCCTCCCGCCGCCTATAAGAACGATCAAGCGGCGGAACCGCCGCTATGATCGTTCTTATGGTGCAGAGAATCGCCGCAGAACAAAAGGATATCTGAATGATGCCTCTAGCTGCAGGCATCATTCAGATATTCCCCTACAAAGCAGAGGACGTCATATGACGTCCACCCAGGATGGGAGATCCCATCTGTGGACGTCATATTACTATGGCTGGGTAGGGAAGTGGTTAAAGGCCGACCTCACAAATTACACCTTTTTTTTTTGTTTTTGTATTTAAATTTGTTGTGCATTTTTTGGTGTGTCAATTTCTCAGAACAACATTTTATATTTTCACGTTTCCTCATGGAGGTTGGTGTCCCTTGTTATTAATTACACATTGTATTTATGATATCTTATTGCTACTCCAAAAAAAACCACATCAGGCATGTATGTTGGCTGAAATCAAATTTCCATTTATTTTGGAAAAAAAGCAAACAAAAAACGAAGGGCAACTATTCAGAAATTAGCAGAAAATATCAAGTCATTAGATCCCAAATGCAGACCTGACTATGATGAATAATAAAATCAACAACAGCATGAAATCAGGAGCAGCAGCCAAAGACATACATCATCCCAAACTGTGGTACTCCATCACCCTGCAACTTCTGGAAGAGCAGCTCGAGGCCAGAGAATCACCTCCTGCTCTTCCCTGTAGCCTTCCTTCCACGCTTCCCTGCAGCGTTCTCTCCACGGCCCCGTCCACGCACCCTTGCAGGCTGGGCCACTGTGGGTGGTGATGTGGCAGGAGGAGGAGGAGAAGGAGGAGAGGGATTGGCCTGATGTGACAGATGGGTGGCCTCAGTCAGCTGCCCCCTCACCCCCATGTGTACGGCCATGTATATGAGGTGCTCACAAAGGGCCCATTGTCCCGCCTCCATTTGGAGCAACTTATCCGTCAGATAGCTGCTAAACCCCTCCGTAGGGTTGAGGGGGGCCCTCATGATGGCAGCAGCCTCCCGAATCATCTTTAGTGACTCCTCCTCCACTTGTGTCATCCGCCGTTGTTTGGGCGGTCTGACGTGGAGGGGAGCCACTTGGGAGACGGTGCTGCCACTAGGCCTGGGGACCTGCTGAGTCCCACTTGGCCCTGCCTCCTCCTGGCTGACACTCACCTCTGCCTCCTCCTGCCTGCCACACTCCTGAGCCTCTTCCTCCTGGCTTGCCTCATCCTGTTTTTAAAAGAAAATTTAAAATTGTATTATTTGGGGAATCTATCACACACAATTTGGATATCATTACTGGTGCATAATTTTTTTTGGGGGGGGATGATATCATTTATGGCTAATCCAACCATTTCAACACAATATTACTTAGTGGACAATAATTATCAGCAAAAATACTATACCTGGCTGAAGATGCGAAGATCTGGCTCTTCAAGTTCAGGTGGCTCCTCCTCCGCCTCTGCAGGGGTGGAGGGAAGGGTGGAAGGAACGCTGGAGGGAAGGGTGGAAGGAAGGGTTGAGGGAAGGCTGGAAATAGATTCCCTGGCCTCGATCTGGTCATCCAGAAATTGAAGATGTTTGTAGTACCACAGCTTGGGCTTTACTACATCGTCGGCTGCTGCTCCTGATCTCTTTGACTGGCGCACTTCCTTGTATTTTTTTTTATAGGAATTATGCAGGTTGTTGATTTTATTATTGATCATAGTGTAGTCTGCATCTGGGATCCATGGCTTCATATCCTCTGCTAATTTGGTAATAGTTGCCCGACGTACATCACTCTTGTGGTACGCTGGGTGTTTCAGTTCCCACAGGTTGCGCTGTTCCTTATATTTGTCTATAAAAATCAGCATCACCTCCGGCTCACGTAGGTTATGCATCTTTTTGGATCAGCAAGTAAAAAAACAATAAAAAAAAAAAAAACAGATCAGATTTGATTCTCCTCAACTTATCACAATATTGCCCTTTACAATCATGAACCATTATAGGCCACTGCAGGCCCGAGTTCCCTTCTTACCTTAGTTGAGTTTGTTTGTTCACTTCCGGTCGTCCTTACTCTGCGCATCCCTAATAACTTCTTTCCCCTTTTTATACCATGCGCATGCGTGTAACTCCGCCCTCGTCGCCCGCCCATGACGGACTTTTTCTGCATTTCCCCGCCCCTTAACGATCGGCGCACAGTGTGAGACAGCGACATGTCGCAGACACAGGTGGCTTCTTTCTTAGAAATTACCGGCGAGGAAAGCCCGGAGGCGGAAACGTCCCGATCCAGTAAAAAAAGATAGATGGCGGAGATGGTGGACATTCTGCGGAGGAAGGATTACGACGGCAAGCATGGCCCATACGACACCCCTAATCTCCGGAAGTCACAAATTATGGACAAAGTGGCGAAGACTCTCTATAAAAAATATGGTGTCAGGAGATCCAAGAAACAACTCCGTAAAAGGTGGTCAGACCTGAAGCTCAGGGAGCCGGAGCAGTATAGGAAGCTTCTAAAAAGCATAGAAAAAAGTAAGTTTTTTTTACTGTGTTCTTTCACATTTTAATATGTATTCTTCCATGTTTTGCAACATGTGCTTGGCTTGACTGGTTTCACATTTTAAAATGTCAAGTTTTCTGTTAAGTGGAGAGTCCACTTATTTGGTAAATGTGTGGTAAAAAAAAATTGCTGCTCTTCCCCCAAACATGTTTCACACATATCCACGTAAACTACATGTGGGCATGCCTCATTTTACTTAAACAATGTTTATCTACACATTGTTGGCTAGATGATGTGTTGTAAGGAAAACTAGAATGTGAATGAAAGGCTAAACTGTATTCTGGGTAAAGGAGATGACACTCCAGCAGTTGTGTACTAATTTTTTTTTTATGGATCAAGATACTATAGTCTGGGCCACATGACCAAATTTATAAACGGTGTCACACACAGGTGGTCCAGTGGATACCTTGGTGGTTATCCAAGTGTATTTGTGAGTGTCCTCAAAAATGACATGTTGCTTTGTAGAGTTTGCAAGATCTCATATCTTCATCTTGAAACTCAGGGCCAAATATCAATTGTACCCCACTTCCAAACAAAGAATCCATTTTCAGGCCTAAGATCTCTGTGTGCTAAAGGATACATTATTTTTGACATTCCCATAGGGGAGAGGAGACTGGGAGGACACCATGCTCAGGAGACGAGGAACCAAACACCACAGAAACTCCCCGAAGATCACAAAGCAGACCAAGATTAGCATGTTCAGGAAGCGGAGGGGGAGGAAGCGGAGGTGGAGGAAGGGGAGGTGGAGCTTATCAGCACAACAGGTCAGTGTCTGTCACCACAACTTCAAGGTAAATACAGATGTAGGCCTGCATAGTTCAAATAATTTTTTTATTTTTTAGGGACTGAACGTGGGGGTGTGTCAGGAAGTCCAAATCCTCCATTCTCGAGTGCCAGCGCCAAAATAATCATTCAGGAAATCATGGAATGAAGTAGCGAAATGGACATTATGAGAAAGAGAATGAATGTGATTGAGCAAAAATATAAAAACAATATAGATATTTTGGGGAGAATAGTGTGAACCCCCCCCCTGTTTTTGTGTTTTGTTATGCGTCAAAAATTTGCAATGGGATTTCCACCAGCCCAAATGTGAAGATGCACACAGTGACTCAACATGTGCTATCTGCCGTCACAGGATATCTATGTCCCTGTTTTGGGGGTGCAACCTCTTCCTCCCTACTCAAGTAGGTGAGAGGAAGGGTTTTCACCCCCAAAGCACGGCCATTGATCCCCCATGATGGCAGATAGCACATGTTTACCTTAGCCATGGGATCATGTTGAAGATACCCATTTGAGCCCCAAAAAGAAAGTGTGGTTCTTCACATTTGGGATGGATCAGGGGTAACATCACCCCATCTCATGTTTGTATTTTTCACTGTTTTATTTTGTTACTTTTTCTTAAAAAAAAATTTGGCTTTTGACCCATGCATGTTTCTGGAAAAAAAGCCGCCCAAACAAAAAAAAAGGCTTGAATATCGCAAACCACCCAAAAATGTGGTGCAATCAATAAAAACATTCGGGAAGTCTAAAAAAGGTGTGGCTTGTTCTTTCTATGCTCAATAGCAGTTCTGAAGATGCAAAATCAAGGTTTTTACCTGTGAGATTTGAGGCTATTTACTAAGGACAAATACACTTGGCACTACTAGAACCTGGGAGACACATAAACCCAAAATACAAGAATGAGAACACAAGTTTGTAGTAACTATAATTTTATTTTTATTTTAAAAAGGTTATAAAATGTCAGATGTGGTCTGGCATTGCGATGGCCCCCCTACCCGTGAAGTACTCTACGTATTTCTGACGTACTTCATGGGCACTTTGGGGGGCCAAGCCAGTACGGGCAGTGTTGAGGCCGGTCAGAATGGTCATTTCGGATGGACCGGCCTCAGGCCCAACTGATGACACATAAGTAGCTGAGAATTTTCTTAAAAAGTTGTGCAATATGCAGCAGCAGTACATAATGTTGTTCAGTTTGTATTCCGCCAAATGGATAGCTGTCTGAAACAGGAGGAACCGGCTGGCCATTATCCCGAAGGCATTCTCCACAACTCTCCGGGCTCTGGCCAGCCGGTAATTAAAAACCCTCCTCTCCGGGGTGAGGGTGCGTTGGGGAAACGGCCGCATGAGGTGTGGTCCAAGTCCAAAAGCTTCATCCGCGATGAAAACGAACGGTAGCCCTTCCACATTCTCTGCATCTGGAGGCAGTGCAAGACCCCCAGCTTGCAGACGGTGAGCGAACTCTGTCTCAGTGAATACTCCGCCATCGGACATCCGGCCGTTCTTCCCCACGTCCACATACAGGAACTCGTACCGTGCGACACCACCGCCATTAACACAATACTATTAAAACCTTTATAGTTAAAATAGTATGACCCCGAATGGGGTGGCGGCACTATGTGGACGTGCTTCCCATCAATTGCCCCTCCGCAGTTGGTGAAATCCCACCGCTGGGCAAATTGGGAGGCCACAGTCAGCCATTCCTGTGGTGTGCTAGGGAACTGTGAAGTCAAACAAAAAGAAGACATTAGTACGGTTTATGTTTACAGTGCAAGCAGATTACACACAAAAACATTGTTGACCAACATCATTCTAACATTATTATTTAAGGGAGTATTTCCTACCAATAAACAAAAGGCCCACTTAGCAGATGTCTCACCCCCGCTGAGTGGACATTCTAAACTAATCTAAGGGGGGGGGCTTGAGGTGATTGTGGGGGATACAAAAAAAGGCTCTACCACTCTGCTGAGCTTGAATGAGAACTAAAACTATTTTTACATCTTTGGGGGGGGGGGGGGAGGGAGGGTTGTCAAACTACAAGGGCACTGACCCCAAAAATTTGAAAAGGAAAATAGAAGGCGAGGTTAGTGAAGGGAAATAGGCATGTAGGGCCCAAAAAGGCCTTTACAGGTAAAAACATGCATGGGGAAAATGGGGACATTACCAGGATATTACAAACAGGCAAATTTGGGTTAGGAGGAAAAAAAAAATAGAACATTATAAAACAATAAAAGCATATAATGTGATGTTAAAGGAGCAAAATTACATTCATATAGTCCTTCTGCAGGACCTGAATAATGGCTGAACACGTCTCAGGGATAATGATCCCGAGAGCCTGGGGGGAGATGCCTGTTGTGAACTTGAGGTCCTGCAAGCTTCTCCCAGTCGCCAGGTATCTCAACGTGGCAATAAGCCTCTGCTCGGCAGTGATGGCCTGGCGCATCACAGTGTCCTGCCCCGTTATATAGGGGGACAGCAAATCCAACAGACGGTGAAAAACGGGGTCCGTCATCCTGAGATAATTCCTGAAATCATCAGGATTATTCTCATGGATTTCCCGCAGCAGAGGCATATGAGAGAATTGGTCCCGCTGGAGCAACCAATTCTTAGTCCATGAACTCCTCCTCACCCTGTTCACAGACTGAAATCGGGTTACAGTGTTAACGGCAACACCAAGTCCAAAGCAAGCACGAGCTCGAGAACGAGAACGCACTTCAAACATGGTCTTAAACAGGTCGGCTGGTCAGAACGCACTCAAACAGAACGCACCGTGGAACAGCAAGGCCTGAGAAGAACGACCTGAAAAACAGTAAACGAACGGCCAAGAAGGCACTGCAAGGCAGTAACGACCTGACTGCACGCACTGAATCACAAATACGAACCCACAAGCACAAACTGAACACCAGGAAACAATCTGCAAAGCACGGAGACTGAAAAGCGCGAATCGGCTCTCACCAAACTTTTACTAACACGCGGTAACACGAAATCAGCAAAAGCAGCCCAAGGGGTGGCGCCATTAGATTTGTTCGGCCCTTTTATAGCGCGTCGTAAGTTTTGTACGTGCCGTCGTTTTCTTGCCGTCGGTTTTTTGACTGATGGTGTGTGGCCAAGACTGATGAAAAACAGTTTCATCGGATTTCCGATGGTCAAATCCATCGGACGAAAATCCATAGGTTATCCGATCGTGTGTACAGGGCTTTACAGTCTTCTACAGAACGTCTGTAGTCTCAGATGGTTTCTTGTATCATGTCAGAAGTCTTTCACTATCTTCTGTAGCTTTACATTCCTGTAGCATACACATATATTAAAGTAATAATTGGGGGGTGTGGCCTAGTGGAGCATGTGAACGGACGCATCTCAGAGCAGCTCCGGTCTCTCCTGCAACAATCCTTCGCCATCATGGGTCACAAGCAACCAAATTGACGAACCACACAGCCCACACTGATGCCGGGAGTCCCCGCTCTGCAGTGAGGTGTATATTTCTGGTGGATGGGCAACCGAAAGAAGCAACCACCGCCCAAGATGAACATCACTACACGCTCTGGCCAAGATGGCCGCCGCAGCACAGCAGCGCACTATGTCTCAACTGCATCTACCCCTGATCTCTGTGGGGAGGCCCCTGATTCCTCTCTGCAGTCCTCCCCGGGTGTCCCGGACGCTCTGCATACATCCTCCCAAATATCCCTCGCCGAGCATGAAGGGGATGACAGGGATGGCATGGTCGGTGCAGACGGGGGGCCTTGGCCTACACTGTCAGATGTACTTCGTACAGTCAAGGTAAATTATACTGATCTAATGGGGATGGTGGCTAAAATTAAGACTGACTTTCCAATCATGCGGCAAGATGTCCAAAAGATACGGAGTCAGGTTACTGAAACTGAACGCCGCATTAGCGATCTGGAGGACACTGTTAACCCCATACTGCTTAAACTTAGTACATATGGCGGGAAGATCACAACCCTGGGGAATAAGGTGGATGACCTCAAGAACCGCCTCCGCCGGAACAACCTGTGGTTAGTGGGCCTTCCGGAACGGGTGGAGGAGTCTGACCTGGTGGCTTTTCTAGAGAGTTGGCTGGAGCAGGAGTTCAGCCATGACCACTTATCCGCATGTTTTGTGATGGAACGGGCCCACAGGGTCCCGGGTTGGTCTCTCCCAGCAGGAAATCCTCCCCGCACCATGGTGATCCGTCTGCTGAACTACAAAGACCAGGATTCCATCCTCAGTGCCGCTCGCCTGAAGGGGAGCTTAAAAATCAACAATGCGGTAGTCTCGCTATTTCCAAATTACTCCGTGGCTGTTCGCAACCAGAGGGCCCAATTCCAGCAAATCAAATAGAAGCAACAGGAGAACTCCGTTCAATATGCCACGTTTTTTCCAGGTACCCTTCGGGTGGTCCACCAGGGAAAACCCAACTTCTTCCAATCTCCAAAGAATGCCTTGCTGTTTTGGGAATCACTGCCACGGCTTCCTTAGCTCTCCACCTGAGGGGAGATGTGTTTAACCATTCGGCCTAAGTTTCTCTTACCAGGAACTGTGGAACTTTAAGCAACTCCTTTACTATGTGACTTGACTCATAAATATGTCTCTCTTGCAGGAGAGTCCCAGTCTTTCTTTCACTAAGTTGGAGCGAGCTGCTATGGGGGACAAAATGTTCAGTCAACGTTTTCCCCTTTTTTGAACACTGACTTTTTGGTTTTATTTCTTTTTGGTTTATGGGAACAGGCCATACAGGATAGCTTGGAGAATCTTAGAGTCATGGGAAATCACCTAGGCTGCCACACAACCATTAGAGTGCACCAGATTGTATGTGAGATTTGCATTGTCTTTGTGATTCCAGTCAGCTTGATTTGGCAGAGTCGCCCTCCAGTGGCAGCCAGCAGTACTGAAGGTGGAGACTGTGAGCGTGTGTTCAACTAAATCTATAAGTGATATTGCCTGGGTTATTCTAACCTGTAGCTGCGAGTGAGAGCATATCAGGGGCAAGGTTTCCCGCAAGCCTGTAATTTATGGGTAGTGGCAGTTTAGATATTTCTGTGTGTGTGTCTGTGTGTGTGTGTGTGTGTGTCTGTGTGTGTGTGATAACTAGAAATGAGCCGAACACCCCCCGGTTTGGTTCGCAGCAGAACATGCGAACAGGCAAAAAATTTGTTCAAACACGCGAACACCGTTAAAGTCTATGGGACACGAACGTGAAAAATCAAAAGTGCTAATTTTAAAGGTTAATATGCAAGTGTTTGTCATAAAAAGTGTTTGGGGACCCGGGTCCTGCCCCAGGGCCAGGGGACATGTATCAATACAAAAATTTCATTTTGTGCAGGGACTGTTCTAAGCACGGAAAAAATGCACCACTTTACAGGCATACTATAGACACCCCCCAGGTACGAAATTTAAAGGAATATTTCACTTTTATTGTTTCACTTTAAGCATTATTAAAATCACTGCTCCCGAAAAAACTGCCCTTTTTAAAACTTTTTATGACAATACCATGCATATTAACCTTTAAAATTAGCACTTTTGATTTCTCCCATAGACTTTTAAAGGGTGTTCCGCGGCTTTCTAATTTGCCGCTAACACCCCAAATTGTTCGCTATTCGGTGAACAGGCGAACACCCGATGTTCGAGTCAAACTTACGTTCGACTCGAACATCGGGCTCATCCCTAGTGATAACAAACGGCGGTCACTCTTACCATGCTTTCTGACAAAATATGTTTTTGTCCATATGCTGACATCAGATATTGTACTGCACAAAAGGTCATTTATAGCATTGCATACAAGATAGCCATGACATCTGGGATCCATGGGTTCTTGTTAGGTTGTTGTTAGCCAGAGCAGGAACATGTAATGTGAAGTTAACTCCTTTGCTAAAGACAGAACAGAAAATAAATGTTATGGAAAGCAACATAAAATTAAGAACTCTGTGAAGCTCTGCCAAATTGCAACAATGTCGTTTTTACAAGCCATATGCTACAATTTAAAATATATATATATATATATATATATATATATATATATATATATATATATATATACACACAATTATTCTTTTCATTCTTTTATCATTAATATATTTTTTTTTCATAAATAAAATAAACCTGTCAGGCATTTATAATTTAAGGTTTTGCTTACACCAAAAGTTTATTTTCTTTGCTAACTCTTACCAGAAAAGCCTACTCTGTGTGCCTCTGTATTGCTCATCTGCCTTCTTTCTGTTTGGAGAACACCCTAAATTTCTGCTAAGGTACTTCTAAAGGGCAAGTGGATGGTGGCTGCATGCAGATTATGTCTAAATTCAGGAAAATTGGGCTTAGACTCAGAGGAGTGCACAGAAGAATACTTTCTGCCAGATAAAAGTAATCACTTTTGAGGATGTTGGCTTATAGGCAGGACTTTTACTTTAAATTATTTTTTTAAGTATTAGACAAGTTTGTGTTCCAGTTCCAAATGTATTTGCAGAATACAAGAAACAGTTGTGTTAATGAATCATCTATAATCCTTTTTTTACAGTGTCACTAAACCCACATCATAAAAAAACTATCAAGAAATTGTGTATTACATGCTGTTAAAGTGGTTGTAAACCCTGTAAAAATTTTTTTTTTTTAAAACCAACCTGCAAGACAAAGGCATGACTAGCATACTAGCTCATTATACATCACTTACCTTAGATCGGGGCCCCCGAAGCCGTCCTTGTCTCCCTCTCCAGCCGCAGCCATCGCTGCAGCGATAGCCGGAAGGTTACTTCCGTGTATCGCAGCTCCAGCCAATCACAGCGCTGTGATTGGCGGAGCGGCGAAGACGTGACTCCACACTTGCGCACGGGAGCCGTCAAATCTGGCTAAGCCGGATTTGTAAATGCGATTAACCCTATGAATGTGCCGTTGTCTACGGCGCGCATGCGCCGTAGACACCGATGCATGTAATTTTTTGCAAATATCTCCTAAACCGTGTAGGTTTAGGAGATATTTCTTGCACCTACAGGTAAGCCTTAATCTAGGCTTACCTGTAGGTGCAAGTTGCATAAGAGGGTTTACAACCACTTTACTACTCACTCAGTCACTGTGAGTTTTGTTTTCTGTATTCTGAAAAAAAACCTGGTTGATCCTGCTGCTCTCTATCGCCACCTTCTGTTCATGTCCCCAATTCAGCTAGGGATTTTGCAGCTGTGGTGGCAACTCTGCGCATGCTCAGTGGGTTTCTATGCTGAGAATTTCCTCCCTATCACATCTGAACAGGCCATGTAACTATTGAGTCACACATGTGGGTATGTATACAGTGGTAAACGACAACCCACTCCCTCCCTCTTCCTCCATGCCCACTAACCAGCTAAACACAATGGGGGCAGGATATTACATGTAGATTAATGGTGGCTTCACCTCCTTCTTATTCTAAGACACAGGCACAGGGGTGTGGCACAGCCTGTGACTGGCATAAATCCACTCACACCATGTTATTTGCAAAAAATATTAAGGATTTAGTTCATCACAATCCACTGTGATAAGCTGGTATGGGGTTACGACCTCATCTGTTTAAATGTTACAGCTGTAATATTTGGGTTCTACCCTTTCCGAAAGATTAATAAAAATTATATTTGAAAAAAAATAATTAAAGATTTGATTTCAAATATATATTTGTATGACAAATGAAACAGTTTATTAATATTATTTATTTTTATTCTGTATTCCAAAGGCTGTGTTTTTTTTATTTTTTTTGCATTTTGAAAATGTGACCAGCAGCAGAGGACTAGAAGCTCCTCCTACTTTTGTTTCCCTGGGTCATGTGACACTGTATTTTGATTAGGAAAAAGGTACTTTTTTTTTTTTTTTATTAAAATAATTACAGTGCCTTCATCCATATACAGAAATAGAAGGGACAATGTAAATTAAACAGTGTGTGTTTAGTATCACTTTAAAAAAATAAGGATTTCATTTTATATGCATTTCCAGTTCTAAACTGAGTGTATTCACTCAGTGCTCATGTTTTTTTACTACTATGATATCTGCAGTTTTTCTACATATGAACATACCTTTCTATATCTTTGCATCAGAATTGGTAGCAATTCTTGTGGAAGTATAGCAGTTTATGCCTTAGGTGTCAATTTAATATCACATTCTCCTGGTAAATCGTCCGCATCTTTGAAACAATTCACATAGCCCTCCTGCCTATCTCACCCAGAATTCTGTAGAACTATAGGGTTCCTCCAGAAGTTGTTCATTTGCCTTGAGCAATGAGCAATGTATGACTATGTAGGTAATATGATAATACTTAGTGAGGTAGGGCCGGCGCAGCACCTGATCAAGTCTGATCATGTTTGAATAATGAGCAATGTTTGCCTCTCAGATAAGCTACCTCTGACAACAGGGATCTATTCACGTATCTGTAAGGGGGAGCATTCTTCCTACTGACCACCTAGGTAAGGAATATTCTTTCCATTGACCACCAATGTAAGAAGCATTCTTCCCACTGACGACCAATGTAAGGAGCATTCTTTTCACTGACCATTGATGTAAGGAGAATTCTTCCCATTTTCCAGCAATGTAACAAGCATTCTTCCCACTAACCACCAATGTAAGGAGTATTCTTCCCACTGACGACCAATGTAAGGAGCATTCTTTTCACTGACCACAAATGTAAGGAGCATTAGTTTCACTGACCACAAATGTAAGGAACATTCTTCCTACTTACCACCGATGTAAGAAGCATTCTTTTCACTTACCACTAATGTAAGGAGCATTCTTTTCATTTACCACTGATGTAAGGAGCATTCCTCCTACTTACCACCAATGTAAGGACTATTCTTGCCATTGACCACCAATGTAAGGAGCATTCTTTTCTCTGACTACGAATGTAAGGAGCATTCTTCCCATTGACCACCAATGTAAGAAGCATTCCTCCCACTGATGACCAATGTAAGCAGCATTCTTTTCACTAACCACGAACGTAAGGAGCATTCTTCCCACTTACCACCGATGTAAAGAGCATTCTTCCCACTTACCACTGATTTAAGGAGCATTCTCCCCACTGACCACCAATGTAAGGAGCATTCTTTATGCTGACCATTGATGTAACAAGCATTCTTTCCACTGACCACCGATGTACAGTGTTGCCAATCTACCAGATTGAAATTTACTGACACGACACCCAAAATTTACTGGCACCACCAAGTTTTTACTGCCATTTTCAAAACTTACAAAATTACAGTTTGAACAGCAAATTTCAGTATTTAGGCTACAAAAAGTACAATATGCAATTAACAATGTGATGTAAGGTAAATATTAAGGAAAAAAGCACATTTCCTATTTTATTTTCAATATAGTAAGTAGCTCAGGGACAGGACTCAGGCAAGAAATTAGAACAGGCAGGCACACACACATTAAATTGACTCTCACAGGGACACTGACAGCAGTTTCTAAGCCAAACGTCACAGCCATATTTTTACTGGCAACCTTTTCCTGTCACTAGCATTTACTGGCAGGAGAAAAGTGGCAATTTTTTACTGGCTGCCAGTAAAAATATTGACGGTTGGCAACACTGCCGATGTATGAAGCATTCTTTCCATTGAGCACCAATGTAAGGAGCATTCTTCCCACTAACCACCAATGTAAGGAGCATTCATCCCACTGACGACCTAGGTAAGGAGTATTCTTCCCACTGACAACCAATGTAAGGAGCATTCTTTTCACTGACCACAAATGTAAGGAACATTCTTCCTACTTACCACCGATGTAAGGAACATTCTTTTTATTGACCATAAATGTAAGGAGCATTCTCCCCACTGACCACCAATGTAAGGAGCATTCATTACGCTGACCATTGATGTAACAAGTATTTTTCCCATTGACCACCGATATAAGAAGCATTCTTCCCAATGACCACCAATAGGGATGAGCCGAACACCCCCCGGTTCGGTTCGCACCAGATGACGGGGCGGGCGGGGTCACCCGCCGACATCATTGGGTATTCCCCTGCTTGCCAGGGAAAGCCGGGGCTTACCCTATGATGTGGACGGGTGACCCCGCCCCCTCTTATGTCTTGGGGGTTTTGTGTGGAGTGGAGTGGAGACTGCAGGGCTGGACATCGGATCACCGCGGGACATAGAGAACAACGCTGGACAGACTGGATTACATCGCTGGAATGTTTTTTTTATTTTTTTATTTTTAATAAAGGACTTATCCCAACTGTGTGTGTGTGTTTTTACAATTTTTTACACTTTCTTTGTGAAATGGTAGGGGTACAATGTACCCCATTACCATTTCACATGGGGGGGGCGGAATCTGGGGGTCATCTTTGTTAAAGGGGGCTTCCAGATTACGATAGACCCCTACAACCATCGGGCAAGGGTTGTGGGGATGAGGCCCTTGTCCCCATCAACTTGGGGACATTCTCCCCATGTTGAGGGCATGTGGCCTGGATCAGGAGGGGGGGCGATGTCTCGTCCCCTCTCTTTTCCTGCGGCCTTCCAGGTTGCGTGCTCGGATAAGGGTCTGGTATGGATTTTTGGGGGGACCCCACGCCATTTTTTTTACATTTTTGTGCGGGGTTCCCCTTAAAATCCATACCAGACCTGAAGGGTCTGGTATGGATTTTTGGGGGGACCCAAAGCCATTCTTTTTATTTTGGTGCAGGGTTCCCCTTAATATAAATACCAGACCTGAAGGGCCTGATATGGTATTTGAGGGGACCCGAACGCTTTTCTTTTTGGTTTGGGGTTCCCCTTAATATTCATACCAGACCCAAAGGGCCAGGTAATGGACTGACATTTTTTTCAATGACTTTGATCTGTATTGCCGGGACCCGACAATTCATTATAGCCGCGAGTAGTTTTAAATGACTTTTTTTCTTTAGAAATGACATTTTGTGCAGGGACAGTTCTAAGCACGGGAAACATGCGCTACTTTACAGTCATACTATACACACACCCGCAGGTACAAAATTTAAAGGAATATTTCACTTTTATTGTTTTACTTTAAGCATTATTAAAATCACTGCTCCCGAAAAAACTGACATTTTTAGAACTTTTTTTTGCATTGATACATGTCCCCTGGGGCAGGACCCGGGTCCCCAAACACTTTTTATGACAATAATTTGCATATTAACCTTTAAAATTAGCACTTTAGATTTCTCCCATAGACTTTTAAAGGGTGTTCCGCGGCTTTTCGAATTTGCCACGAACACCCCAAATTGTTTGCTGTTCGCCGAACGGGCGAACAGCCAATGTTCGAGTCGAACTCATGTTCGACTCGAACATAAAGCTCATCCCTAACCACCAATATAAGGAGCATTCTTCCCACTGACCACCAATGTAAGGAGTATTCTTCCCATTGACCACCAAACCAATGTAAGAAGTATTCTTCCTACTGACCACTAATGTAAGGAGCATTCTTTTCACTTACCAATAATGTAAGGAGCATTCCTCCCACTTACCACCAATGTAAGGAGTATTCTTGCCATTGACCACCAATGTAAGGAGCATTCTTTTCACTGACCACAAATGTAGGGAGCATTCTTCCCACTGACCACTATTGTAAGGAGCATTCTTTCCGCTGACCACAAATGTAAAGAGCATTTTTTCCACTGACCACCAATACAAGGGGCACTCTTTTCAATTACCACCTATATACTAGGGCACTCTGTTGACCACCTATGTAACAGTCAATCTCTCCACTGACCCTCAATTTAAGGGGTCACTTTTCCACTGAACACACTGAATGTGGGGGAGTACTACAATTTTGACTGGCAGGATTTTGTTTTTGGCCATTATTATTATTTGTTTAATTTTATTAATGTTATTTAAAATAAAGTTGTCATATACAGAAAACCCTGGATGTTCAAGTACACCACATTCCTTTTTTTCCCCATTCATTCCTGTATCTACAACTTACTGTTCACACTAATTTCTCATAAGCTATAGATAAAATAGTTTACTAGGAAGAGGTTGACTTGAGTTCTGAAAGTTATTTCAGAGGTTCCTCACTATTAAAGAGGCTGGGAAAGGCTGTTGCAGGGTATTTTATTTCTCTAAATGCTTATGATACACATTTCATTTATGTCTAGAATGTTTTCCTCCATGAAACAAACTAACATGTCTTCTGATGTATTTCTTTCAGGCATACTAGAAACATAAAATTTTTGTTTCACCCACGCCTAGATCATATGACTGATGTATGAAAAGTGAGCTATATCAAAAGTGTACACTTGTCCAGACCAATTGCCTTCCAGCTATCATTCCTGCTGTCTAGGTTTGAAAATGAAACAGAATCTTGAAGAAGACAGGAATAAGGCCCCTTTCACACTGAGGCGTTGAAAAAACACTCAAAAATTATGGGATTTTGTACCTCTATTTTACCGCGATTGCGGTAAAAATAGCGCTAACGTGTATGCGTTTTTACCACGGTTTTACCGCGTTTGCGCTAAAAATAGCGCGAACGCGGTAAAAACGCATACGCGTTACCGCTATTTTTTAAAATAACGCTTATGCCTATGCGTTTTTACCGCGTATTACCGCGGTTCCCATTCATTTCAATGGGGATAGGTGTTTTTACAGCGCTATTTTATGCGCCCTAAAGTTGCTCTAAAAAAGCGGTTTGCAGGATTTTTTCCAACGCCCAGCCAGCATAACGCTTCAGTGTGAAAGCCCTCAGGGCTTTCACATTGAGAATGCTGGGGCAGGATTATTTCAGGCGTTATTACAGCGCTATTTTTAGCGCGAAAACGCGGTAAAAACGCCTCAGTGTGAAAGGGGCCTAAGACTGGGCCTCAGGCAGCGTACACTAGGAGATAAAATGCCAGGAGATAAAGAAAAGTTTTTCTTTTTACAGCAGAAGAGACATGCATTTTTCTTGCAAAAAATTCATATCTGTTAGTATTTTTGTTTTACAAGTAAAGTTCTGCTTTAACAATTTCTATACATCGACATCATGGTTGTTAAGGGATTAGCCTTTTTGTCTTGTAGCCCTGGGAGCTAGCTTTAAATGCCGCCAGAGATGCTATTTGCATGGAGTTTGTTTGCACTTCCTCATTTATTTAGCTTTCCTCCTGTAACCCATAAACATACTGATACGTTAACTGGCTTCATAGGAAATTGACCCCAGCTGGTGTATCAGTGTAGTAGAGATATTAGATTGTTATCCCCTGTAAGAGACACTGAAAACTGCTGCATAATATACCAGTGCTCTCTGAATGTATGTATTTCAATAAATGCATGGATGTTCCCTTTCCATCCAACCACAGTTCCTAATTAAGCACTTTAATTACTGATATACTTTAAGTCTTCCTTTTTTTTTGTTTAAAAATAACAAACATGTTATACTTACCTGCTTTGGAATGTGCAGTGGTTTTGCACAGAGCAGCCTAGATCCTTCTCTTCTCGGGTCCCTCTCCGGTGCTCCTTGCCCCTCCCTCCTGCCAAGTGCCCCCACAGCAAGAAGCTTGCTATGGGGTCACCCGAGCTGAGTGTCCATTCAGACACAGAGCTGTGGCTCGGCCCTGCCCCTTCTCTCTCATCATTGGCTCACTAGATTTGATTGACAGCAGTGGGAGGCAATGGTGCCTGCTGCTGTGTCTCAGCCAGTCAGGAAGGAGAGTCCCGGAAAGCCAAGGCTTTTGTGCAACATTGCTGGATTTAGATAGGGTTCAGGTAAGTATTAGGGGAGCTGAGGGGGGCTGCTGCAAACTAAAGGTTTGTTTTATCTTAATACATAGAATGCATTTAGATAAAAAATAAAACATCTGCCTTTAGAACCACTTTAAAGGATAAGTTCACCTTTTAACAAAAATAAAAAAATGCTAATTTTTTTGCAAGTAAAAAAAATGTACTGTACATTTCAAAATTTTTGGTTTTAGGAGTCTGGAAAGCAGACTCCTATAAATTACTGACTTTATTTACTAATATACCTTTAAAGCGGTTGTATACCCCGCTTTCACATTTTTACCTACAGGTAAGCCTATAATAAGGCTTACCTGTAAGTAAAATTATTATCTCCTAAACCTATACGGTGTAGGAGATATCAGAAGCCAAACCCAGGGAGAACACACCGTTCCTGGCTAGCTGCGGGTGTAAACAGGTGCCAGGTGCAGACCTCGGCTCACCACCGTCCACAGTAGATAGTGTAGCACACCCCCGTAGGAGCTGCTGGTTTCGATTTGGGCCTTGCACGTTACCTCACTGTTCGTTTTCTAGATGATGAGAGTCTACAGAAAGTTCAATGTCCACACAAGTTATGAATCCTTTTTCTTCAGGCTTAATTTCCAAACAAACTTGCATGGGTAGAGGGACAGAGGGTTAGGGCAAGGTTCAGGCACACACACACACAGCAGATCACTGGAGAACTTCTAAGCTTTGAAAGTCACACTCACCACTCTCCTTCAAGTGGGTATTGCTCACCCGGATAAGCCCCTCTCACTTGGCCTAGCAGCCAGTATGATGCACGAACACATAAAGAAATAACAGTCTCTGCCACAGACCTTTAGGATGATTAAGTTGAACTGTTCAATTATCCTCTGCCACAGGATTTTAGTACCCGGATATCCAGCCTTACAGTCTAAGAGCCTTTAAGCCAACCCGGCAGACTGTAAGGTAACTTTAGTTACGGTGCATCCTCCAATAGGGTCACCAGGCCTTCCTCAAGATACCAGCCTTCCGCGTGGTCCTCTCCAGGACAGGTCCTCCCCTGGTTTCCTCCATTGAGTGGCTTCCTCCCGCAGGACAACTGGGCCTACCTGCCATAGATGCAGCCTCAGGCCAGCGTGGTTCCGAGGCTGAAATTCCAGTAACACATACCTCGAGCCAGGAGGGCCACGAGGCGAAGAGAGCCCGAGAAATGGCGTCTGTCCCTTAAGTACCCTTCCCCAGCATGCTCAGCGGGGAGACCACTCCCACTGAGCTGTTCCCGGGGAAAGACACCCAATACACTTTGGCCTGCTTGTGTTCCAACATTGGCCTGGGATGGTAACGCCACCTACTGGCAACAGTGGGAAGTCCTTCCAAACACAGCCATAGCCAGAACAGAGGCTAATTTAGCCTTCATCATTACAAAGTCTGAGCTAACTACCACCTCTGACACCCACTAAATTTAACATAGCGCCTGATCATCAGGAGCAGGGCACTACATACTCCCCCCACTACAAGAAGACACTGTCCCCAGTGTCTGGAAGTAAAATATGGTCCTCAATCCTGAGGACCAGCACCTGAACCAAAAAAAACTTGGAAGGGAAAAATATGAATACGAAATTACAATAAAATCATAATAGCATACACATTACAACCCCTCACTAACTGTCTAGACCACCCACTCTCCAGCAGTTTTGACAGAAGATCCGGCTCACCTGAAAAAAAAAAAAAAACACGTAGCCAAATAACATGACAATATAAAGGCACCGTGAAAAAAGCAGAGCTGCATCTCCTAGGATATGGAACTTTCCTTCTATTTTTAAAAGATATGTAATCAACTTGAAAAGTCTTTCCCTACACTACTGACCACTGCCACCTAGTGTCAGAAGCAACACACAAGAATCCTTTAAATACAAGGGCTGAAGCAGAGAAACATCTTGATCCCGAAGTCTTCAGCAACCCTATTCCTAACTGACTAATTTCCCCCAGAGTCCAGTTAGCACAGCAAAAGATTAGAAGGTAAACAAAAATCCTCCTCTATGTTGAAAATGTTCTTTCTTGCATGAAAAGAAAGAAATAGAAATGAAGACAAATGGTCACTTTGAATGATCACAGGTAAAACCTGGGATCCGGCAGAGTCAGTGGTTTTCCTTGCTTGTCCAGGGTAGTAATAAAATATACAATGTCATCTTTTCCTGGTCTGCAAATAGTCACCCGATCAGCGTGGATGTGTCGGCAGTAGCTCCAGTGTAGCCAACATCCTTTAAACCATTCAGCCATAATGAAGGAGTAGTCCAAGATTCTAAATGGCTTTGGCACGGACAAATAGTCCCAAATGGCCTCACCGTACCACTGCTCTCTGTTTGCCTCAATCTCCTGCATTATCTCCTTTGGGACGTAGGGGAATTCTAGGCCGTACTCCGTGGCTACCCTTTTTATAAGCACTCTCTGTAGACGGGCAAGTCTGGGTAATGATCGGGAGCTTCCCGTCCCGGGTAACACACATGAATCTGGTGATTTCTTTACCATGGACTTAGCTGGTTTAGGTAACATCTTTTTAACAGGAAAAGTCCCTTTATCAATGTCCGGGGTTTCCACCCGGGGCGTAGTCTCCCCGGAGTCCATAGCTGTCCACTCCGAACAGCTACGTGCTGAGGCAACATCTTCTACGTTGTTCCACAACAACTCCTGAGACATGGACTTCAATGCGCTTCCACAAACATCTGACAAGGACTTCTTCTCCTCTGCCAGCAACCAGTTGTGCACAGTCCCGAATACTTTTTCCCCAGATATCTTTCCAGCTCCTGACGTGGACTACCCTGGGATATCATCTCTCTCGGGGTCCGGTTCCGGTTGTATCTGGGGTAGGCCTCTACCACGGACGCAGGAAGCCTTCACGTATCCCACCTTTCTCCGGGTGGGTGCAATGGGAACAATCCACCCGGTAGGCACAGGGCGATTCAGTAGGCTGGTCCCCCGCAAACAAATACTCCCCGCAGTGCAAGCATCGGCCGAACGGGCGTAGTTAAACGGCCAGTCCCTCACATTTAGGGCACTGCATGCCCAGCGCTTCCAGATCTCCGCTAGTGTACAAGATGAAACCTCCATGCGGCTCCATTCGGATGCCTGTATCCTTTAACAGGGTTCCTGGCCATGTAACGCTCGCACCAACGCTAGTAGAAAACATCCTAGGCCCTAACACGGACTGTGCCAATGAGTACAATGACATGGCTGCTCTCCGATCCTCTCACTGTGATCTCGCAGCTTCTTCCCTTTGGCGCCAGACACACACATGCGTCTCACGCAGGAGGCGGGAACTCCTCCCCTTTGGTCTTCTTTTCGAACGTAGCTCGTGGGCTATCCTGGCTCCGCCCACAGTCTACGCAGTAACCAAAGTGATCTGCACACTTAACCCCTTTCTTTCAAAAACACAGTCCAGCGCCCTCTTAATTGTAGACTCTCAGTGAAACAATAAAATATTTCAATCCAGTTGCGAGAGGTAACGGTAAATCCCGGACGAGCCCCCATGTGTAGCACACCCCCGTAGGAGCTGCTGGTTTAAATTTAGGCCTTGCACGTTACCTCACTGTTCGTTGTCTAGGGGATGAGAGTCTACAGAAAGTTCAATGTCCACACAAGTTATGAATCCTTTTTCTTCAGGCTTAATTTCCAAACAAACTTGCATGGGTAGAGGGACAGAGGATTAGGAGAAGGTTCAGGCACACACACAGCAGATCACTGGAGAACTTCTAAGCTTTGAAATTCACACTCACCACTCCCCTTCAAGTGGGTATTGCTCACCCGGATAGGCCCCTCTCACTTGGCCTAGCAGCCGGGATGATGCACAAACACATAAAGAAATAACAGTCTGCCACAAACCTTTAGGATGATTAAGTTGAACTGTTCAAATATCCTCTGCCACAGGATTTTAGTACCCGGATATCCAGCCTTACAGTTTAAGAGCCTTTAAGCCAACCCGGCAGACTGTAAGGTAACTTTAGTTACGGTGCATCCTTCAATAGGGTCACCAGGCCTTCCTCAAGATACCAGCCTTCCGCGTGGTCCTCTCCAGGACAGGTCCTCCCCTGGTTTCCTCCATTGAGTGGCTTCCTCCCGCAGGACAGACAGCACAGGGTCACCTTCAAAGTGTAGGCCCCAGTCAGGACAACTGGGCCTACCTGCCATAGATGCAGCCCAGGGCCAGCGTGGCTCCGAGGCTGAAATTCCAGTAACACATACCTCGAGTCAAGAGGGCCACAAGGCGAAGAGAGCCCCGAGAAATGGCGTCTGCCCCTTAAGAACCCTTCCCCAGCATGCTCAGCGGGGAGACCACTCCCACTGAGCTGTTCCCGGGGAAAGACACCCAATACACTTTGGCCTGCTTGTGTTCCAACATTGGCCTGGGGTAGTAACGCCACCTACAGGTAACAGTAGGAAGTCCTTCCAAACACAGCCATAGCCGGAACAGAGGCTAATTTAGCCTTCATCATTACAAAGTCTGAGCTAACTACCAGCTCAGACACCCACTAAATTTAACATAGCGCCTGATCATCAGCTACAATAGGAAAACAAAACAAAGTGGTCGCACACCGGAACCGCAAGAGCATGTGCTCTGAAGGTCCGGTGGATGCTGCCGGAAAATCAGAGCTGCTTGCCGGAAAGAGGACTCCCGCGCGCATGCGTGGGGGTGACGTCATCGCTGCTCCGGCCACTCACAGCCTCAGAGTCGCAAACCCGGAAGGACCGCAGAGGGAACATGTCAGCTTCCTCAGCGGTGACCGGGAGGTGATGCTGGTGCTTCGTTCTAAGGTAAGCATTTCATAATGAGCTATTATGCGGTGCATACTAGCTCATTATGCCTTTCCCTTAAAGGTTGTTTTTTTTTTGTGGGCATACAACCGCTTTAAGTGATATTAAAGTCTTGCTTTTCTTTGTTTAAAAATAACAAACATGTTATACTTACCTGCTCTGTGTAGTGGTTTTGCACAGAGAAGCCCAGATCCTCCTCTTCCTGGGTCCCTTGCTGGTGCTCCTGGCCCCTCCCTCGTTCCAAGTGCCCCCACAGCAAGCAGCTTGCTATGTGGGCACCCGAGCCGAGCTGCTGCTTTGTGTGTCTCTCCTTATTTGCTCACTAGCTTTGATTGACAGCAGCAGGAGCCAATCAGGAGGGAGAGTCCCGGACAGCTGAAGCTCTCGTGCAACATCACTGGATCAAGATGGGGCTCAGGTAAGTATTAGGGGGGCTGAGAGGGGGGGCTGCTGCACACGGAATGTTTTGAATCTTATTGCATAGAGTGCATTAAGATAAAAAACCTTCTGCCTTGCCGGCTGGCTCACGCTGATATACGTTGGCAAAGTGGCACGTTCCTGCAAAACAATGTATGGGTACGTCGTCCCCTTTAAGAGGGGGCGCTGCATGGTGGGGGACCCGATGCCCATGGCCGGTGGGCGCGATCGCCGTTGGTCACCCGTGATCGCGGGCACGAGAGCCAGAACGGGGATTTTTGTTTGTTAACACACAAAACCCTGTTCTGTCAGGGGAGAAGAGACAGATCATTTGTTCCTATTAATAAGTAGGAACAGCGATATGTCTCCTCCCCCAGTCAGTCCCATCCCCCCACAGTAGGAAACACTAACTAGGGAACACATTTAACCCCTCGATCGCTCCCTAGTGTTAACCCCTTCCCTACCAGTGACATTTACACAGTAATCAGTGCATCAATGGTCCCAAAAATGTGTCAAAAGTGTCCGATCTGTCCGCCGCAATGTCTCAGTACCTCTAAAAAGCGCAGATCATCACCAATACTAGTAAAAAATAAAGAAAATGATAAAAATGTTATAAATCTTTTCCATCGTTTGTAGACGCTATAACATTTGCGCAATCCAAACAATATACACTTATTGAGATTTTTTTACCAAAAATATGTAGAAGAATATATATATTGGCCTAAACTGATGAAGAAATTTGTTTAAAAAAAATAAAAAAAAATTTGGGGGGATATTTATTATAGCAAAAAGTAAAAAAACATTGTTTTTTTTTTAAATTTTTTTTTGTTTATAGCGCAAAAAATTAAAACCGCAGAGTTGATCAAATACCACCAAAAGAAAGCTCTACTTGCTCAATTGTCAGCTAAATTGACGCAGTGCCGTATCGGAAAAAATGGCCTGGTCATTAAAGGGGTTGTAAAGGTTTGTTATTTTTTCACCTTAATGCATCCTATGCATGATGGTGAAAAAAAACCTGGCAATGACGGCCCCCAAAGCCTCCCGGTTTTACTTACCTAAGCCCCGAAACTCCGTGGGCTAGTTCCCGCGACGGTTTCCCCCAGCTTGAGTCGGCTCGTCATTGGATATTGATAGCAGTGCAGCCATTGGCTCGCGCTGCTGTCAATCACATGCAATGACGCAGCGCGTTGGGGGGCGGGGCTGAGTGATACAGTGAGCAGCTATAGCCGCCGGCTGTATCCCGGGAGCGCGCCCGCAAGAACTAACCCCCATGGGAGAGAGCTTGCATGAAGGGGGTTAGTTCTTGCAGGGAGGAGCCGAGACAGCCGCCGAGGGACCCCAGACCAACAGGTTTGGGGCCACTCTGTGCAAAACGAGCTGCAAAACGAGCTGCACAGTGGAGATAAGTATAACATGTTTGTTATTTAAGAAAAATAAAAATGATCCTTTACAACCCCTTTAAGCAGGAAAACCTTCCGGTCTGTAAGTGGTTAAAAGATAAGTTCACCTTTTAACAAAAAAAGTGCTCAACAGCACCATAGTAGTTAATTGAGTTAATTGAGAACTAGAAGCTGACATCCGCAAAGACTGTCAGTAGTTGTAGTCCATTGATTCACGGGTCACTGGGAGATCGGGGGGGGCAGTACATTTGTAACATGTTACACCCTGAATATGTGTGTAGCGCACTCACCCCCTTCACCTGCCTTTGGCTCCCCGCAGGTAGAGAGGGCACACCACGCCACAAGCCCGTACCCTCCTGTGTAAAGAGGTTGAGCGGTGTTGTTGGCGGGTCTCCACAGCCAGAAACCAGAATCCTCCAGAGAATGGTTCTCACCTCTACAATTGACAGAGATAAGTCCTTGTTCCCCCCAGTGACTTGAATGTCCACACCAGCTGCAACTCTAACGTAGAGTTTATTTCTCATAAATAACAGTCTCTGATAGGTAAAGGTTGGAGTAAGAAGACAGGACAGCATAAGTTGTGGAAGAGGTCCAGGCACAAACATAATCACTTCACTGCTCGGCTTCTCAAGCAGGCTCAGCCCAGATGGATAGTCTCCCTAGGTAGGGACTAGCAGCCAAATGGTACTCTAACTTAACCGCACAGTCTCTGCCACAGACTGGATGAACTTGGTCTCTGCCACAGACCTGGTGAACTTGGTCTCTGCCACAGACCTGGTGAACTTGGTCTCTGCCACAGACCTGGTGAACTTGGTCTCTGCCACAGACCTGGTGAACTTGGTGTTTTAAAGCTTGGCCTCTTTGAAAGGAGAAGACATCCCTCCAGAGAGTTACCGGGCCCCTTCCTTCACCGTGACTTCTCACCAGTCCCTCGGAACGGTTCCTCCCCCGGCCTCCTCATCTAAGATACGGGTCCCCTCGCAAAGCAGCACCCTGGGATTCCTCGATCCTTGATGGGCCCCAGCCAAAGGTGCTGGGCCCAAGGCCTTTGCTGCAGTCCCAGGGCTAAAGGTGCCTGGGAATGATTCACCGACCTCCGCCCCTGGGCCAAAGGTGCCCAGGGCAGACAGGAACACACCCCCTGGGGTAGGACCCCCAGCCACAACAGACCGCGCAGAACAGAACCCCGAACAGGCAGCCTCTGCCCCTTTTATATCCCCTCCCAGCACGCACAGCAGGCCTGCCACACCCACTGTACGGCTGCTGAGAGGAAACACACAAGGCACAGCACTGTTTCAGCGGTTCAACCCTGGCCTACCATGGCAGTGCCACCTGCAGGCCACAGGGAACTATACACCGATACTCTCCCTGCGGACAAAAATGGTTGATAGAATCCTGACAATTGGGGTGTTTGAGAATAACTACCACTCAAACACTTCCCCTAAATTTAGGACCCCACTACATGTGTGTAACATTTAACGTTACAAATGGTGAATTTATCCTTTAGGCTATTCAAAATCTTGGTTAGTTATCCAGTCAATGTCTTACCTGCCTTTAAAGGAACACTAAAGGCAAATGTTTTTTTTTTTTTTTAAATAACAAACATGTTATACTTATGTAGCGGGGGTTTAAATTTAGGGGGATACACCTGGGTGGTAGTATGACCCAGGTGTGTATAAATCATGAAAGGATTTAGACCATTGTTAATTCGTGGAGGACTTGGTGGTGTAATGTTCTCCTTGGCCTGTGGGTGGCGGGGTTCCCACAGGTCTAAGGTAGATTCACTGCCGCAGTGCTCACCTTTTTGTCCTCTTCCAGCGATGGTACGGCGAGGGCGGGGAACCTGCCGTGACGTCGCGGGAGGAGATAAAGGGGAGAGACGCCCTCACCACGAGGTCTGTTTCCTGCATCTCGCACCCAGGCACCTTCGGCCTGGGTGCGGGCGGTTCAGAGTTCCAGCCCAGGCGCCCTAGGCCTGGCCGGAGCGGAGTTGGCGTCCATCCCAGGCACCTTCAGCCTGGGGTGAGGTACTATACCGGAGGCCTGGGGCCCAGTGACTTCGACTGGGTCCCGCAAGGGCGGAGGAGTCCGAGGGTCCCTGAGGTGGATGGGGCCCATGTCTGAGGTAAGGAGGCCGGGAGGTCACCCGTCTGTAGAGTCCGGAGCAGCATCAACCCGGTGAAGGATGGGCCTTCGGTAACTCCCTTGGAGGGACATCTTCCCCTGACAGGGGCCACAACGCAGCGAAGGTACTCCTATCTGCATTCCATAGAGTCGCTGGTAGAGACTCACAAGTTCCTAGTTCTCTCTAGCCAAGGCTATAGTAACCGCTGGTGAAACCACAGTGGTTTAGTGTACAATCAGGATAGTGCCTCGACCTGCTCACCCCACCGTATTGAACTGTATTGGGTCTCAACCAGTTGGCTGGCAAAGAACTGTTTGATTGTGAGTGTGACAATAAAACAAGTGTTGGACCCTAATCGGTGTGTGGTACTCTGGTTAATGGGAGCAAAGGGAAGTGTCAGCACAGCAAGACTTGGTCATTAACTGAAACGCACAGGCCCGAGGAAAATAACTGGTACTGGCCTTCACCTCACTCACTGCCATGGGGAGGACATGGGCCATAGCGCATCTTACTCTCACATACGAAATACCCCTAGACGAAACGGATGGAGTGAGGGCGCTACACTTACCTCCACTGTGCAGCTCGTTTTGCACAGAGTGGCCCCGAACCTGGTCTTCTGGGGTCCCTCGGTGGCTGTCTTGGCTCCTCCCCGCAAGACCTATCCCCCTTCATGCAAACTCTCTCGCATGGTGGATAGTTCTTGCAGGCGCGCTCCCGTGATACAGCCGGCGGCTATAGCCGCTCACTGTATCACTCGGCCCCGCCCCGGAGCACCGCGTCATTGGATGTGATTGGCAGCAGCGCGAGCCAATGGCTGTGCTGCTTTCAATCAACCAATGAATGAGCCGAGAAGCCAGCGCGTTCACGGCGCAGGACTTTCGAGGGGTCAGGTAAGTAAACGGGGGCTCGGGGGGCGCTAATCCTCCAATGTTTTTTCACCTTAATGCATAGAATGCATTAAAGGGGGATTCCACCCGCAAATATTTTTTTTTTTAAAAGTCAGCAGCAGCTACAAACACTGTAGCTGCTGATTTTTAATAAGGACACTTACCTGTCCTACTTGCCCGCGATGTCAGCCCCCCCCCCCCGAGGCCGATCCCTCGATCCTGGCAGCTCCCGGCGCCGCCATCCTCAGTAAGGGAAACAGCCAGTGAAGCCGTGCGGCTTCACTGCCCGTTTCCTACTGTGCATGCGTGAGTCTCGCATTGTTTTCTGAATGGGCGGCTTGCTCTCTGGGATACACACAGTTCCCAGAAGGCAGCACGCCCCATTCACCAGAAGACAATGCAAGGAGGATGCAGAAGAAGACCAGTCGCGGATAATTAAGAGGCAGATTAGGGACTTCCGCATAGCAACTGGTATTTCTGGTGAGTAAAAAATATAATTTTTTTCTATTTTTTTTTTGTGAATTTTTTTTATTTAGGGTGGAACTCCACTTTAAGGTGAAAAAACTTGTACCTTTACAACCCCTTTAACCAGCCATAGAGACTGTGAAATTCATAAATGTCAGCGACTTCACAGTCAGGGCACCTGCATTCCATTTAAACTGAATTGTGTTCATTCTCTGAACAGAATATCTGTTTGCATGTACTAGAACCTAAGATCAGTGACCATGAATATTGCTTTAGGCTTATTTAACTAGAATAATTTAAATAGTGGTAAGTCAAACCCCAGGTGGCTTTGAAGGCTAGCTTCTTAGTTCTCCGGGTCTGGTCCTTGGTGTATGGTGAAGCAAAAAATACATTTGGCAGCAGTCACTTTAGTCTTTTTACCTTTTATTGCGGAACTCACAAAAGGAGAGAGGATTCAGGGAGGCAGGATACCAGAAAATAGCACACAAGAAAGCTATACTATATTAGCAGACCCCTTAAAAGCAGTATTTTTTTAAATGCTGGAAGTAGAGTTGCCACCTCATCCCTTTAAACCCGAACGCATATGAATTACACAGGTTCTGTGGCTGATTAAGGTGGTAATTAAACTCACTTGGTGCCTTATCTGCATTAAATTAGCCTCAGAACCTGTGTAATTCATATGTGTTCGGGTTTAAAGGGATGAGGTGGCAACCCTAGCTGGAAGTAGAGGAACAACCAGATAAATCTGTGTTCCTGTAGGAGGAGTCACAGTCTTTCCTTAGTTGCAGTTAGGGATGAGCTTCGTGTTCGAGTCGAACATACGTTCGACTCGAACATCGGCTGTTCGATCGTTCGACGAAGATCGAACGATTTGGGCCGTTCGCGCCAAATTCGAGTGACGCGAACGGCCCACAATGCACTACGCCATCGCAGTGTCATCCAGGCGCTGTGATTGGCCAAGCATGCACTGTGACCCCGCATGCTTGGCCAATCACAGCGCCGGCAGCGAGGAGAGCAATGATTGGCCACAGGCAGGATGCCTGTGGCCAATTATTGCTGAGGGGGTTTAGTACACGCCCCACACTATAAAAGGCCGCCAGCGCGGCGGCCTTGTGTAGTGTGTTCCGGACCGGAGTAGGGAAAGAGAAGCATAGGCAGGGACAGTGTCATTATTTTTCCTTTACATAATCCTGGATTCCTTGTGTTTAGGGACAGATAAGGATAGGTAGGGAGAGTGTCAGTGACAGTGTGCTATTCTGTGCTAATCCTTGTTTGTAGGGACAGAGAGGTACAGTGAGGAAAAGTGTCAGTGTGCTATTCTGTTCTAAACCAATCTTGCTGAACCATATTTTCAATCCTTGAGTTTAGGGACAGAGAGGTACAGTGAGGGAAAGTGTCAGTGTGCTATTTTGTGCTAAATCTTGTTTGTAGGGACAGAGAGGTACAGTGAGGGAAAGTGTCAGTGTGCTATTTTGTGCTAAATCTTGTTTGTAGGGACAGAGAGGTACAGTGAGGGAAAGTGTCAGTGTGTTATTCTGTTCGAAACCAATTTTGCTGTTCCATATTTTCAATCCTTGAGTTTAGGGACAGAGAAGGACACTCGTAGAAATTATCAGTGTGCTATTCTGTGCTAAATCTTGTTTGTAGGGAGGGACAGAGTAGGACAGTGAGGGAAAGTGTCAGTGTGCTATTCTGTTCTAAAACTATTTTGCTGAACCATATTTTCAATCCTTGAGTTGAGGGACAGAGAGGTACAGTGAGGGAAAGTGTCAGTGTGCTATTCTGTTCTAAAACTATTTTGCTGAACCATATTTTCAATCCTTGAGTTGAGGGACAGAGAGGTACAGTGAGTGAAACTGACAGTGTGCTGTTCTGTTCTAAACCAAATTTGCTGTTCCATATTTTCAATCCTTGAGTTGAGGGACAGAGAGGTACAGTGAGGGAAAGTGTCAGTGTGCTATTCTGTTCTAAAACTATTTTGCTGAACCATATTTTCAATCCTTGAGTTGAGGGACAGAGAGGTACAGTGAGTGAAACTGACAGTGTGCTGTTCTGTTCTAAACCAAATTTGCTGTTCCATATTTTCAATCCTTGAGTTGAGGGACAGAGAGGTACAGTGAGTGAAACTGACAGTGTGCTATTCTGTTCTAAACCAATTTTGCTCTTCCATATTTTCAATCCTTGAGTTGAGGGACAGAGAGGTACAGTGAGGGAAAGTGTCAGTGTGCTATTCTGTTCTAAAACTATTTTGCTGAACCATATTTTCAATCCTTGAGTTGAGGGACAGAGAGGTACAGTGAGTGAAACTGACAGTGTGCTGTTCTGTTCTAAACCAAATTTGCTGTTCCATATTTTCAATCCTTGAGTTGAGGGACAGAGAGGTACAGTGAGGGAAAGTGTCAGTGTGCTATTCTGTTCTAAAACTATTTTGCTGAACCATATTTTCAATCCTTGAGTTGAGGGAAAGAGAGGTACAGTGAGTGAAACTGACAGTGTGCTGTTCTGTTCTAAACCAAATTTGCTGTTCCATATTTTCAATCCTTGAGTTGAGGGACAGAGAGGTACAGTGAGGGAAAGTGTCAGTGTGCTATTCTGTTCTAAAACTATTTTGCTGAACCATATTTTCAATCCTTGAGTTGAGGGACAGAGAGGTACAGTGAGTGAAACTGACAGTGAGCTGTTCTGTTCTAAACCAAATTTGCTGTTCCATATTTTCAATCCTTGAGTTGAGGGACAGAGAGGTACAGTGAGGGAAAGTGTCAGTGTGCTATTCTGTTCTAAAACTATTTTGCTGAACCATATTTTCAATCCTTGAGTTGAGGGACAGAGAGGTACAGTGAGTGAAACTGACAGTGTGCTGTTCTGTTCTAAACCAAATTTGCTGTTCCATATTTTCAATCCTTGAGTTGAGGGACAGAGAGGTACAGTGAGTGAAACTGACAGTGTGCTATTCTGTTCTAAACCAATTTTGCTCTTCCATATTTTCAATCCTTGAGTTGAGGGACAGAGAGGTACAGTGAGGGAAAGTGTCAGTGTGCTATTCTGTTCTAAAACTATTTTGCTGAACCATATTTTCAATCCTTGAGTTGAGGGACAGAGAGGTACAGTGAGTGAAACTGACAGTGTGCTGTTCTGTTCTAAACCAAATTTGCTGTTCCATATTTTCAATCCTTGAGTTGAGGGACAGAGAGGTACAGTGAGTGAAACTGATAGTGTGCTATTCTGTTCTAAACCAATTTTGCTCTTCCATATTTTCAATCCTTGAGTTGAGGGACAGAGAGGTACAGTGAGGGAAAGTGTCAGTGTGCTATTCTGTTCTAAAACTATTTTGCTGAACCATATTTTCAATCCTTGAGTTGAGGGACAGAGAGGTACAGTGAGTGAAACTGACAGTGTGCTATTCTGTTCTAAACCAATTTTGCTCTTCCATATTTTCAATCCTTGAGTTGAGGGACAGAGAGGTACAGTGAGGGAAAGTGTCAGTGTGCTATTCTGTTCTAAAACTGTTTTGCTGAACCATATTTTCAATCCTTGAGTTGAGGGACAGAGAGGTACAGTGAGTGAAACTGACAGTGTGCTGTTCTGTTCTAAACCAAATTTGCTGTTCCATATTTTCAATCCTTGAGTTGAGGGACAGAGAGGTACAGTGAGGGAAAGTGTCAGTGTGCTTTTCTGTTCTAAAATTATTTTGCTGAACCATATTTTCAATCCTTGAGTTGAGGGACAGAGAGGTACAGTGAGTGAAACTGACAGTGTGCTGTTCTGTTCTAAACCAAATTTGCTGTTCCATATTTTCAATCCTTGAGTTGAGGGACAGAGAGGTACAGTGAGGGAAAGTGTCAGTGTGCTATTCTGTTCTAAAACTATTTTGCTGAACCATATTTTCAATCCTTGAGTTGAGGGACAGAGAGGTACAGTGAGTGAAACTGACAGTGAGCTGTTCTGTTCTAAACCAAATTTGCTGTTCCATATTTTCAATCCTTGAGTTGAGGGACAGAGAGGTACAGTGAGGGAAAGTGTCAGTGTGCTATTCTGTTCTAAAACTATTTTGCTGAACCATATTTTCAATCCTTGAGTTGAGGGACAGAGAGGTACAGTGAGTGAAACTGACAGTGTGCTGTTCTGTTCTAAACCAAATTTGCTGTTCCATATTTTCAATCCTTGAGTTGAGGGACAGAGAGGTAAAGTGAGTGAAACTGACAGTGTGCTATTCTGTTTTAAACCAATTTTGCTCTTCCATATTTTCAATCCTTGAGTTGAGGGACAGAGAGGTACAGTGAGGGAAAGTGTCAGTGTGCTATTCTGTTCTAAAACTATTTTGCTGAACCATATTTTCAATCCTTGAGTTGAGGGACAGAGAGGTACAGTGAGTGAAACTGACAGTGTGCTGTTCTGTTCTAACCCAAATTTGCTGTTCCATATTTTCAATCCTTGAGTTGAGGGACAGAGAGGTACAGTGAGGGAAAGTGTCAGTGTGCTATTCTGTTCTAAAATTATTTTGCTGAACCATATTTTCAATCCTTGAGTTGAGGGACAGAGAGGTACAGTGAGTGAAACTGACAGTGTGCTGTTCTGTTCTAAACCAAATTTGCTGTTCCATATTTTCAATCCTTGAGTTGAGGGACAGAGAGGTACAGTGAGGGAAAGTGTCAGTGTGCTATTCTGTTCTAAAACTATTTTGCTGAACCATATTTTCAATCCTTGAGTTGAGGGACAGAGAGGTACAGTGAGTGAAACTGATAGTGTGCTGTTCTGTTCTAAACCAAATTTGCTGTTCCATATTTTCAATCCTTGAGTTGAGGGACAGAGAGGTACAGTGAGTGAAACTGACAGTGTGCTATTCTGTTCTAAACCAATTTTGCTCTTCCATATTTTCAATCCTTGAGTTGAGGGACAGAGAGGTACAGTGAGGGAAAGTGTCAGTGTGCTATTCTGTTCTAAAACTATTTTGCTGAACCATATTTTCAATCCTTGAGTTGAGGGACAGAGAGGTACAGTGAGTGAAACTGACAGTGTGCTGTTCTGTTCTAAACCAAATTTGCTGTTCCATATTTTCAATCCTTGAGTTGAGGGACAGAGAGGTACAGTGAGTGAAACTGACAGTGTGCTATTCTGTTCTAAACCAATTTTGCTCTTCCATATTTTCAATCCTTGAGTTGAGGGACAGAGAGGTACAGTGAGGGAAAGTGTCAGTGTGCTATTCTGTTCTAAAACTATTTTGCTGAACCATATTTTCAATCCTTGAGTTGAGGGACAGAGAGGTACAGTGAGTGAAACTGACAGTGTGCTATTCTGTTCTAAACCAATTTTGTTCTTCCATATTTTCAATCCTTGAGTTGAGGGACAGAGAGGTACAGTGAGGGAAAGTGTCAGTGTGCTATTCTGTTCTAAAACTATTTTGCTGAACCATATTTTCAATCCTTGAGTTGAGGGACAGAGAGGTGCAGTGAGTGAAACTGACAGTGTGCTGTTCTGTTCTAAACCAAATTTGCTGTTCCATATTTTCAATCCTTGAGTTGAGGGACAGAGAGGTACAGAGAGGGAAAGTGTCAGTGTGCTATTCTGTTCTAAAATTATTTTGCTGAACCATATTTTCAATCCTTGAGTTGAGGGACAGAGAGGTACAGTGAGTGAAACTGACAGTGTGCTGTTCTGTTCTAAACCAAATTTGCTGTTCCATATTTTCAATCCTTGAGTTGAGGGACAGAGAGGAACAGTGAGGGAAAGTGTCAGTGTGCTATTCTGTTCTAAAACTATTTTGCTGAACCATATTTTCAATCCTTGAGTTGAGGGACAGAGAGGTACAGTGAGTGAAACTGACAGTGAGCTGTTCTGTTCTAAACCAAATTTGCTGTTCCATATTTTCAATCCTTGAGTTGAGGGACAGAGATGTTCAGTGAGGGAAAGTGTCAGTGTGCTATTCTGTTCTAAAACTATTTTGCTGAACCATATTTTCAATCCTTGAGTTGAGGGACAGAGAAGTACAGTGAGTGAAACTGACAGTGTGCTGTTCTGTTCTAAACCAAATTTGCTGTTCCATATTTTCAATCCTTGAGTTGAGGGACAGAGAGGTACAGTGAGTGAAACTGACAGTGTGCTATTCTGTTCTAAACCAATTTTGCTCTTCCATATTTTCAATCCTTGAGTTGAGGGACAGAGAGGTACAGTGAGGGAAAGTGTCAGTGTGCTATTCTGTTCTAAAACTATTTTGCTGAACCATATTTTCAATCCTTGAGTTGAGGGACAGAGAGGTACAGTGAGTGAAACTGACAGTGTGCTGTTCTGTTCTAAACCAAATTTGCTGTTCCATATTTTCAATCCTTGAGTTGAGGGACAGAGAGGTACAGTGAGGGAAAGTGTCAGTGTGCTATTCTGTTCTAAAATTATTTTGCTGAACCATATTTTCAATCCTTGAGTCGAGGGACAGAGAGGTACAGTGAGTGAAACTGAAAGTGTGCTGTTCTGTTCTAAACCAAATTTGCTGTTCCATATTTTCAATCCTTGAGTTGAGGGACAGAGAGGTACAGTGAGGGAAAGTGTCAGTGTGCTATTCTGTTCTAAAACTATTTTGCTGAACCATATTTTCAATCCTTGAGTTGAGGGACAGAGAGGTACAGTGAGTGAAACTGACAGTGTGCTGTTCTGTTCTAAACCAAATTTGCTGTTCCATATTTTCAATCCTTGAGTTGAGGGACAGAGAGGTACAGTGAGGGAAAGTGTCAGTGTGCTATTCTGTTCTAAAACTATTTTGCTGAACCATATTTTCAATCCTTGAGTTGAGGGACAGAGAGGTACAGTGAGTGAAACTGACAGTGAGCTGTTCTGTTCTAAACCAAATTTGCTGTTCCATATTTTCAATCCTTGAGTTGAGGGACAGAGTGGTACAGTGAGGGAAAGTGTCAGTGTGCTATTCTGTTCTAAAACTATTTTGCTGAACCATATTTTCAATCCTTGAGTTGAGGGACAGAGAGGTACAGTGAGTGAAACTGACAGTGTGCTGTTCTGTTCTAAACCAAATTTGCTGTTCCATATTTTCAATCCTTGAGTTGAGGGACAGAGAGGTACAGTGAGTGAAACTGACAGTGTGCTATTCTGTTCTAAACCAATTTTGCTCTTCCATATTTTCAATCCTTGATTTGAGGGACAGAGAGGTACAGTGAGGGAAAGTGTCAGTGTGCTATTCTGTTCTAAAACTATTTTGCTGAACCATATTTTCAATCCTTGAGTTGAGGGACAGAGAGGTACAGTGAGTGAAACTGACAGTGTGCTATTCTGTTCTAAACCAATTTTGCTCTTCCATATTTTCAATCCTTGAGTTGAGGGACAGAGAGGTACAGTGAGGGAAAGTGTCAGTGTGCTATTCTGTTCTAAAACTATTTTGCTGAACCATATTTTCAATCCTTGAGTTGAGGGACAGAGAGGTACAGTGAGAGAAAGTGTCAGTGTGCTATTCTGTTCTAAAAATATTTTGCTGAACCATATTTTCAATCCTTGAGTTGAGGGACAGAGAGGTACAGTGAGTGAAACTGACAGTGTGCTGTTCTGTTCTAAACCAAATTTGCTGTTCCATATTTTCAATCCTTGAGTTGAGGGACAGAGAGGTACAGTGAGGGAAAGTGTCAGTGTGCTATTCTGTTCTAAAACTATTTTGCTGAACCATATTTTCAATCCTTGAGTTGAGGGACAGAGAGGTACAGTGAGTGAAACTGACAGTGTGCTGTTCTGTTCTAAACCAAATTTGCTGTTCCATATTTTCAGTCCTTGAGTTGAGGGACAGAGAGGTACAGTGAGGGAAAGTGTCAGTGTGCTATTCTGTTCTAAAATTATTTTGCTGAACCATATTTTCAATCCTTGAGTTGAGGGACAGAGAGGTACAGTGAGTGAAACTGACAGTGTGCTGTTCTGTTCTAAACCAAATTTGCTGTTCCATATTTTCAATCCTTGAGTTGAGGGACAGAGAGGTACAGTGAGGGAAAGTGTCAGTGTGCTATTCTGTTCTAAAACTATTTTGCTGAACCATATTTTCAATCCTTGAGTTGAGGGACAGAGAGGTACAGTGAGTGAAACTGACAGTGTGCTGTTCTGTTCTAAACTAAATTTGCTGTTCCATATTTTCAATCCTTGAGTTGAGGGACAGAGAGGTACAGTGAGTGAAACTGACAGTGTGCTGTTCTGTTCTAAACCAAATTTGCTGTTCCATATTTTCAATCCTTGAGTTTAGGGACAGAGAAGAACACTCATAGAAATTATCAGTGTGCTATTCTGTGCTAAATCTTGTTTGTAGGGAGGGACAGAGTAGGACAGTGAGGGAAAGTGTCAGTGTGCTATTCTGTTCTAAAACTATTTTGCTGAACCATATTTTCAATCCTTGAGTTGAGGGACAGAGAGGTACAGTGAGTGAAACTGACAGTGTGCTGTTCTGTTCTAAACCAAATTTGCTGTTCCATATTTTCAATCCTTGAGTTGAGGGACAGAGAGGTACAGTGAGGGAAAGTGTCAGTGTGCTATTCTGTTCTAAAACTATTTTGCTGAACCATATTTTCAATCCTTGAGTTGAGGGACAGAGAGGTACAGTGAGAGAAAGTGTCAGTGTGCTATTCTGTTCTAAAAATATTTTGCTGAACCATATTTTCAATCCTTGAGTTGAGGGACAGAGAGGTACAGTGAGTGAAACTGACAGTGTGCTGTTCTGTTCTAAACCAAATTTGCTGTTCCATATTTTCAATCCTTGAGTTGAGGGACAGAGAGGTACAGTGAGGGAAAGTGTCAGTGTGCTATTCTGTTCTAAAACTATTTTGCTGAACCATATTTTCAATCCTTGAGTTGAGGGACAGAGAGGTACAGTGAGTGAAACTGACAGTGTGCTGTTCTGTTCTAAACCAAATTTGCTGTTCCATATTTTCAGTCCTTGAGTTGAGGGACAGAGAGGTACAGTGAGGGAAAGTGTCAGTGTGCTATTCTGTTCTAAAATTATTTTGCTGAACCATATTTTCAATCCTTGAGTTGAGGGACAGAGAGGTACAGTGAGTGAAACTGACAGTGTGCTGTTCTGTTCTAAACCAAATTTGCTGTTCCATATTTTCAATCCTTGAGTTGAGGGACAGAGAGGTACAGTGAGGGAAAGTGTCAGTGTGCTATTCTGTTCTAAAACTATTTTGCTGAACCATATTTTCAATCCTTGAGTTGAGGGACAGAGAGGTACAGTGAGTGAAACTGACAGTGTGCTGTTCTGTTCTAAACTAAATTTGCTGTTCCATATTTTCAATCCTTGAGTTGAGGGACAGAGAGGTACAGTGAGTGAAACTGACAGTGTGCTGTTCTGTTCTAAACCAAATTTGCTGTTCCATATTTTCAATCCTTGAGTTTAGGGACAGAGAAGAACACTCATAGAAATTATCAGTGTGCTATTCTGTGCTAAATCTTGTTTGTAGGGAGGGACAGAGTAGGACAGTGAGGGAAAGTGTCAGTGTGCTATTCTGTTCTAAAACTATTTTGCTGAACCATATTTTCAATCCTTGAGTTGAGGGACAGAGAGGTACAGTGAGTGAAACTGACAGTGTGCTGTTCTGTTCTAAACCAAATTTGCTGTTCCATATTTTCAATCCTTGAGTTGAGGGACAGAGAGGTACAGTGAGGGAAAGTGTCAGTGTGCTATTCTGTTCTAAAACTATTTTGCTGAACCATATTTTCAATCCTTGAGTTGAGGGACAGAGAGGTACAGTGAGTGAAACTGACAGTGTGCTGTTCTGTTCTAAACCAAATTTGCTGTTCCATATTTTCAATCCTTGAGTTGAGGGACAGAGAGGTACAGTGAGGGAAAGTGTCAGTGTGCTATTCTGTTCTAAAACTATTTTGCTGAACCATATTTTCAATCCTTGAGTTGAGGGACAGAGAGGTACAGTGAGTGAAACTGACAGTGTGCTGTTCTGTTCTAAACCAAATTTGCTGTTCCATATTTTCAATCCTTGAGTTGAGGGACAGAGAGGTACAGTGAGGGAAAGTGTCAGTGTGCTATTCTGTTCTAAAACTATTTTGCTGAACCATATTTTCAATCCTTGAGTTGAGGGACAGAGAGGTACAGTGAGTGAAACTGACAGTGAGCTGTTCTGTTCTAAACCAAATTTGCTGTTCCATATTTTCAATCCTTGAGTTGAGGGACAGAGAGGTACAGTGAGGGAAAGTGTCAGTGTGCTATTCTGTTCTAAAACTATTTTGCTGAACCATATTTTCAATCCTTGAGTTGAGGGACAGAGAGGTACAGTGAGTGAAACTGACAGTGTGCTGTTCTGTTCTAAACCAAATTTGCTGTTCCATATTTTCAATCCTTGAGTTGAGGGACAGAGAGGTACAGTGAGTGAAACTGACAGTGTGTTATTCTGTTCTAAACCAATTTTGCTCTTCCATATTTTCAATCCTTGAGTTGAGGGACAGAGAGGTACAGTGAGGGAAAGTGTCAGTGTGCTATTCTGTTCTAAAACTATTTTGCTGAACCATATTTTCAATCCTTGAGTTGAGGGACAGAGAGGTACAGTGAGTGAAACTGACAGTGTGCTGTTCTGTTCTAAACCAAATTTGCTGTTCCATATTTTCAATCCTTGAGTTTAGGGACAGAGAAGAACACTCATAGAAATTATCAGTGTGCTATTCTGTGCTAAATCTTGTTTGTAGGGAGGGACAGAGTAGGACAGTGAGGGAAAGTGTCAGTGTGCTATTCTGTTCTAAAACTATTTTGCTGAACCATATTTTCAATCCTTGAGTTGAGGGACAGAGAGGTACAGTGAGTGAAACTGACAGTGTGCTGTTCTGTTCTAAACCAAATTTGCTGTTCCATATTTTCAATCCTTGAGTTGAGGGACAGAGAGGTACAGTGAGGGAAAGTGTCAGTGTGCTATTCTGTTCTAAAACTATTTTGCTGAACCATATTTTCAATCCTTGAGTTGAGGGACAGAGAGGTACAGTGAGTGAAACTGACAGTGTGCTGTTCTGTTCTAAACCAAATTTGCTGTTCCATATTTTCAATCCTTGAGTTGAGGGACAGAGAGGTACAGTGAGGGAAAGTGTCAGTGTGCTATTCTGTTCTAAAACTATTTTGCTGAACCATATTTTCAATCCTTGAGTTGAGGGACAGAGAGGTACAGTGAGTGAAACTGACAGTGTGCTGTTCTGTTCTAAACCAAATTTGCTGTTCCATATTTTCAATCCTTGAGTTGAGGGACAGAGAGGTACAGTGAGGGAAAGTGTCAGTGTGCTATTCTGTTCTAAAACTATTTTGCTGAACCATATTTTCAATCCTTGAGTTGAGGGACAGAGAGGTACAGTGAGTGAAACTGACAGTGAGCTGTTCTGTTCTAAACCAAATTTGCTGTTCCATATTTTCAATCCTTGAGTTGAGGGACAGAGAGGTACAGTGAGGGAAAGTGTCAGTGTGCTATTCTGTTCTAAAACTATTTTGCTGAACCATATTTTCAATCCTTGAGTTGAGGGACAGAGAGGTACAGTGAGTGAAACTGACAGTGTGCTGTTCTGTTCTAAACCAAATTTGCTGTTCCATATTTTCAATCCTTGAGTTGAGGGACAGAGAGGTACAGTGAGTGAAACTGACAGTGTGTTATTCTGTTCTAAACCAATTTTGCTCTTCCATATTTTCAATCCTTGAGTTGAGGGACAGAGAGGTACAGTGAGGGAAAGTGTCAGTGTGCTATTCTGTTCTAAAACTATTTTGCTGAACCATATTTTCAATCCTTGAGTTGAGGGACAGAGAGGTACAGTGAGTGAAACTGACAGTGTGCTATTCTGTTCTAAACCAATTTTGCTCTTCCATATTTTCAATCCTTGAGTTGAGGGACAGAGAGGTACAGTGAGGGAAAGTGTCAGTGTGCTATTCTGTTCTAAAACTATTTTGCTGAACCATATTTTCAATCCTTGAGTTGAGGGACAGAGAGGTACAGTGAGTGAAACTGACAGTGTGCTGTTCTGTTCTAAACCAAATTTGCTGTTCCATATTTTCAATCCTTGAGTTGAGGGACAGAGAGGTACAGTGAGGGAAAGTGTCAGTGTGCTATTCTGTTCTAAAATTATTTTGCTGAACCATATTTTCAATCCTTGAGTTGAGGGACAGAGAGGTACAGTGAGTGAAACTGACAGTGTGCTGTTCTGTTCTAAACCAAATTTGCTGTTCCATATTTTCAATCCTTGAGTTGAGGGACAGAGAGGAACAGTGAGGGAAAGTGTCAGTGTGCTATTCTGTTCTAAAACTATTTTGCTGAACCATATTTTCAATCCTTGAGTTGAGGGACAGAGAGGTACAGTGAGTGAAACTGACAGTGAGCTGTTCTGTTCTAAACCAAATTTGCTGTTCCATATTTTCAATCCTTGAGTTGAGGGACAGAGATGTTCAGTGAGGGAAAGTGTCAGTGTGCTATTCTGTTCTAAAACTATTTTGCTGAACCATATTTTCAATCCTTGAGTTGAGGGACAGAGAGGTACAGTGAGTGAAACTGACAGTGTGCTATTCTGTTCTAAACCAATTTTGCTCTTCCATATTTTCAATCCTTGAGTTGAGGGACAGAGAGGTACAGTGAGGGAAAGTGTCAGTGTGCTATTCTGTTCTAAAACTATTTTGCTGAACCATATTTTCAATGCTTGAGTTGAGGGACAGAGAGGTACAGTGAGTGAAACTGACAGTGTGCTGTTCTGTTCTAAACCAAATTTGCTGTTCCATATTTTCAATCCTTGAGTTGAGGGACAGAGAGGTACAGTGAGTGAAACTGACAGTGTGTTATTCTGTTCTAAACCAATTTTGCTCTTCCATATTTTCAATCCTTGAGTTGAGGGACAGAGAGGTACAGTGAGGGAAAGTGTCAGTGTGCTATTCTGTTCTAAAACTATTTTGCTGAACCATATTTTCAATCCTTGAGTTGAGGGACAGAGAGGTACAGTGAGTGAAACTGACAGTGTGCTGTTCTGTTCTAAACCAAATTTGCTGTTCCATATTTTCAATCCTTGAGTTGAGGGACAGAGAGGTACAGTGAGTGAAACTGACAGTGTGCTATTCTGTTCTAAACCAATTTTGCTCTTCCATATTTTCAATCCTTGAGTTGAGGGACAGAGAGGTACAGTGAGGGAAAGTGTCAGTGTGCTATTCTGTTCTAAAACTATTTTGCTGAACCATATTTTCAATCCTTGAGTTGAGGGACAGAGAGGTACAGTGAGTGAAACTGACAGTGTGCTATTCTGTTCTAAACCAATTTTGCTCTTCCATATTTTCAATCCTTGAGTTGAGGGATAGAGAGGTACAGTGAGGGAAAGTGTCAGTGTGCTATTCTGTACTAAAACTATTTTGCTGAACCATATTTTCAATCCTTGAGTTGAGGGACAGAGAGGTACAGTGAGTGAAACTGACAGTGTGCTGTTCTGTTCTAAACCAAATTTGCTGTTCCATATTTTCAATCCTTGAGTTGAGGGACAGAGAGGTACAGTGAGGGAAAGTGTCAGTGTGCTATTCTGTTCTAAAATTATTTTGCTGAACCATATTTTCAATCCTTGAGTTGAGGGACAGAGAGGTACAGTGAGTGAAACTGACAGTGTGCTGTTCTGTTCTAAACCAAATTTGCTGTTCCATATTTTCAATCCTTGAGTTGAGGGACAGAGAGGAACAGTGAGGGAAAGTGTCAGTGTGCTATTCTGTTCTAAAACTATTTTGCTGAACCATATTTTCAATCCTTGAGTTGAGGGACAGAGAGGTACAGTGAGTGAAACTGACAGTGAGCTGTTCTGTTCTAAACCAAATTTGCTGTTCCATATTTTCAATCCTTGAGTTGAGGGAAAGAGATGTTCAGTGAGGGAAAGTGTCAGTGTGCTATTCTGTTCTAAAACTATTTTGCTGAACCATATTTTCAATCCTTGAGTTGAGGGACAGAGAGGTACAGTGAGTGAAACTGACAGTGTGCTGTTCTGTTCTAAACCAAATTTGCTGTTCCATATTTTCAATCCTTGAGTTGAGGGACAGAGAGGTACAGTGAGTGAAACTGACAGTGTGCTATTCTGTTCTAAACCAATTTTGCTCTTCCATATTTTCAATCCTTGAGTTGAGGGACAGAGAGGTACAGTGAGGGAAAGTGTCAGTGTGCTATTCTGTTCTAAAACTATTTTGCTGAACCATATCTTCAATCCTTGAGTTGAGGGACAGAGAGGTACAGTGAGTGAAACTGACAGTGTGCTGTTCTGTTCTAAACCAAATTTGCTGTTCCATATTTTCAATCCTTGAGTTGAGGGACAGAGAGGTACATTGAGGGAAAGTGTCAGTGTGCTATTCTGTTCTAAAATTATTTTGCTGAACCATATTTTCAATCCTTGAGTCGAGGGACAGAGAGGTACAGTGAGTGAAACTGACAGTGCGCTGTTCTGTTCTAAACCAAATTTGCTGTTCCATATTTTCAATCCTTGAGTTGAGGGACAGAGAGGTACAGTGAGGGAAAGTGTCAGTGTGCTATTCTGTTCTAAAACTATTTTGCTGAACCATATTTTCAATCCTTGAGTTGAGGGACAGAGAGGTACAGTGAGTGAAACTGACAGTGTGCTGTTCTGTTCTAAACCAAATTTGCTGTTCCATATTTTCAATCCTTGAGTTGAGGGACAGAGAGGTACAGTGAGGGAAAGTGTCAGGGTGCTATTCTGTTCTAAAACTATTTTGCTGAACCATATTTTCAATCCTTGAGTTGAGGGACAGAGAGGTACAGTGAGTGAAACTGACAGTGAGCTGTTCTGTTCTAAACCAAATATGCTGTTCCATATTTTCAATCCTTGAGTTGAGGGACAGAGAGGTACAGTGAGGGAAAGTGTCAGTGTGCTATTCTGTTCTAAAATTATTTTGCTGAACCATATTTTCAATCCTTGAGTTGAGGGACAGAGAGGTACAGTGAGTGAAACTGACAGTGTGCTGTTCTGTTCTAAACCAAATTTGCTGTTCCATATTTTCAATCCTTGAGTTGAGGGACAGAGAGGTACAGTGAGTGAAACTGACAGTGTGCTATTCTGTTCTAAACCAATTTTGCTCTTCCATATTTTCAATCCTTGATTTGAGGGACAGAGAGGTACAGTGAGGGAAAGTGTCAGTGTGCTATTCTGTTCTAAAACTATTTTGCTGAACCATATTTTCAATCCTTGAGTTGAGGGACAGAGAGGTACAGTGAGTGAAACTGACAGTGTGCTATTCTGTTCTAAACCAATTTTGCTCTTCCATATTTTCAATCCTTGAGTTGAGGGACAGAGAGGTACAGTGAGGGAAAGTGTCAGTGTGCTATTCTGTTCTAAAACTATTTTGCTGAACCATATTTTCAATCCTTGAGTTGAGGGACAGAGAGGTACAGTGAGAGAAAGTGTCAGTGTGCTATTCTGTTCTAAAACTATTTTGCTGAACCATATTTTCAATCCTTGAGTTGAGGGACAGAGAGGTACAGTGAGTGAAACTGACAGTGTGCTGTTCTGTTCTAAACCAAATTTGCTGTTCCATATTTTCAATCCTTGAGTTGAGGGACAGAGAGGTACAGTGAGGGAAAGTGTCAGTGTGCTATTCTGTTCTAAAATTATTTTGCTGAACCATATTTTCAATCCTTGAGTCGAGGGACAGAGAGGTACAGTGAGTGAAACTGACAGTGTGCTGTTCTGTTCTAAACCAAATTTGCTGTTCCATATTTTCAATCCTTGAGTTGATGGACAGAGAGGTACAGTGAGGGAAAGTGTCAGTGTGCTATTCTGTTCTAAAACTATTTTGCTGAACCATATTTTCAATCCTTGAGTTGAGGGACAGAGATGTACAGTGAGTGAAACTGACAGTGTGCTGTTCTGTTCTAAACCAAATTTGCTGTTCCATATTTTCAATCCTTGAGTTGAGGGACAGAGAGGTACAGTGAGGGAAAGTGTCAGTGTGCTATTCTGTTCTAAAACTATTTTGCTGAACCATATTTTCAATCCTTGAGTTGAGGGACAGAGAGGTACAGTGAGTGAAACTGACAGTGTGCTGTTCTGTTCTAAACCAATTTTGCTCTTCCATATTTTCAATCCTTGAGTTGAGGGACAGAGAGGTACAGTGAGGGAAAGTGTCAGTGTGCTATTCTGTTCTAAAACTATTTTGCTGAACCATATTTTCAATCCTTGAGTTGAGGGACAGAGAGGTACAGTGAGTGAAACTGACAGTGTGCTATTCTGTTCTAAACCAATTTTGCTCTTCCATATTTTCAATCCTTGAGTTGAGGGACAGAGAGGTACAGTGAGGGAAAGTGTCAGTGTGCTATTCTGTTCTAAAACTATTTTGCTGAACCATATTTTCAATCCTTGAGTTGAGGGACAGAGAGGTACAGTGAGTGAAACTGACAGTGTGCTGTTCTGTTCTAAACCAAATTTGCTGTTCCATATTTTCAATCCTTGAGTTGAGGGACAGAGAGGTACAGTGAGGGAAAGTGTCAGTGTGCTATTCTGTTCTAAAATTATTTTGCTGAACCATATTTTCAATCCTTGAGTTGAGGGACAGAGAGGTACAGTGAGTGAAACTGACAGTGTGCTGTTCTGTTCTAAACCAAATTTGCTGTTCCATATTTTCAATCCTTGAGTTGAGGGACAGAGAGGAACAGTGAGGGAAAGTGTCAGTGTGCTATTCTGTTCTAAAACTATTTTGCTGAACCATATTTTCAATCCTTGAGTTGAGGGACAGAGAGGTACAGTGAGTGAAACTGACAGTGAGCTGTTCTGTTCTAAACCAAATTTGCTGTTCCATATTTTCAATCCTTGAGTTGAGGGACAGAGATGTTCAGTGAGGGAAAGTGTCAGTGTGCTATTCTGTTCTAAAACTATTTTGCTGAACCATATTTTCAATCCTTGAGTTGAGGGACAGAGAGGTACATTGAGTGAAACTGACAGTGTGCTGTTCTGTTCTAAACCAAATTTGCTGTTCCATATTTTCAATCCTTGAGTTGAGGGACAGAGAGGTACAGTGAGTGAAACTGACAGTGTGTTATTCTGTTCTAAACCAATTTTGCTCTTCCATATTTTCAATCCTTGAGTTGAGGGACAGAGAGGTACAGTGAGGGAAAGTGTCAGTGTGCTATTCTGTTCTAAAACTATTTTGCTGAACCATATTTTCAATCCTTGAGTTGAGGGACAGAGAGGTACAGTGAGTGAAACTGACAGTGTGCTATTCTGTTCTAAACCAATTTTGCTCTTCCATATTTTCAATCCTTGAGTTGAGGGACAGAGAGGTACAGTGAGGGAAAGTGTCAGTGTGCTATTCTGTTCTAAAACTATTTTGCTGAACCATATTTTCAATCCTTGAGTTGAGGGACAGAGAGGTACAGTGAGTGAAACTGACAGTGTGCTGTTCTGTTCTAAACCAAATTTGCTGTTCCATATTTTCAATCCTTGAGTTGAGGGACAGAGAGGTACAGTGAGGGAAAGTGTCAGTGTGCTATTCTGTTCTAAAATTATTTTGCTGAACCATATTTTCAATCCTTGAGTTGAGGGACAGAGAGGTACAGTGAGGGAAAGTGTCAGTGTGCTATTCTGTTCTAAAACTATTTTGCTGAACCATATTTTCAATCCTTGAGTTGAGGGACAGAGAGGTACAGTGAGTGAAACTGACAGTGTGCTATTCTGTTCTAAACCAATTTTGCTCTTCCATATTTTCAATCCTTGAGTTGAGGGACAGAGAGGTACAGTGAGGGAAAGTGTCAGTGTGCTATTCTGTTCTAAAACTATTTTGCTGAACCATATTTTCAATCCTTGAGTTGAGGGACAGAGAGGTACAGTGAGTGAAACTGACAGTGTGCTGTTCTGTTCTAAACCAAATTTGCTGTTCCATATTTTCAATCCTTGAGTTGAGGGACAGAGAGGTACAGTGAGGGAAAGTGTCAGTGTGCTATTCTGTTCTAAAATTATTTTGCTGAACCATATTTTCAATCCTTGAGTTGAGGGACAGAGAGGTACAGTGAGTGAAACTGACAGTGTGCTGTTCTGTTCTAAACCAAATTTGCTGTTCCATATTTTCAATCCTTGAGTTGAGGGACAGAGAGGAACAGTGAGGGAAAGTGTCAGTGTGCTATTCTGTTCTAAAACTATTTTGCTGAACCATATTTTCAATCCTTGAGTTGAGGGACAGAGAGGTACAGTGAGTGAAACTGACAGTGAGCTGTTCTGTTCTAAACCAAATTTGCTGTTCCATATTTTCAATCCTTGAGTTGAGGGAAAGAGATGTTCAGTGAGGGAAAGTGTCAGTGTGCTATTCTGTTCTAAAACTATTTTGCTGAACCATATTTTCAATCCTTGAGTTGAGGGACAGAGAGGTACAGTGAGTGAAACTGACAGTGTGCTGTTCTGTTCTAAACCAAATTTGCTGTTCCATATTTTCAATCCTTGAGTTGAGGGACAGAGAGGTACAGTGAGTGAAACTGACAGTGTGCTATTCTGTTCTAAACCAATTTTGCTCTTCCATATTTTCAATCCTTGAGTTGAGGGACAGAGAGGTACAGTGAGGGAAAGTGTCAGTGTGCTATTCTGTTCTAAAACTATTTTGCTGAACCATATTTTCAATCCTTGAGTTGAGGGACAGAGAGGTACAGTGAGTGAAACTGACAGTGTGCTGTTCTGTTCTAAACCAAATTTGCTGTTCCATATTTTCAATCCTTGAGTTGAGGGACAGAGAGGTACATTGAGGGAAAGTGTCAGTGTGCTATTCTGTTCTAAAATTATTTTGCTGAACCATATTTTCAATCCTTGAGTCGAGGGACAGAGAGGTACAGTGAGTGAAACTGACAGTGCGCTGTTCTGTTCTAAACCAAATTTGCTGTTCCATATTTTCAATCCTTGAGTTGAGGGACAGAGAGGTACAGTGAGGGAAAGTGTCAGTGTGCTATTCTGTTCTAAAACTATTTTGCTGAACCATATTTTCAATCCTTGAGTTGAGGGACAGAGAGGTACAGTGAGTGAAACTGACAGTGTGCTGTTCTGTTCTAAACCAAATTTGCTGTTCCATATTTTCAATCCTTGAGTTGAGGGACAGAGAGGTACAGTGAGGGAAAGTGTCAGGGTGCTATTCTGTTCTAAAACTATTTTGCTGAACCATATTTTCAATCCTTGAGTTGAGGGACAGAGAGGTACAGTGAGTGAAACTGACAGTGAGCTGTTCTGTTCTAAACCAAATATGCTGTTCCATATTTTCAATCCTTGAGTTGAGGGACAGAGAGGTACAGTGAGGGAAAGTGTCAGTGTGCTATTCTGTTCTAAAATTATTTTGCTGAACCATATTTTCAATCCTTGAGTTGAGGGACAGAGAGGTACAGTGAGTGAAACTGACAGTGTGCTGTTCTGTTCTAAACCAAATTTGCTGTTCCATATTTTCAATCCTTGAGTTGAGGGACAGAGAGGTACAGTGAGTGAAACTGACAGTGTGCTATTCTGTTCTAAACCAATTTTGCTCTTCCATATTTTCAATCCTTGATTTGAGGGACAGAGAGGTACAGTGAGGGAAAGTGTCAGTGTGCTATTCTGTTCTAAAACTATTTTGCTGAACCATATTTTCAATCCTTGAGTTGAGGGACAGAGAGGTACAGTGAGTGAAACTGACAGTGTGCTATTCTGTTCTAAACCAATTTTGCTCTTCCATATTTTCAATCCTTGAGTTGAGGGACAGAGAGGTACAGTGAGGGAAAGTGTCAGTGTGCTATTCTGTTCTAAAACTATTTTGCTGAACCATATTTTCAATCCTTGAGTTGAGGGACAGAGAGGTACAGTGAGAGAAAGTGTCAGTGTGCTATTCTGTTCTAAAACTATTTTGCTGAACCATATTTTCAATCCTTGAGTTGAGGGACAGAGAGGTACAGTGAGTGAAACTGACAGTGTGCTGTTCTGTTCTAAACCAAATTTGCTGTTCCATATTTTCAATCCTTGAGTTGAGGGACAGAGAGGTACAGTGAGGGAAAGTGTCAGTGTGCTATTCTGTTCTAAAATTATTTTGCTGAACCATATTTTCAATCCTTGAGTCGAGGGACAGAGAGGTACAGTGAGTGAAACTGACAGTGTGCTGTTCTGTTCTAAACCAAATTTGCTGTTCCATATTTTCAATCCTTGAGTTGATGGACAGAGAGGTACAGTGAGGGAAAGTGTCAGTGTGCTATTCTGTTCTAAAACTATTTTGCTGAACCATATTTTCAATCCTTGAGTTGAGGGACAGAGAGGTACAGTGAGTGAAACTGACAGTGTGCTGTTCTGTTCTAAACCAAATTTGCTGTTCCATATTTTCAATCCTTGAGTTGAGGGACAGAGAGGTACAGTGAGGGAAAGTGTCAGTGTGCTATTCTGTTCTAAAACTATTTTGCTGAACCATATTTTCAATCCTTGAGTTGAGGGACAGAGAGGTACAGTGAGTGAAACTGACAGTGAGCTGTTCTGTTCTAAACCAAATTTGCTGTTCCATATTTTCAATCCTTGAGTTGAGGGACAGAGAGGTACAGTGAGGGAAAGTGTCAGTGTGCTATTCTGTTCTAAAACTATTTTGCTGAACCATATTTTCAATCCTTGAGTTGAGGGACAGAGAGGTACAGTGAGTGAAACTGACAGTGTGCTGTTCTGTTCTAAACCAAATTTGCTGTTCCATATTTTCAATCCTTGAGTTGAGGGACAGAGAGGCACAGTGAGTGAAACTGACAGTGTGCTATTCTGTTCTAAACCAATTTTGCTCTTCCATATTTTCAATCCTTGATTTGAGGGACAGAGAGGTACAGTGAGGGAAAGTGTCAGTGTGCTATTCTGTTCTAAAACTATTTTGCTGAACCATATTTTCAATCCTTGAGTTGAGGGACAGAGAGGTACAGTGAGAGAAAGTGTCAGTGTGCTATTCTGTTCTAAAAATATTTTGCTGAACCATATTTTCAATCCTTGAGTTGAGGGACAGAGAGGTACAGTGAGTGAAACTGACAGTGTGCTGTTCTGTTCTAAACCAAATTTGCTGTTCCATATTTTCAATCCTTGAGTTGAGGGACAGAGAGGTACAGTGAGGGAAAGTGTCAGTGTGCTATTCTGTTCTAAAACTATTTTGCTGAACCATATTTTCAATCCTTGAGTTGAGGGACAGAGAGGTACAGTGAGTGAAACTGACAGTGTGCTGTTCTGTTCTAAACCAAATTTGCTGTTCCATATTTTCAATCCTTGAGTTGAGGGACAGAGAGGTACAGTGAGGGAAAGTGTCAGTGTGCTATTCTGTTCTAAAATTATTTTGCTGAACCATATTTTCAATCCTTGAGTTGAGGGACAGAGAGGTACAGTGAGTGAAACTGACAGTGTGCTGTTCTGTTCTAAACCAAATTTGCTGTTCCATATTTTCAATCCTTGAGTTGAGGGACAGAGAGGTACAGTGAGGGAAAGTGTCAGTGTGCTATTCTGTTCTAAAACTATTTTGCTGAACCATATTTTCAATCCTTGAGTTGAGGGACAGAGAGGTACAGTGAGTGAAACTGACAGTGTGCTGTTCTGTTCTAAACCAAATTTGCTGTTCCATATTTTCAATCCTTGAGTTGAGGGACAGAGAGGTACAGTGAGTGAAACTGACAGTGTGCTGTTCTGTTCTAAACCAAATTTGCTGTTCCATATTTTCAATCCTTGAATTTAGGGACAGAGAAGGACACTCGTAGAAATTATCAGTGTGCTATTCTGTGCTAAATCTTGTTTGTAGGTAGGGACAGAGTAGGACAGTGAGGGAAAGTGTCAGTGTGCTATTCTGTTCTAAAACTATTTTGCTGAACCATATTTTCAATCCTTGAGTTGAGGGACAGAGAGGTACAGTGAGTGAAACTGACAGTGTGCTGTTCTGTTCTAAACCAAATTTGCTGTTCCATATTTTCAATCCTTGAGTTGAGGGACAGAGAGGTACAGTGAGGGAAAGTGTCAGTGTGCTATTCTGTTCTAAAACTATTTTGCTGAACCATATTTTCAATCCTTGAGTTGAGGGACAGAGAGGTACAGTGAGTGAAACTGACAGTGTGCTGTTCTGTTCTAAACCAAATTTGCTGTTCCATATTTTCAATCCTTGAGTTGAGGGACAGAGAGGTACAGTGAGGGAAAGTGTCAGTGTGCTATTCTGTTCTAAAATTATTTTGCTGAACCATATTTTCAATCCTTGAGTTGAGGGACAGAGAGGTACAGTGAGTGAAACTGACAGTGTGCTGTTCTGTTCTAAACCAAATTTGCTGTTCCATATTTTCAATCCTTGAGTTGAGGGACAGAGAGGTACAGTGAGGGAAAGTGTCAGTGTGCTATTCTGTTCTAAAACTATTTTGCTGAACCATATTTTCAATCCTTGAGTTGAGGGACAGAGAGGTACAGTGAGTGAAACTGACAGTGTGCTGTTCTGTTCTAAACCAAATTTGCTGTTCCATATTTTCAATCCTTGAGTTGAGGGACAGAGAGGTACAGTGAGTGAAACTGACAGTGTGCTGTTCTGTTCTAAACCAAATTTGCTGTTCCATATTTTCAATCCTTGAGTTTAGGGACAGAGAAGGACACTCGTAGAAATTATCAGTGTGCTATTCTGTGCTAAATCTTGTTTGTAGGGAGGGACAGAGTAGGACAGTGAGGGAAAGTGTCAGTGTGCTATTCTGTTCTAAAACTATTTTGCTGAACCATATTTTCAATCCTTGTGTTTAGGGACAGAGAAGGATAGGCAGGGGACAGTGTCAGTGTCATTGTTGCTAAGCCTCCTGCACAGTATACACCTGAAGGTAGCCCTTATTTCTGTTTTTCCCATCTCCCTGCAGGCCATCCATTAAAATGTCTGGAAGGCAACCAAGGAGAGGCAGACAGTCAGGAGGCAAAAAAAGAGGGCAAGCAGGCTCTGTGTCTGGGGGCAACAGTGCTGGTCGTGTACGCGGTGCATTGTCATCAGCACATGGCCATGGGACATGCTTGTCCTTGTTTTCGGCAGCTGGACATGTTGAGCCACATCATGCCGAAGACTTGGTAGAGTGGATGACCAAGCCCACCTCATCCTCCTCATCCTCTCTCACCCAGGCTCAGGGTACTGGCAAAGCAGCTGCCAAAGCGTCCTCTTCTCTGGTATCATTATCTTCATTAGTCAATCCTTCCCTAGACCCACCATGCCCTCCTCCTGAGGAGTCCCCCGAACTGTTTGAGCACAGTGTTGGGTACATGCTCCAGGAGGATGCCCAGCGTTTGGAAGGATCTGATGATGATACCCAGCTAGAGGAAGGCAGCAGCGTGAGAGCAGAGAGAGGGGATGCTCAAGAAGGACACCAATCTGGCAGTCATGCTCCAGCAGCTGCAGCATATTGCCAGATTGGCTCCAGTGATGAGGAGGGAGGGGATGATGAGGTCACTGACTCCACGTGGGTGCCTAATAGGAGAGAGGAGGAGGAGGAGGAGGATGAGGAGGAGGCACATCTCCAACGAGGCAGGATGCCCTTGAGTGGCCAGCGTATGGGCAGCACACCGACGGAATCACACCGCAGAGCTCCGCCTGTGCAGGGCGCTGCCTCTGCCCGTCATGCAAAAAGTTCTTTGGTGTGGGCCTTTTTTGAGGCGAGTGCATCAGATCGCACAGCTGCTGTTTGCAACATATGTCTCAAGCGTATATCGCGTGGCCAAAACATCAGCCGCTTGGGCACCACATGCTTGATCAGACATATGTTGACCTGCCATGCAGCTCGTTGGCAAGCCTACCTTAAAGACCCACACCAAAGAACAAAGCTGACCTCTTCTTGCACCGCATCAGCTGGGATCTCCAACCCCACTATACCTTCACTCCTCTCTGAAACCTGCTCTGAGAGGAATGAAGGTGTAGAATTAGGTGTGTCACAGGCAAGTACTTGCGGGCACTCTGCTAGCAGTACACCAACGTCCGATTCTAGCAGGCAAATTTCCCTGCCCCAGCTGCTGGACCGTCGAAAGAAGTTCACTCCCAGCCATCCACATGCCCAGCGGTTGAATGCTAGCTTGGCTAAATTGCTAGCGCTTCAACTGCTGCCTTTTCAGTTGGTAGACTCGGCGCCCTTCCGTGAGTTTGTGCAATGTGCGGTTCCTCAGTGGCAGGTTCCCAAACGACACTTTTTCGCACGGAAGGCTATTCCGGCTCTCTACAGGCATGTGGAAGGCAATGTCTTGGCCTCGCTGGACAGGGCGGTCAGCGGTAAGGTGCATATTACCGCTGACTCATGGTCCAGCAGGCATGGACAGGGACGTTACCTTTCTTTCACGGCCCATTGGGTCACTCTTTTGGCAGCTGGGAAGGATGCAGGACAAGGTGCAGTAGTGTTGGAGGTTGTTCCACCGCCACGCCTCCAAAATGCTACTACTGGTTGTGACACACCTCTCTCCTCCACCCCCTCCTCTTCTTCTTCCTCCATGGCCTCTTCCTGTGGCTTGTCCTTGGAACCAGCGGTGCTCCGTAGGCGTTCAAGGGGCTACGCAAGTACGCAGGCAAAAAGATGCCATGCCGTGCTTGCGCTGGTGTGGTTGGGGGACAGGAGCCACACTGGGGCAGAGGTCCTGTCTGCTCTGCAGGGTCAGGCCAAGAGGTGGTTGACGCCACGCCAGCTTAAGCCAGGAATGGTGGTTTGCGACAATGGCACCAACCTCCTCTCCGCCCTCCGACAGGGACAACTGACCCATGTGCCCTGTATGGCTCACGTCCTTAACCTGGTGGTGCAGCGGTTCTTGGGCAGGTACCCGGGCTTACAGGATGTCCTGAGGCAGGCCAGGAAAGTCTGTGTGCATTTCCGCAGATCTTATAATGCCAGTGCTCGCCTGGCTGAGCTTCCAAAGGAGTTGAACCTGCCCAAGAACCGCCTTATATGTGACATGCCCACCAGGTGGAACTCAACGTTGGCCATGCTGCAGCGGCTGCACACGCAGCAGAGGGCCATCAATGAGTACCTGTGCGACTACGGCACCAGGACAGGGTCAGGGGAGCTCGGGTTTTTTTCACCACGCCAGTGGGGCATGATCAGGGATGCATGCACTGTCCTGGCACCATTTGAGGAGGCCACGAGGATGGTGAGCAGTGACAGTGCATGCATCAGTGACACTGTACCTCTTGTCCACCTGTTGGAGCACACGCTGCGTGGAATAATGGACAGGGCACTTGAGGCAGAACAGAGGCAGGAAGAGGAGGACTTCCTTGCCTCTCAAGGCCCCCTTTACCCAGACAGTGTTCCTTCTGTCCCACCCATCGCACAGGAAGAGGAGGAGGAGGAGGAGGAGGAGGATTGTGTCAGCATGGAGGTGGAGGCTGGCACTCAGCATCATCAGCAGCAGTCTTTTAGGGATGATTTACAGTCCCAAGAAACCAGTGGACTTGTACGTGGCTGGGAGGAGGTGGCTGCGGATCATGTCGTCCTTAGTGACCCAGAGGACTCCGGACTGAATGCCTCAGCTAACCTACGCTGCATGGCCTCCCTGATCCTGCAAAGTCTGCAGAAGGATCCTCGTATTCTTCGGATCAAGGAGAGGGACCATTACTGGCTGGCCACTCTCCTTGATCCACGGTACAAGGGTAAGGTTGCGAACCTTATCGTACCGTCGCAGAGGATGAGACAACTCCGGGAGGCATTGCAGAAAGGTCTGTGCAACGCGTTCCCAGAGACTGGGAGGTTACAAACTCCTGGTCCTGGACAACGAGTTGCTGAGGCTTCGGGCAGTCAAAGAAGGAGCGGTGGGGAAGGTGGCCGTCTGACCGATGCGTTCAGACAATTCTTTAGTCCGCAGCCCCAAAGTATGATCGGTTCCAGCAACCATCGCCAGCGTCTGATATACATGGTGCAGGAATACCTAGGGGCAAGGTCAGACTTGGACACCTTCCCCACCAAAAATCCTCTGGCTTACTGGGTCTTGAGGATGGATCACTGGCCAGAGCTTGCACAGTATGCAATTGAGCTACTGGCCTGTCCTGCATCCAGCGTTCTTTCGGAACGCACATTCAGTGCTGCTGGAGGATTTGTCACGGATCACAGGGTGCGCCTGTCCACCGACTCGGTTGATCGACTGACTTTCATCAAGATGAACCAGTCTTGGATCACCACCAGCTACCACACACCAGATGCTGATATAACAGACTAATTGATTTTAAAATGTCACATCCCTTCAAGACTGATGCTGATGCTGAGTGCCTGTGCTGTTATGTTGACTGGCTATCCTCCTCCTCCTCCTCAATGATACGATTAACGATGATAGCTTGGAAGATCATTTTGGTTTATGGGTGACGCCACCAGTGGCTAAGGCCCAATTTTTCAGCCCCTGTTTAACAGGGGCGTGTAATTAAAATTTTTGATGCAATACTTTGCAACAGGCCTCATTGCTGTGCTCCAAGTACAGTATCTGTGAGGGGTTGCAGTGTTGTGCCACCAGTGCCTAAGGCCCAATTTTTCAGCCCCTGTTCAACAGGGGCATGCAATTATAATTATTGATCTAATAATTCACAGCAGGGCCCATTGCTGCGCCCACCAAGAGTAACTGTCAGGCCTTACAGTGTTGTGGCACCAGCACCACCATCACCACCACCACCACCACCACCAAAGGCCCAATTTTTAAGCCCCTGTTCAACAGGGGCATGCAATTATAATTATTGATCTAATAATTCACAGCAGGGACCATTGCTGCGCCCACGAAGAGTAACTGTCAGGCCTTACAGTGTTGTGGCACCAGCACCACCATCACCACCACCACCACCACCAAAGGCCTAATTTTTCAGCCCCTGTTCAACAGGGGCATGCAATTACAATTCTTGATCTAATAATTCACAGCAGGGCCCATTGCTGCGCCCACCAAGAGTAACTGTCAGGCCTTACAGTGTTGTGGCACCAGCACCACCATCAAAGGCCCAATTTTTACTACCACTGATCAACAATTATATGTTATTACAATTCCAATCCTGATATAATAGTTGACAGCAGGGTGTTCCAGCACCCACCAAGAGTAACTGTGAGTGCTTACAGTGTTGTGCCAACACCAACACCTAAGGGGCCAATTTCTGCAGAGTATATACGGCAGGTCCCTACTTTCAAACATCCAACTTACAAACGACTACTACTTGCAAACGGAAGAAGACAACAGGAAGTGAGAGGAAATCTACCCCTTGGAAGGAAAATTCTCTCCTGTAAGAATTAATATGGGAGAAAGGTGTCTCCTCTCTACTGATGCTTTATCACCAATCCTTGTTTCAATAAAAACACCACATTTCAAAAACAGTTGTCATTGGGACGCAAAGTGAGGTGAAATGTTCTGAACAGGGGCACAGACAGCAAAAAAAATGTGACAGGGGTGATAACCGTTCCCTATGTTTTACAAAAAACTAAAAAAAAGGAATTTGCCATGGAGCTCCACTTAAACAATGCAGCTGTTCAAAATTATAAACAGATTCTACATAAGAACAAACCTACAGTCCCTGTCTTGTATGCACCGCCTGTATACGGCTGTTCAGAGTATATAGGTCCTTTTTTATTTTGTGTGCGGGGTTCCCCTTAATATCCATACAAGACCCAAAGGGGCTGGTAATGGGCTGGGGTAGGGGGGGGGGGGGTTGATGGGGTAGCTATGCCATTTTTCCTAAAGATTTTCATCCATATTACCGGGACCACACATTGCATTAAAGCCGCAAGTAGTTTTAAATGACTTTTTTCCCTTTAGAAATGTTATTTTGTGCAGGGACAGTTCTAAACACGGGAAACACGTGGCACTTCACAGGCATACTTTAGACACCCCCCAGGTACAATATTTAAAGGAATATTTGACTTTTTTTTTTCACTTTATGCATCATTAAAATGACTGCTCCCGGAAAACGTCCGTTTTTAAAACTTCTTTTTGCATTGATACATGTCCCCTGGTGCAGAAGCCGGGTTCCCAAACTCTGTTTCGGACAATAACATGGATAATAGTCGTTATAATTAGCACTTTAGAATCCGAACGTTCGCATCCATTGTATTTAATAGGGTTCTAATGTTCGTGCGAACTTTCGGTCCGTTCGCGGGTTCTGGTGCGAACCGAACCCGGGGGTGTTCGGCTCATCACTAGTTGCAGTGAATAAAACTGAAAATTGTATCATACTTACCAGTAATTTTCCTTTCCTGGTGCCTATCCATGGCAGCATACCTGTGATAGAGCTCCTCCTTCAGGACTAGTGAATAGCATAAATTAAAGGCATAGTCCCTCCCCCAACATTCTCCGTAATATAGAATACCGAGGGTGGGAGCGTATGCTGCCATGGATAGGCACCAGGAAAGGAAAATTACTGGTAAGTATGATACAATTTTCAGTTTTCCTGGTGCCTCCATAGCAGCATACCTCTGATAAATAACTAGCGGACATGGGTGGGATAATGCTTAACAATAAATGTTTATTTAGAAGAGGACATAGCAGCCTGAACTGCCCTTCTTCCAAACTCAACAGTCGTGAGTGCTCCTGGATCAATATGGTAGTGTCTGAGGAACGTATGGTGAGAAGACCAGGTGGCGGCCCTGCACACCGTATCCAACGAAACATTAGCCCTTGCTGCCCAGGAAGCTGAGACTGCCCTTGTAGAATGAGCATTCACTCGGGATGGAGGCTCCATATTCTTCACCCTGTAGGCCCTCTGGATTAACTTTACAACCCAAGATGCCAGAGTTCTGATGGAAGCTTCTTTGCCCCTTTATTTACCGAACGATACGATGAAAAGTCTCTCAGAATTTCTGAAGGGGCCGGTGGCTTCTAGGTAGGCCCTGAGCACTCTGGATACATCCAGCTCGCGAAAAGACTCTGAATCCGTGTCTGTGAACACTGGTAGTGCCCAGGCATATGCTGTGGTGAACCTCCAGGGACATGACAGGGCATCCACTGCCTCGGCTTGTGGATGCGGCAGCCGAGAGAAGAACCTGTCCAGCTTGGCGTTCTTCGGGGAGGCGAACAGATCTACCTGAGGGGCATAGGTGTGTGCAGCCTGTTGCATTAGGATGTGCACCTGAAAGCTCAAAAACACGGTACCGATCTCTCACTGTGTTTATTCAGAAAGGGAAGGGGTCGGTAAATGACATTACCCCTTCCCCCACTCATCCTGAAATATCATCTATGTGTGCCCACTGCAGTAGCCAATGGGAGAGAAGGGAAGCCAGCCATTCTGTGGGAGGAGACACCGGGCAGCAGGGGGAATCTGCACTGCAGGGAGTGATTAGGGTGTGCCTGGGCACACCTGGCACACCCTGTGCGCACGTCTATGCTGAGTGGGATCGAATATGTTGGCAATCTGAAGGAAGACATGGGGGTGGAGAGCCCACTCGTTGTTGTCCAGGAAGTTTCTGGATAACGTGTCTGCTTCCGTGTTCAACCTGCCTGGCAGATACAGGAGGTTCTGCTCTGCCCAGAGCATGATCGACTCTACCTCCTTGAGGAGTGACCTGCTGCGAGTGCCTCCCTGCCTCTGCAGATAAGCGACAGCTGCCCTGTTGTCTAGGCGTAGGAGTATTCTCTGGCCTCTGATTTGGGGTGCCAAAGAGGTCAGTGCCAAGAAGGCTGCCCTCATCTCCAAGATGTTGGATACCACTCCCTGGGTGGTGCATGACCATCTCCTCTGTATTCTGGTTTGCCCACAATGGGCTCCCCAGCCCTGTCTGCTTGCATCGGACGTAATTGTGATCCAAGGAAGGGAGCCCAGGTGATGAGGCTTGGAGAGGTTTTCTGGAACTGTCCACCAGTGAAGGCTCCTGCGCATTTTTCCCGTCAGCAGGATCGTCTGAGATAGTCGTTGTTTCTTCCACTGCGCCAAGAAACCAGTCTGGAAATACCTCAAGTGCCAATGGGCCCAAGGAACCATGGGTATACAGGAAGACATTGTGCCTCACATATAGTTGGTCACATACCTAATAGAAGTGTGAGGATCTTTGTTATGAGATGAATGACTCATTGCGGAGTTGGGCACAAGGATCAGCTGTGGAAATATAGTAAGAAAGGGAAAAGAACCAGGAGTTTTTGCGTCACTTTTTTAATTTTTTTTAAAAACATAAACATTTTTTATCTTCATTTTTTAAAAAACATAAACATTTTTTATCTTCATTTTTTATTTATTTTTTGAAAATCATCATGTGTACACTAGCAGACTGCGTTCCTGTGAGGAAACTCTGCAAAATGACCCCAAAAGATCCACAGAGGGGTTCCCAGTCTTATCAGTGCTGTGAGCGGCCCAAGAACAGGGACTGCGCACGGGAAAGGCTAAACCCGGCGGACGCTGCCGACTGCAGAGGTATGGACGTACTGCTACTCTTCACTAACACAAGAAGGTATGAGGAAAAAAGGAGAATGTTGGGGGAGGGACTTTGCCTTTAATTTATGCTATTCACTAGTCCTGAAGGAGGAGTAGAGGTGGAGCTCTATCACAGGTATGCTGCCATGGATAGGCACCAGGAAATCAGGTTTTGATCCCTTTTGGAAGCAGTCAAAAATACCTTGATATTGATACCTTGATAGCCATGTATTCTTGATGGTACCTACTACCAAGCCACTCAAAAGCAAGAACATTATTTGTGAGCCTCAATTTCTTCAGGAAAATGTTCCAGCTTTAGGTCAAACTCTTAAGCCTCATACACACATTGTGTGATGACAGCCCGTTGGCCGAAAATCCGACCGTTTGTATGCTCCATCGGACAATTGTTATCGGATTTTCCACGGACAAATGTTGGATGGCAGGCTTTAAAATTTTCCATGGACACCGGTCTGTTGTCGGATTATCCGAGCGTGTGTACACAAGTCCGTTGGACAAAATACAAACGCGCATGCTCGGAATCAATGCTCACCAAACACGACATTATCAGAGGGTGCCCAAAGGGTGGTGCACAAGAGCTGAAAAAACACGTATGCTTGTGTTTGTTGGCCGACAATTGTGTGCCGTTTGTATGCAAGTCAAAATCCAGGCACACGCCCTTCAGACAAAAGTCCGAGGCTTTGTCTGCGGAAAATCCGATTGTGTGTACAAGGCTTTAGGCCTTCAGCACATACCTCAGCCTGATGCAAGGCCCTAGCAGCAATCTTTTACACATTCATCCTCCCAGGTAAACGCCACAGGGGAAAGAGTTCTGGAAAAATGCTCCCAAACATTTATCATCACACAAACCATACTTCTAAATGCAGCACCTCATCCATTTAAGGGTAGGATTGCCACCTCATCCATTTAAACCCGAACACATATGAATTTCACAGGTTCTGTGGCTGATTAAGGTGGTAATTAAACTCACTTGGTGCCTTATCTGCATTAAATTAGCCTTAGAACCTGTGTAATTCATATGTGTTCGGGTTTAAAGGGATGAGGTGGAAACCCTAACCTCATGGATAGGCTGGATCAGATAAATATTCATAACCAAGAGAATTGACCCTACTGCATTGCTTAGTGAAACCTACTTCCAGCAAAAAGCAATAAAAAAAATCAACCCCACTAGGCTTAAACCTACTACGCACAATCAGAAAATTGTATGAAAAATACAGCTTTTAACCCCTTGCCGACCACTGCACGATGATATACGTTGGCAGAATGGCACGGCTGGGCATAGCAACGTATGGGTACGTCGCCTTTAAGACGCGGCATTGTGATGTAAACAAGCATTTCCCCGTTCTGCCTAGTAACAGGACATAATCACTGCTCCCTGTAATCAGGAGCGGTGATCAGTGTCGTGTCACACGTAGCCCATCCCCCCCCACAGTTAGAACACATCCCTAGGACACACTTAACCCCTACTGGTTAATCCCTTCACTGCCAGTGTCATTTACACAGTAATCAGTGCATTTTTATAGCACTAATTGCTGAATAAATGACAATGGTCCCAAAATGGCGTCAAAAGTGTCCGATGTGTCCACCATAATGTCGCAGTCATGATAAAAATCACTGAACGCCGCCATTACTAGTAAAAGAAAAATTATTAATAAAAATGCCATAAAACTATCCCCTATTTTGTAGACGCTATAACTTTTGCGTAAACCAATCAATAGATGCTTATTGCGATTTTTTGGACCAAAAATAAGTAGAAGAATACGTATCGGCCTAAACAGAAGAAAACACTTTTTTTTTTTTTATATATATTTTTTGGGGATATTTATTATAGCAAAAAGTAAAAAATATTGCTTTTTTTTCAAAAATTTTACTCTTTTTTTGTTTATAGCACAAAAAATAAAAACCGCAGAGGTGATCAAATACCCCCAAAAGAAAGCTCTATTTGTAGGGAAAAAAATACATCAATTTTGTTTGGGTGTAACGTCGCACGACCGCGCAATTGTCAGTTAAAGCGACACAGTGCTGAATCGCAAAAAGTGCCCTGGTCTTTGGGCAGCCAAATGGTCCGGGGCTGAAGTGGTTAAAGCGATCGTACGATAATCTAATCGTTAGTACACAGATTTCAGGGTCGATCATGACAGTTCATCCAAAATTATCCAAAAGGACAAACGCAACATTTTTTCTTGTAAAATACCAGATCGTATGAAGTTGCATTCTGTCATACATACATTTTTGGAAATTGAGTAACATCTTAATTTTCGATATGGAGACTAGTATATAAAAAAAACAAACAGACGATCATTCGTCTGATATTGTCATCATGTGCATGACCCTTTAGGAAAGACCCATAGCACTCGGAAAAAGTAAATAGCAGCAATAACACACATTACATTTAGATAGGGATACACATGCTTAGAGAAGGGTCCCTACTTATTTGATTTACCCAGATGCAGATAATGGAAAGTAAACAAAAACTGAAACACATGTGTAGCAGAGCCTTCTCCCCCTCTCCACTTCTATCGCCTGGTTGGCTGGCTGTGGTCTAGCGGTACCTTGGAGAGGAGAGTGCAGGAACACTACGCCAAGCTCTCCCCTCGTATGTGTGTGAGGGTTGAGCAAAGTCACTTAATTACCTCCAGGTCTGCTCACTGCGTACGAAGCTTTCACTTGTTCCATGGAGATGTGTCTGCCAGTAACAGAGCCCCACACCAATTAAAAGTCCAACAGTCTTTTATTTCTCCATTGCAGGGTGAAAATAATGGTTGAACTTTCAGTAACAGACAGACAGGGGTGTGGATACGAGTAGGCCCAGGCACAACTGAATTCTCCTATTCCTTTGCAAGCAAATAGGCCTGGCGCACGGTCTCTGCCACCGACCGTGAGATTGGTCGCTGCCACCGACCGGGTGAACTGTTGAGGCCCCTGCCACAGGCCTAAAAGCAGGTCTCTGCCACTGATCTGAGTTGACTAGTTGGACCGCTTCCACCGGTCATTGGACGTGAACCACCTCCCTCTTTGAACTTGGCCCCTGTTCGGGAAAGACATCCCTCCGGGCGGTCTCCAGAGGTTCACCCGGCACTGGCAATATGCTGCACCAGGTCTTCGGATGAATCACTCCTCCGGTCCCTTACGCCTCTGGATTCAGGTGCCCAACACCCAGGGCACCCTAGGACAATCCCTCCCTTGCGGGACCCAGCGGAATGTACTAGGCCCCAGGCCTCCAGCTGAGTACCTCACCCCAGACTGAAGGTGTCTGGAATGGAACACGAACTCCAAGTGTCCAGGCCTAGGCCGCCTGGACACCGACAGCGGACAACAGCCCTCAGGCTGAAGGTGCCTGGGACTCGAATCTCTTGGTGAAGATGTCCGCCCCTTTATACCCTCTCCCAGCAAGCACAGTGGGTTCCCCGCCCCGCCGTACAACTGCTGCGAGAGGTCACAAAGGGTACGGCACTGCAGTGACGGTTCAACCCCAGCTTAAAGTGACAGCGCCACCTGCTGGGCTGCAGGGAACTGGTCATCACTGATGTCCTCACCAGCCTGAACCTGACATGAAAGGGGAGGGAAGGGAAACAAACAACACATAACAACAACATTTGGAATCACATGTTCACATAACATTTTTCCCCACCCATCCTGGCTAAGACCCACCCCATTCTCAGTGGTCTTGATGGGATGCTCTCCTGCAGAGTTGAAAAAAAGTGTTAAACACACAAATCCCTGACACATATGTTCGTGTGAGAACGAAAAAACTTCTCCGCAGAGAAATCCTTTCCTTCTATAAGTGTGTGAGTGAACAGTGAATATCGGTGCGCAACACTGCCACCTGGTGACAGTGTCGCGGTAACTGCACTTGTTGAATTTTTTTTTTTTTTTCATCTTCTTTTGTGGCTCTAACTACCCCAAAGTCCATGATCACTTGGTGGGATGGAAGAATGAAGAACAGACAACGGCAACAGTCCTTCAATTCCTCCAAAGAGCACAAACACCCATCAACTCGGGTACAGTCACTGGGTTTTCCGGGAAACAACCGCGAAAAGTTCAGCAGCAACAAGGTAAAGCAAACACGGAGTCTTTTTTTCTCCTACAAATAGAAATTTGGGTGCGGCAAGACAAGGGGCTTTAAGTGCTGGTCTATTGTCTCTACATGGTATTCGACATCCTCTCCCTCTTTGCGTCGAATCAATACCTTGTCTGCGTGGATGTGCCGACCCAACATCCATTCTGCCTTGCAGTCCTTGAACCGTTGAGAAGCTTTGGGGGAACATGCGAGGTACCTGCGGGCATGTGGGATCTGAATGTGTGTCCACACAAAATCGTTGTACCAGCGTTCCCGATTGACTTCCACTTCATACAAAAGTTCCTTGGGTAAGTACGGGTACTCCCACCCGTACTCGTTGGCAACTTTTTGACAGAAGAGGCGTTGTAGTCTCGCCAGCGGAGGCATAGTGGCCCGGTCTCATTCACCCGGTAGGACGATGGCGTCCGGATGACGAGGTGCCTTGATCACCTCCATTCTGGGCATAAGCACCCGCAGCAACAGTCTCTTTTCCCCGGTGCTAGATGCAGGTGGCACCGGAGGTAGAAGGGCAGACTCGGGACGGGATCCCTCCTCAGGCGATGGTGCCTCCGCCCGGGGTGTACTATCCCCTGTAGACATGGGTGGATCCCTGACTCTGCGGGACGAGGAGAGAGGCATCTTGTCCCAGTCCTTCTTAGCAAAAAGTTTGTCAATGACGACGTCGTCTCCCGGATCGGAGAGCGACTCCAGGTCGCCTGGACCCCAAACCTGGCACACATGTAGCCTCTGCAAGTGTGCAAAGTTTGTTGTCCGGGGGACCTACGGCCAGGGAGCACCGATTTTTCAAAGCCGGGCACCCCTTCCATAGACTCCCATGTTAAACGGTCATTTATCTGGTGATTTTCGGTACCCGGTACCGAAACTTTGCACACACGTAGCCCCATTTCTCCTCTATAAGTGTGCAAAGTTTTTTGTATGGGGGACCTACGGCCGGGGAGCACCGATTTTTCAAAGCCGGACACCCCTTCCATAGACTACCATGTTAAACGTCAGTCTAGTCATGGACACAGTGAGGCATGGGCACAGTGAGGCATGGACACAGTGAGACATTCACATGGACACAGTGAGGCAAAGTGAGGCACAGTGAGGCGTGCAGATGGACACCCTAGACTTATACTCGAGTCAATATGTTTTCCCAGTTTTTTTGTGGTAAAATTAGGTGCCTCGGCTTATATTCAGGACGGCCTATACTCGAGTATATACGGTGTGTGTATATATATATATATATATATATATATATATATACACACACACACAGTCATGGCCGAAATTGTTGGCACCCCAGAAATTTTTCCAGAAAATCAAGTATTTCTCACAGAAAAGTATCGCAGTAACACATGTTTTGCTATGCACATGTTTATTCCCTTTGTGTGTATTGGAACAAAACAAAAAAAGGGAGGAAAAAAAGCAAATTGGACATAATGTCACACAAAACTCCAAAAATGGGCTGGTCAAAATTCTTGGCACCCTTAACTTAACATTTGGTTTCACACCCTTTGGAAAAAAATAACTGAAATCAGTCGCTTCCTATAACCATCAATAAGCTTCTTACACCTCTCACCCGGAATTTTGGACCACTCTTCCTTTGCAAACTGCTCCAGGTCTCTCTTATTGGAAGGGCGCCTTTTCCCAACAGCAATTTTAAGATCTCTCCACAGGTGTTCAATGGGATTTAGATCTGGACTCATTGCTGGCCACTTTAGAACTCTCCAGCGCTTTGTTGCCATCCATTTCTGGGTGCTTTTTGACGTATGTTTGGGGTCATTGTCCTGCTGGAAGACCCAAGATCTTCGGACACAAACCCAGCTTTCTGACACTGGGCTTTACAGTGCGACCCAAAATCCTTTGGTAATCCCCAGATTTCATGATGCCTTGCACACATTCAAAGCACCCAGTGCCAGAGGCAGCAAAATAACCCCAAAACATAACTGAACCTCCACCATATTTCTGTTCTTTTCTTTGTACGCCTCATTCCATTTTCGGTAAACAGTAGAATGATGTGCTTTACCAAAAAGCTTGGTCTCATCTGTCCACAAGACGTTTTCCCAGAAGGATTTTGGCAAACTGTAGTCTTGCTTTTTTATGTCTCTGTGTCAGCAGTGGGGTCCTCCTGGGTCTCCTGCCATAGCGTTTCATTTCATTTAAATGTCAACGGATAGTTGGCGCTGACACTGATGCTCCCTGAGCCTGCAGGACAGCTTGAATTTCTTTGGAACTTGTTTGGGGCTGCTTATCCACCATCTGGACTATTCTGCGTTGCAACCTTTCATCAATTTTTCTCTTCCGTCCACGCCCAGAGAGATTAGCTACAGTGCCATGGGTTGCAAACTTCTTGATAATGTTTGCGCACTGTGGACAAAGGCAAATCTAGATCTCTGGAGGTGGACTTGTAACCTTGAGATTGTTGATATTTTTCCACAATTTTGGTTCTCAAGTCCTCAGACAGTTCTCTTCTCCTCTTTCTGTTGTCCATGCTTAGTGTGTCACACACAGACTAGGCTTGTGCAATTCGTTTCGTAACGAATCGAAATTCGTCCGAATTTAGCAACTTTCGGACATTCGGAAGTATTCGAATTTCCGAACAAAGCATATACGAATAAAACCGAATCCGAAATAAATTATACCGCAAAATAGCGAATGCCCGAATGTCTTCGGCATAATTCGTTATGAAAAAAGTTACGAATGTACAAATCCATTTGAAGCACAATAACACTCACTCTGCTCTCTGCTTCTCCCTCACCGTGCTGAACCCTCTCAAAATGGTGTACAGGGGCGGAGGCTATAGCCGCATGAAAAAACGAAAGTAAAATACGAGATTTCGAATCCATTCGAAGCACAATAACACTCTGCTCTGCTCTCTGCTTCTCCCTCACCGTGCTTAACCCTCTCAAAATGGTGTACAGGGGCGGAGGCTATAGCCGCATGTAAAAAACGAAAGTAAAATACAAGATTTCGAATCGTTACAAATAACCGCTATGTATTTAGAAAAGTACAAATCCATTCGAAGCACATTAGGCATAATAGGCAGCGTCGTTGTGAGAGAGACACGGAAAATTCCGAATCAACGAACCCAAAAAAAGTTACGAAAGTAGGAGTTGTGTCCAGAATCAACTAAAAACAATGTACCCTACCGAAAGTACGAATTATAAATCAACTAAAAATTCAACGAAAAATGACGCTTGCGAAAATACGAATTAGTCCGAACACGAAAAATCCCGTCTAGCAAAATTCCGAATGATTACGAATCAACAGGACCGAAAAAAAACGAACCGAAACGAAACATATTTTTCCGTTGTGCACAAAAAACGAACCGAAACTAAACGAATTTTTCCGTTGTGCACAAGTCTAACACAGACACACAATGCAAAGACTAAGTGAACTTTTCTCCTTTTTATCTGCTTTCAGGTGTGATTTTTATATTGCCCACACCTGTTACTTGCCCCAGGTGAGTTTAAAGGAGCATCACATGCTTGAAACAATCTTATTTATCCACAATTTTGAAAGGGTGCCAAGAATTTTGACAAGCCCATTTTTGGAGTTTTGTGTGACAATATGTACAATTTGCTTTTTTTCCTCCCTTTTTTTGTTTTGTTCCAATACACACAAAGGGAATAAACATGTGTTTAGCAAAACGTGTTACTGCAATACTTTTCTGTGAGAAATACTAGATTTTCTGGAAAAATTTCTGGGGTGCCAACAATTTCGGCAATGACTGTATGTATATATATATATATATCCTGGGGCCCTTTACTACGATCCCACAACGGGCCCTTTCACATGTTCTGCAGTGAGCTCCCTTCCTACTATACTGGGGCCCCCCAGGGTGGTAGAAAACAAGAGATATATGTCACCAGCACACCAAGAAAATATAAGGGTCCAAAGCAGTGGGAGAACTATCAGGGTTGCAAAGGTTGTCTTGCCACCGGGCCCTGGTGTTCTGCCACTGTGGGGTTCCCCAGCTGTCCTGTCCCTGTTATTGACAGCACTGGTCTGGCATCTGTCTCCTTGGCAGCGGCGGCAGTCTATTAGGACCTAGTGCTGGTGACATTATGGGTGCATGCAGGGGAAGGCTGGCACTATTTTTTATAGAGAGCCGAGCCCCCAGCTGGTCACCTAGCAGCAGTAATGCTGTATAACCTTCTCTGTTGACATGCTGATCAGTATGTGATCCTGGTGATGCTCCCAGTCAGATCTAATAAACACAGTATTTATTAGCATCAAGAGTACAACCACATATGTATAATCAACCGTATGTTCAGCAGCCAGGTGGGCTCTATGCCTGTAAAGTGTGGGCTTTGATCAATAAAATCACTGATATTTAACACTAGGATTTGACTAGGAGCATCACCTGGATTGCATCACAATCAGCATGTCAGAGAAGGCTCCACTGCTGCTAAGCAACTTGCAGGGAGCTCAATTGTCTACAACCAATAGAGATGGGCTCGGGTGTGTTTGATACCCCACATGCCCAATCCCGCCAGGAAGCCGACACTCCACAGTGCTAATCACAGCCAGTGAGACATTTCCTGATCTGTGCAGCTGCGGACCGGGAAATGTCTCACTGCCTGTGATTAGCGCTGTGCAGTGTGGGCTTCCTGGCAGGCTCTGGCATGTGGAATTTTGAACATGCCCAGCCCATCTCTAACAACAAATTGTGCTGGCCCTCCTGTACATCAGCCCCATAAAGTAACCAGCACTGGGTTCCAATGTGCTGCCGCCGCTACCTTGGAGACAGAGGCCAGCGCTGTGAATAGCTGAGACAGGACAGCAACTCTGGTTGTTCCAGCACTGGTCCACACTGGGAACGTTCCCCCATTCACCTATAATGTGTAGATGGGGGAATTGGATAATTTCTTTTTTTTTTCATTCAACCTAATAGTTGAATGAAAAAAGTGATCAATGTATGGGCTGCCTAAGAGCTAAGACCAGCCATAGACAGTTTAAATCTCAGCTGGTTCAGCAGGAACTGGCTGAGATTTGAACCATTAATGAGTAGATTCTCTTATGATTATCACTAGTGGTTGCTATAGCCACTAGTGATAATCACTGTTTGTTGGGAGAATACAATTGCTGGGCAGGAGGGATATTCCCCTGTCAGCACTGTCTGTGTTGATGGGGGAATTATGCAAGTTTCTTTCCTGCAATCTGTGGATGCAGGAAAGAAATTTGCACCGTATATTACCTGCCTAACTGAAAGTGAAAGTAAATTGTGAAGGTCTTGAAAGAACAGGAGAGGAGGGAGACAGATGGGGGAGAGAAGGGATGGAGATAATGCAGTTCAGTGATTACAGTGTACTGCAGTGCACACACCCACAGGTCCAGGCTAGAATCTCAGGCATCATTCACACACATCCAGAATTGCTGCTGATTTTCATATTTCCCCACCCACACATCCCCTCTCTTCAGATACAGCACACCGGGGTAGTGTGGGCGGGACTAGAATGAGGAGCTGTATTCCTCCCTGCTCGTATGTGAGGAGAGTGAGGGGGGTGGCTGGACTCGCTGGGCTGTGAAAGAGTGTCATAGACTGACACTCAGCTCAGCTTGCAGTCACCACTCTCGGAATTTACAGGCTGGTTCTCCTGTCCTAAGGACGGGAGAAATCAGTCTGTTTTTTCAGTAACTGAGATGAAGGCTTGGGGCCCCCCTTCCCCCCCCCCACAGTCCTTGTGGAGTCCTTCCTGCAACTCGCTCTTCTCCGTACCAATGAGGATGCAGGGGAAGGAGCAGATCGGGCAGCCGTGGTTGTATGAGCGCTCGCATTATGCAGTGTCATCGAGCAGAGGGAGGGGGAGGAATCCCCCGCAGGAGCTGACTGGGGATGCTCTCCCTCTCAGGACAGACTATGTTACTCCAGCAGCAGCCCGAGTGAAATACAAAATGTATTTATTAATTTTTTTTTGGGGGGGGGGGCACATGGTGGGGCACAGCATAATGTTGGGGGGGCCAGGGCCCCCCCTGGCCCCCCCTAGGGACGCCATTGCAGGTCAGAGGTGTCACACTCCTCCGTGGGCTGGTAGCCTGTAGTGGAGGCTGAATTGCTACCCCCCGCGGGCACACAGGGCCGTGAAACCCCGACAGCTCCGCCCCAACACCAAGTCCCTCCGCCCGGCTTACCTCGGCCCAAAGATGAGAAGGGATGTCCGGGACTCTTCCGACCGGATCCATCCGGGCCGGGCGTAGGCGAGCAGGCTGATCCACCATGACCGCTGGACGGGGCAACCAAGCCGGTCTTCTTCTTTGGCGGTGGACGCTGGGAAACAGTGGTGACCAAGTCAGCATCCTAGGATTTCTCCCGTATCTCTGTGATTGCGACCTTCCCTGCGGTCGCTGCAGTGCGCACAGGGATGGCTGTCAAAGCAGGGATTCCTCCTTCTTGAGTGGTGTTGCCTGTTGCGCGGTTGAGGTGGATGGTTCTGGGTTTCTCAATAGGTGGTTCCACCTCAAATAAGAACTCTCCGCAGGCTTCGCAGCGCCCGAATGGCTTCAGCTGACACACCAGTCCCGAACAGCCGGGACAAATCAAACCCAGGGCCTCAACGTCCATGCATGAGTACAGGGCGAATCGTCCCCGGGGCTTTAGCCAAATCCCCGTATCCGTTATCGGAGCAGCAGTAGTAGTCAGACTCGCGGTAGTAGGATGAAATGGAATCCACGATGCGTTACTAAACATGGCGACTCTCTGCTGATCCATTGCGCACTGCATTGTTAGCGCCAAAGTCCCCACGTGTAGTCCTTCACACGATTGGACTCCTCCCCTCTTGCGTCGCAGTTCGCGGGCTTTCTCCTTCCCTGGGTCACGCCAACGAACTGAGCAGGGAAGGTGTGCCTCGTGGCGCAGTGGCCAATATGGCTGACCTACTCTGAACTCTTCCGGGCAGACACATTTAAATTCCAACAACTCCAGCTCCATTGTAGCACGAACACATCCCGGACCCGAGCCCCCACGTGTAGCGGAGCCTTCTCCCCCTCTCCACTTCTATCGCCTGGCTGGCTGGCTGTGGTCTAGGGGTACCTGAGAGAGGAGAGTGCAGGAACACTACGCCAAGCTCTCCCCTCGTATGTGTGCGAGGGTTGAGCAAAGTCACTTAATTACTTCCGGGTCTGCTCACTGTGTACGAAGCTTTCACTTGTTCCATGGAGATGTGTATGCCAGTAACAGAGCCCCACACCAATTAAAAGTCCAACACTCTTTTATTTCTCCATTGCAGGGTGAACATAATGGTTGAACTTTCAGTAACAGACAGACAGGGGTGTGGATACGAGTAGGCCCAGGCACAACTGAATTCTCCTATTTCTTTGCAAGCGAATAGGCCTGGCGCACGGTCTCTGCCACCGACCTTGAGATTGGTCGCTGCCACCGACCGGGTGAACTGTTAAGGCCCCTGCCACAGGCCTAAAAGCAGGTCTCTGCCACTGACCTGAGTTGACTAGTTGGACCGCTGCCACCGGTCATTGGACGTGAACCACCTCCCTTTTTGAACTTGGCCCCTGTTCGGGAAAGACATCCCTCCGGGCGGTCTCCAGAGGTTCACCCGGCACTGGCAATATGCTGCACCAGGTCTTCGGATGAATCACACCTCCGGTCCCTTACGCCTCTGGATTTGGGTGCCCAACACCCGGGGCACCCTAGGACAATCCCTCCCTTGCGGGACCCAGCGGAAGGTACTGGGCCCCAGGCCTCCGGCTGAGTACCTCACCCCAGACTGAAGGTGTCTGGGATGGAACTAGGGTTGCCACCTGTCCGGTTTTGACCCGGACAGTACGGGTTTGGACACATGTGCCCGGTTTTCAAGCCGCCTGAAACCCGGGCACATAATCGCAACATCTAGAGCGGCGATTCCCGTGTCCGCCGCCATTACACACTCACTGTAACATCAGCCTGTGCGAGATTGGCTGCATGGGTCATGTGACGTCTGTGCAAGCGGTCTGTGATTGGGCCAGTGGAGGCTAGCTGGTGACTGGTCTCCGCAGACCAGGGATAGACCATTTGTGCAGGGGGGAACATTAGAACACCTGCCACTGTGGAGACAGCAGAAGAGGCATTTCCTCTAAATACACTGCCTGTGGTGTGTGTTGAGGATCCGAAGCTCCTTTCTGTCTCCCCCCCCCCTCCAGTCTCCTGCAGGCAGGGTCTCTCTGATCTCTGACTGATATCCCCCCCCCTATTACTAGTGCGGTATAGTGAGAGAATCGGGAGGCGGAGCTCACTGGAACTACTGTCGGGATGGCGCTGTTCACACTGCATGCAGGGAGAGGTGAGCTGAGTTTTGTTTGTGACAAGTCTCTGTGGGTGGAAAGCTGTAAACTTTCAGGAAGATTTGTTTCACTTATGCAGTGAAGGGGACATTAGAATCGGAAGAGATAGTGAGTGTGTGTGGGGGGTGGGGAGTCTGCAGGATCACAGCTGACAGTCTATCTCCCAGGCCTGAACACACTTCTGTACAAACATCCCCAAATCCTCAGTCCAGATAATGTGAAGTCATTTATGACCATTCATGTAACCTGTGTATGTGGTCTGATTGTACAGACTCAGAGCCTGGATAACACAGTGTTACATGAATGGTCATCCATTAACTTCACATCATCCAGGTACACAGAGTGCTAGGAGCTGGCTTACAGTACATACATATGTACTTCTTATACCAGATAGTTTTCATTGAGCAGTATTGTTGTATATAGTAGTGGATGAGCTTTTTTTTCATTATAGAGATCAATATCTGACCACTTCTCAGCCCCCCACTCCTCCCAGCTTGTATCACCCCCAGACCACTTAATACAGACATCACTCCGAGCTGCTTCCTACCCCCCCCCCCCCCAGCTGAGGGACATCATTCCATGGTCACTTTCCTCTTCCCAACATCACTCCCTGGTAACCCCATAGACACCGCAAGAAATCCTTCCCCATACTGCCCCCATCATCCCCTCCACAGTCCTCTCCTGTACATACCGCCCCCATCATCCCCTCCACAGTCCTCTCCTGTACATACCGCCCCCATCATCCCCTCCACAGTCCTCTCCTGTACATACTGCCCCCATCATCCCCTCCACAGTCCTCTCCTGTACATACCGCCCCCATCATCCCCTCCACAGTCCTCTCCTGTACATACCGCCCCCATCATACCCTCCACAGTCCTCTCCTGTACATACCGCCCCCATCATCCCCTCCACAGTCCTCTCCTGTACATACTGCCCCCATCATCCCCTCCACAGTCCTCTCCTGTACATACTGCCCCCATCATCCCCTCCACAGTCCTCTCCTGTACATACTGCCCCCATCATCCCCTCCACAGTCCTCTCCTGTACATACTGCCCCCATCATCCCCTCCACAGTCCTCTCCTGTACATTCTGCCCCCATCATCCCCTCCACAGTCCTCTCCTGTACATACTGCCCCCATCATCCCCTCCACAGTCCTCTCCTGTACATACTGCCCCCATCATCCCCTCCACAGTCCTCTCCTGTACATACTGCCCCCATCATCCCCTCCACAGTCCTCTCCTGTACATACCGCCCCCATCATACCCTCCACAGTCCTCTCCTGTACATTCTGCCCCCATCATCCCCTCCACAGTCCTCTCCTGTACATACTGCCCCCATCATCCCCTCCACAGTCCTCTCCTGTACATACTGCCCCCATCATCCCCTCCACAGTCCTCTCCTGTACATTCTGCCCCCATCATCCCCTCCACAATCCTCTCCTGTACATACTGCCCCCATCATCCCCTCCACAGTCCTCTCCTGTACATACTGCCCCCATCATCCCCTCCACTGTCCTCTCCTGTATATACTGCCCCCATCATACCCTCCACAGTCCTCTCCTGTACATACTGCCCCCATCATCCCCTCCACAGTCCTCTCCTGTACATACTGCCCCCATCATCCCCTCCACAGTCCTCTCCTGTACATACTGCCCCCATCATCCCCTCCACAGTCCTCTCCTGTACATACTGCCCCCATCATCCCCTCCACAGTCCTCTCCTGTACATACTGCCCCCATCATCCCCTCCACAGTCCTCTCCTGTACATACTGCCCCCATCATACCCAGACACTACTCCCCTGTACATACTGCCACCATCATACCCACCACAGTCCTCTCCTGTACATACTGCCCCCATCATACCCTCCACAGTCCTCTCCTGTACATACTGCCCCCATCATACCCACCACATTCCTCTCCTGTACATATTGCCCCCATCATACCCACCACAGTCCTCTTCTGTACATACTGCCCCCATCATACCCTCCGCACACCTCTCCTGCAGATTTAGCTATAAAGGGAAACTCTGTGGATTCCGATGTAGAAGGGGAACTTTATTGACTCTGATGCAAAGGGGAACTCCTATAATTAACTCCATATGATTAGAAATGTTATTTAATCAGAAAATTGCTGTGCATTGCTTTGTACAGAGGTAATACATTGAATGTACTAAAAGAAAAAAAAAAAATCGGCGTGCGCTGCTGAAGTGTTCGGGTTTGGCTTGATGAAAAGGTGGCAACCCTAGATGGAACACGAACTCCAAGTGTCCAGACCTAGGCCGCCTGGACACCGACCGCGGACAGCAGGCTGAAGGTGCCTGGGACTCGAACCTCGTGGCGAAGATGTTAGCCCCCTTTATACTATCTCCCAGCAAGCACAGCGGGTTCCCCGCCTCGCCGTACAACTGCTGCGAGAGGTCACAAAGGGTACGGCACTGCAGTGACAGTTCAACCCCAGCCCAAAGTGACAGCGCCACCTGCTGGGCTGCAGGGAACTGGTCATCGCTGATGTCCTCACCAGTTTTAAACACTTTTTGGTAGAGTGGGGAAGGGTTAACAGTTGGGTTTTTATGTGTTGGTGAGATTTACCCCTCTATTTATACTGGTGACCATTTTAACTGAGACGAAAGGTGGGGAAAGTTGAAAAAGTGCTGTCAAAAGAACAAGAGGTAAGAGAAAATATTCTATTGGGCAAACCTGTTTTGGTGACAACTGTCTAAGAGGAGGAATTCCACTCACATTTGGAGATCTTTTCTAATGCTAGCCATACACCAGTCGAAAAATCTTTCAAACCCTTTTCGAAACAGAGCAAACTATATTGCCATTGTGTAATTACCGAATTGCCAATGATAAATCGTTCAATGGACATAAACGAATCAGTTTCTTGTTTGTTTTTTTGCTTCTTGGTCACATGTACAGGTACATTTCTAACGGTTGAGAAACACATTAACCTTTCAATGTATCATCCGTTCAGCAGAAGTTTTGCAAACTTTTCGTTCGATTTTGTGGCTCGAAAACATCACAACCGATTTTTGATTTGTGCCCACTAACTGGACGAAAAAAATAAAAAAACTGTCCAAATGACAGATTTTCAAACAATTTTTCATCATAACTTTTTCTCTGGGAAATAACGTTCCTGGGGTTTAAACCCTTTCCTACTTTATCTGAAAAAAATAAAAAAAATATGTTTTTGTAATAGATACTGTATGTTTTAAACAGATAATACTGAGAAAGACCAATATTTAATCTTATGAGTACTTACCCTACTTTTTGTTCCATGCAACCTGTTGGAGACCTCATCCACACTTTCATATTTTTTCTGACAGCAGGGTCCACCATCCTGGGTTTGTTAGACAGCTGGCTTGACTTGTTGATGATTTGTACTGTCAATCCTTCAAAGGATCCATCCATGTTTACTGGTTAGTTTTTGGCAGTGTGGAGTTACATCACATTAGACTGTCCTGCAGGCCTCTCTTATGATCCGCAACTAAATCATCAGGAGAGGCTGTCTATAAGAGAAAGCCAGCAAACAAAATAACAGGTAATTTTAATATGTTCTGGAGGAGTGGATGTAGATGTAGTAGAGAGTTACAAGTATCTGGGGGTGCACATAGATAATAAGCTGGACTGGAACTAGAACACTGAGGTGCTCTATAGCAGTGGTCCGCAACCTTTTTGGCACCGGGGACCAGCTGTGTGGAAGAAAATTATGCTAAGGCCCGATCGGGGTGGGGGGAATGCGTTTTATTTGTGGGCAATTTGTCAGGGCAATGGCTGGTGTTGACGCTTCAATCATCACGGCACCATGGTTGATATGGTGTCAGGGTGATTGAAGGGCATTATTTCTATTATTACATTGTAATATAAAAATTAAATAGTTAAACTCACCATAATGCTGAATCAGTGGGAGCTCTGAGTGTGTCACGTGCCACTGTCACCTGCCACCAGATGCAGCTTGTCACTGGCCACATTGCCTGCCAACAGATGCAGATTGTCACTTGCCACGTTGCCTGTCACAAGACACGGATTGTCACTTGCCCTGTCACTTGCCACAAGATGCAGATTGTCACTTGTCATGTCACCTGCCACCAGATGCAGCTTGTCACTTGCCACCAGATGCGGATTGTCACTTACCAGTGGCTGTGTCCCAGAGTGAGGGCGGGCAGTGAGAGATGATGTAATCTCTCTGCTGCCCGTGGCTGCATAGTGAGGCTGGTGCTGCATTGGTGCAGTGTGGGCAGTGACACTGGCATGCTCACTGGCCTGACCGTCCGCTCGCCTGCCGGCCACACACTGGCCTGCCTGCTCACCCGCCGGCCCACCCACTGGCCCGCCGCACTCACGGCCTGGCTGCAGAGAGGCCATGGCCCAGTACAGGCCTGTGGCCTGGTGGTTGGGGACCTCTGCTCTATAGGAAGGTCCAGAGCCGCCTCTACTTATTGAGGAGACTGAGGTCTTTTAACACCTGCCAAATAATCCTGAAGATGTTTTATGAGTCTGTGGTGGCCAACGCTCTCCTATATGCCGTGGCATGCTGGAGAAGCAGGCTTAGGGTGGCTGACACCAACAGACTCAACAAATGTATTGGCAAGGCCAGTGTCAGGGACGTGCTGGGCTTGAACCTGGGACCTCTTCTGTGTCTGGCATTGACTCTTCCAGCGGAGCTATCTGAGATGCTGGACAGTTCCCTGCCTGATCTGCTGGATAACCTATCTGATCCATTAGACTACTCTGCTTGGTGTCTGATTACTGTTGAACTCTGAACCCCTTGCTCCTCCCATGTACTTCCTATAAAAGACATTCCAGAGATGTTGCCCCTTGCGGTTTGATCTGCTTCTGTTCCCTGAGTTCCTGATTCTGTGCTTGTATCCTGTTCCTGTGTTTGACCTGGCTTCCTGACCACGCTTCTGTCTCCAGTCCTGACCTCGGCTCGTTTGACCCTGCTCAGTTATCTGCCAGTCTGCCTGTTGCCAAGATTCGGCCTGGACTTGACTACTCTCTGCCTGCCACTTGTGATGTTTACCTTGATGTGTATGACCCGGCTTGTCTGACTCTGCAAACCTGCACCAGCTTACCTGCATCCTCTGCTCTGCAAGCTGCACACGCTGACCTGCATCCTTTGCAATGCAAACCTGCACCTGCTGACCTGCATCCCTGCTCTGCAAACCTGCACCTGTTGACCTGCATCCCTGCTCTGCAAACCTGCACCTGTTGACCTGCATCCCTGCTCTGCAAACCGGCACCTGCTGACCTGCATCCCTGCCCTGCAAACCGGCACCTGCTGACCTGCATCCTCTGCTCTGCAAGCTGCACCTGCTGACCTGCATCCGCTGCTTCCGGAACCAGCCGTTCCAGTCTCCACTCGGCTCCACCACTCCAAGCAGTGAGGATCAGACAGGCACCCTTACCTCACCGTGCTCTTACCACCACTGTCCCCACTCCAGTGGTCTCCGAGCCGGGGTTGTACTGGAGGTCCCTCTCCGCACGTCAGGCTCACACCTAAGGTACGTTACAGTATCAAACCGCCATGCCTGAGCCTGCAGGAGATACCTTGCCTATGGACAATGTCTATCAACACCTTACAGCTCTCACTCAGATCGTGAAGTCTCTGCAGGGCAGCCATGTCCGAATGGATAAGCAGACACAAACTCAAGCCACCTCTGCAGATTCACCTCCAACCCCAACTTCCTCTATTGGAATGTTACCATCTCCTGAGCCCAGGGTCCCTGTTCCTGAGAAGTTTTTCGGGGATCGGAGTAAATTCCGTGCGTTTCGCAACGCATGTGAACTTTACTTTTCGTTGCTACCTCTGACTTTTTCATCTGAAGCCACCAAGGTGGGCTTCGTTATCGCTTTGCTGCAGGGGGAACCTCAAGCTTGGGCCCATCACCTACTTGAAGTCCGCCATGTAGTTCTAGACTCTCTGCCCTCTTTTCTTGATGCCATGGCCCGACTTTATGACGATCCACAGCGGACTTCTACTGCCGAGGCTGCTCTCCATGCGCTCCAGCAAGGCCGCCGAGCGGTCGAGGACTATGTGACTGATTTCAGACGCTGGAGCGCGGATATCCAGTGGAATGAGGCGGCTCTGCTGCATCAGTTCCGTCTTGGTCTCTCTGAAAGCCTGAAGGATGAGTTAGCACGGGTCGGTGTTCCTGATGTTCTAGAGACTTTAATTAATTTGTCTATCCAGATAGACCGACGACTCCGGGAGCGCAGAGCAGAAAGGTCTACCCAGCAGCTCCGCCCAGCTTGGATGCTACCCCGGATACGAGCCCCTGTGTACCCTGCCAGTGCCAGTACGGTTCCAACTGAACCCTCATCCCTCAACCAGACCGTCAAGCCAGGGCAGCTTGGACTAATGAAACATTCCCTATCGGCCAAGGAACGACTTCGTCGGCTGCAGAATTATCTATGCCTGTATTGCGGTGAACCCGGTCATTATGTCTCTTCTTGTCCTGCTAAGCTGCGCAAGGTCCTGGCTACCTATTCTCCCAACTACTCACCTCCATCTACCAATGCTACTCACCTGGCTCTTCCTATCTCTTTCCAACTACCAGGGAGGACAATACCAGTAACTGCAATAATCGACTCAGGGGCATGTAGTTGTTTTGTCGATCTAGACTTTGCAGCACAACAACACATCCCACTCCAACCTAAGACTCAGGGACTTTCCATTTTCCTGGCAGATGGGTCTCGCATCAAGTCCGGAGTAGTGACCCAGGAGACCCCTCCTTTGCCTGTGATCACCTCCATGTACCATAAGGAACTATTGACTTTGGATGCTATTGCATCTCCCATGTTTCCAGTTATCCTGGGTCTACCCTGGCTTCAGGCACACAACCCACAGATTGATTGGGGAACCGGAAGTATTAAGTTCAAGTCACCATACTGTCAACGCCACTGCATGCTTCCACGTCCCAGCACCTTGGGGCCTCTGTTATGCCTGCATTCAGATCCAGAGATACGAGCTTCTGTACCCAAACAATATCATGAGTTCCTGGACGTCTTCAGCAAACGAGGGGCCGAAGTCCTCCCGCCTCATCGTCCTTACGATTGTCCAATCAAGCTTCTTCCCGGTGCTGATATTCCTTTCGGACGGATCTTCCCCCTATCTGAACGGGAGCTTGAGGTACTGAAAGAATACGTTGATGAGAACCTTAAGAGGGGTTTCATCCGTCCTTCCACTTCTCCAGCAGGGGCAGGAATCTTCTTTGTGGAGAAAAAAAAGACCATTCTCTTCGGCCCTGTGTAGATTACCGGGAATTAAATAAAATCACGGTCAAGAACCGGTACCCTCTGCCTCTGGTACCTGAACTTTTTCAAAGACTCAGGACTTCCTCTGTGTTTACCAAATTAGACCTGCGGGGGGCGTACAACCTGGTACGCATCCGAGCAGGGGATGAATGGAAGACTGCCTTTCGTACCAGGTTCGGCCATTACGAATACCTAGTAATGCCCTTCGGCCTATGTAACGCCCCTGCCACCTTTCAGCATCTAGTCAATGATGTTTTCAGAGACTGTCTGGACATTTATGTAGTTGTCTATCTTGATGATATTTTGATTTTTTCCTCCTCTCTTGAGCAGCACCGGAAACACGTCAAGAGTGTACTCTGTCGTCTCCGCCAGCATGGACTGTACGCAAAACCAGAAAAGTGTGAATTCGAGCGACAGAGTATCCAGTTCCTTGGCCTAGTGATCTCTACAGAGGGATTCAAGATGGACCCACAGAAGGTTTCAGCCATTCTGGATTGGCCTGCACCTTCAGATAAAAAGGGGATGCAGCGCTTCGTTGGCTTTGCCAATTTTTATCGGAGGTTTATCAAGGGATTCTCTGCTATTATTTCCCCGATTACGCAGCTAACGAAGCAAAATGCTCGATTCCAGTGGACATCTGAAGCACAGGCTGCTTTCACAAACCTAAAAATACTTTTTACGTCTGCTCCTATCCTAAGTCATCCCGATCCTGCCCTACCGTATCTACTTGAGGTAGATGCCTCAGAGACAGCGGTTGGAGCTGTTATCTCCCAGCGCCAAGGTCTCAAGGACTTGATACACCCGGTAGCCTTCTTCTCCCGTAAGCTTACCCCATCCGAGAGGAATTATGATGTTGGAGACCGGGAGCTCCTGGCCATTAAATCTGCCCTTGAGGAGTGGAGGTACTTGTTGGAGGGAGCAGCGCATCCTATACTCATTTACACAGACCACAAGAACCTAGAGTATCTGAGAGCTGCCAAACGTCTGAGACCACGCCAGGCACGTTGGGCACTATTTTTCTCTAGGTTCTCGTTCCACATAACTTACCGGCCAGGCTCCAAGAACACCAAACCAGACGCTCTTTCCCGCATGTTTGATGATCCAAAAGAGGTGTCAGCTCCAGATACCATTCTATCGGAAGGCAACTTCTTACTTTTACAAACTAGCCTGATGTCTGTCTTGAAGCAAGCTTCTACAGGTGTGTCTGGTCCCTCTGGAATCACTCTGGTACCCAAGGACGGGTTACTTTGGAAGAACGACAAGATCTTTGTGCCAGAAGAAGTTTGAGTCACAGTGTTAAACTTGTGTCATGATCATCCCCTGGCAGGCCATTTTGGAATGCATAAAACCCTTGAACTGATTCAAACGCACGTTTTGGTGGCCGGATCTTGAAAAAGACTGCAGGGAATATGTAGGTTCATGTGCCACCTGTATCCGTAGCAAGACCACTAGAAGCAAGGCCTGGGGTCTGCTCAGACCCTTACCAGTCCCTGACCGTCCCTGGAAAATGATTGCCATGGACTTCATAGTGGAACTCCCCCCGTCTGAAGGTTGCACAGCCATCTTTGTAGTGGTTGACCGTCTATCCAAGATGGCCCACTTCGTGCCTCTCAAAGGCACGCCCTCTGCCATGGAAACTGCCCAGGTCTTCATTAGGGAAGTAGTAAGGCTACATGGGGTCCCTGCGGACATCGTTTCGGATAGAGGGGTGCAGTTCACCTCTCGCTTTTGGAAGGCTTTGTGCAAGGTCCTGAAGATTGAGTTGTCCATGTCCTCGGCCTATCACCCCCAAACTAACGGGCAAACCGAAAGAACGAATCAGACGCTCGAACAGTACCTCAGATGCTTCACCACATTCGTTCAAGACGACTGGGTAGCTTTACTACCCTTGGCAGAGTTTGCCTTTAACAACGCCAGTCATTCGGCTACAGGTCAATCGCCATTTTTTGCCAACTACGGGGTTTCACCTGATCTCATCCCTGATTCAACAGTCCCAGCGGTCCAGAGTATTGTTGATTTCCTGACCCGTAACAGCAGGATATTGCAGGAAGCCATGACTAAGGCACAAGCAGCCAATAAAAGGATCTTTGACAGGAAAAGGAGAGGGGAATTATGCCTGCAACAGGGTGACCAAGTATGGTTATCGACCACCAACCTTAAGATGGCTTGCCCCGCAAGGAAACTGGCACCCAAGTTCATCTGTCCTTTCCCAGTAAAACGGAAATTAAACGAGGTCTCCTATGAACTTGCCTTACCGGAGTCGTTGAAGATTCACCCAGTCTTTCACGTTTCCTTGCTGAAACCCGCAGTGCCCGACCCATTCCCAGACAGGAGATCAGGACCACCCAAGCCTGTAATCATTGACCGTGATGAGGAGTTCGAGGTGGAGGCCGTCTTGGACTGCCGAAGAAGAGGGAACCAGCTTCAATTCCTGATCAAGTGGAAGGGGTACGGTCTGGAGGAGAACTCCTGGGAACCCCAACAGAACATCCACGCTCCGAGAGTTAATCCAGGCCTTTTTTCGCAGTCACCCCCAGAAAAGAGCTCTATTGGGCACCCGGAGGTTGCCCTTAAGGGGGGGCACTGTCAGGGACGTGCTGGGCTTGAACCTGGGACCTCGTCTGTGTCTGGCATTGACTCTTCCAGTGGAGCTATCTGAGATGCTGGACAGTTCCCTGCCTGATCTGCTGGATAACCTATCTGATCCATTAGACTACTCTGCTTGGTGTCTGATTACTGTTGAACTCTGAACCCCTTGCTCCTCCCATGTACTTCCTATAAAAGACATTCCAGAGATATTGCCCCTTGCGGTTTGATCTGCTTCTGTTCCCTGCTTGTATCCTGTTCCTGTGTTTGACCCGGCTTCCTGACCACGCTTCTGTCTCCAGTCCTGACCTCGGCTTGTTTGACCCTGCTCAGTTATCTGCCAGTCTGCCTGTTGCCAAGATTCGGCCTGGACTTGACTACTCTCTGCCTGCCACTTGTGATGTTTACCTTGATGTGTATGACCCGGCTTGTCTGACTCTGCAAACCTGCACCAGCTTACCTGCATCCTCTGCTCTGCAAGCTGCACACGCTGACCTGCATCCTTTGCAATGCAAACCTGCACCTGCTGACCTGCATCCCTGCTCTGCAAACCTGCACCTGTTGACCTGCATCCCTGCTCTGCAAACCTGCACCTGTTGACCTGCATCCCTGCTCTGCAAACCTGCACCTTTTGACCTGCATCCCTGCTCTGCAAACCTGCACCTGTTGACCTGCATCCCTGCTCTGCAAACCTGCACCTGTTGACCTGCATCCCTGCTCTGCAAACCTGCACCTGTTGACCTGCATCCCTGCTCTGCAAACCTGCACCTGTTGACCTGCATCCCTGCTCTGCAAACCTGCACCTGTTGACCTGCATCCCTGCTCTGCAAACCTGCACCTGTTGACCTGCATCCCTGCTCTGCAAACCTGCACCTGTTGACCTGCATCCCTGCTCTGCAAACCTGCACCTGTTGACCTGCATCCCTGCTCTGCAAACCTGCACCTGTTGACCTGCATCCCTGCTCTGCAAACCTGCACCTGCTGACCTGCATCCCTGCCCTGCAAACCGGCACCTGCTGACCTGCATCCTCTGCTCTGCAAGCTGCACCTGCTGACCTGCATCCGCTGCTTCCGGAACCAGCCGTTCCAGTCTCCACTCGGCTCCACCACTCCAAGCAGTGAGGATCAGACAGGCACCCTTACCTCATCGTGCTCTTACCACCACTGTCCCCACTCCAGTGGTCTCCGAGCCGGGGTTGTACTGGAGGTCCCTCTCCGCACGTCAGGCTCACACCTAAGGTACGTTACAGCCAGTGATGTTGTTGGATTGGAGTTGGAGTCTTTAACCACAGTGCTGGAGAGAAGAATGTTGTTCAAGGTACGTTCAATCTTGGACAACTCCTCCCACCCACTCCACAATAGGCTGGTCAGTCTACAATATACCATCAGTGACAGATTGTTACATCCATGATGCACCACAGAGCAACACAGGAAATTATTTTTGCCTGTTGCCATCAAGTTATACAATTCTTCTTTGTGAGGCTGGAGGTGAAGATTTAAATATGGTTCATGATCAGGATTATATGTACTTTTTATAGTATGTTGGTATTATGTTAATTATTATTTGGGGTAATTTTAGAGAAATCGGTGTATTACCTGCATTTTTGGTAGTTAGGTAGTTTGATTTTCTGTTATTTTTAATCTGTTATTTATTCTATGTTGTATTTGAATTGTATGGATGGTTTATTAGAGTGTAGTTTAATTTGTTTTATTTGGTGCTAATGGCTGTTATTGGATTAATAATTTCCCTTTGGGATTAATAAAGTATTCTAATTCTGATATCACCTTGGATAACAGTGGATTGTCACGCCGTGTCTGGGATTTGATCCCAGGGCCTGGTGTTCAGAGACTGTTTTCCTATGTCCTGAGCCACCAGTGAACTGGTTTTATGTTAGCATCGTAGTTGTTCTTTTTCACTAGTGGGGATGTTTGCTCCACCCTGGGACCAGCTGTCAGCAGTCTTCTCATTAGTGTCCCTATATATTCCCACTTCCCCTTCCTGTCCGTGCCTTAGGATAGGTTCCTGTTTATGGATGCTCTTGCTTTTTGGTTTTCTACTTGGCTCGTCTTGACTACGATTCCTGGATTATCCCTTGAACCTGGTTAACCTTGCTGCCGACCCTCCCTGGCTTGTTCTGACTACGTTACCTGGATTGTCCTTTTCCCTCCTGGGATCCTGTCTTCTGCCTACTAACCGTGAGTTGTTGCTGGGGGTTGTGGTTAGGCTATCTGCACCTTCCTTTGTGGTTCCTTATTTCCTGTCTGTGGGAGATCTCAGCCGTCCCTCCACCTGACACCGGGATAACAAGACTACCGGTCAGGAAAGCGGAGGGACGGTTGTAGTTTCCTGGCAGACCTGACATTATCCTAAGGCCAGATGGACCTCAGCGAGCTGGTGCAGGCAGTCTCTCTACAGGGTCAGATGTTGTGTGAGCAGGCTAATCATGTACAGTCATTGGAGGAGAAATTGGGTGCCATCGCTACTCTGTTATCTACTTTGGCCTCGGCACATGGTACTAGTCCTGCTACACCAAAAGATCTTGAGTCTGGGGTTGGGGAACCTGTAGTTGTGTCTAAATCTGTGGGTTCTCCCGCTCCAAAGATACCTCTCCCCGATAAGTATGATGGGAACCCCTTGGATTGCAGGGGATTTCTCAACCATTGCCGGTTGCATTTTAAAAATCAATCTTCTGTGTTTACCTCTACCCAAGCCAAGGTGACATTTATTATTTCCTTGCTTAAGGGTAGAGCTCTGTCCTGGGTGTCGCCTCTTCTTGAGAAAGATTCTCCTGTACTTACTGATTACCCCATGTTTATGCAAACCGTTGAGAGAATATTTGACGTTCCTGACAGAGTAAGGGCAGCTGAGGCCAGTATTCTTGACTTACACCAGGGTAAACGCACAGTAGCATCTTATGCAATAGAATTCCGCACACTTGCGGCAGATACTTCCTGGGATAATTGCGCCCTTAAGGCCGCCTTCCGCAGAGGTCTAGCGGAACGCATTAAGGACGAATTAACTTACCGTGAGATCCCAGTGGCATTGGAGGATTTCATCAGTTTGTGTATCCTCGTGGATACTCGCTTCTCTGAACGCCAGTCTGAGAGGGAGCGTCAGAGACAATTTTGTCCTCCAACCGCCGGGTTTGAGGAAGAACCCATGGATGTAGGGGCTGTGCGTTTGTCTGATGATGAACGTACCAAACGCAGAACTCTAGGCCTCTGTCTATTTTGTGGTAAGCCGGGTCACTTCCTGCATTCTTGTCCGATGCGACTGAAAAAACTCCCGGGCTTAATGGGAGATCAAGGAGCCCCATTAGGCCACACTGTTTTGAAACCTCGTCTAGAGAGATTAGTAGTACCCGTATTATTATCTTGGAACAATAAGAGCTACTCCACCGTTGCCTTTGTTGATTCTGGTGCAGGTGGGGTATTTCTCGATGCAACGCTGGTTCGGAGTCTTCAGATTCCGACGGTTCCGAAAGATCCACCTCTGTGTGTAACTACTCTTGGCGGAGAACCTCTTGGTGATGGACTTATCTCTCTAGAGACCAAGCCCCTTTCCGTTCTAGTGGGGGCTCTGCATTCTGAAGAGCTATCATTTAATGTCATCCCGTCTCCTAAGTATCCTGTAATTCTTGGGTTCCCTTGGTTATGTAAACATAATCCATCTATTGACTGGTCCTCTGGTCAAATTTCTGCCTGGAGCACCTTTTGTCATGTTCACTGTATCCAAAAGTTTATACGTAATAAAGTGTCCATTCTTGGGGTCTCTATTGTCCCTGAACTACCGGAGGCTTATGCCGGGTTTGCTGACGTATTTTCTGAAAAAGAAGCAGAGGGCCTCCCTCCACACCGCCCGTATGACTGTGCTATTGACTTGCTTCCCGGTTCTCCTCTTCCTAAGGGGAGAACCTATCCTCTTAACCTTGCGGAAACCAAGGCTATGGAGGAATACATTGAAGACAGCCTAAAAAAGGGTTTCATCCGGCCTTCCTCCTCTCCTGTGGGAGCAGGCTTCTTTTTCGTGGAGAAAAAAGATGGAGGACTTAGACCCTGCGTTGACTACAGATCCCTCAACCGTATTACTGTAAAAAATCGGTATCCGTTGCCCTTAATTACTGAGCTGTTTGACCGTGTCCAGGGGTCAAAGATCTTTACCAAATTGGATCTTCGGTCTGCATATAACCTCATTAGAATTAAAGCAGGAGATGAATGGAAGACAGCTTTTAATACCAGAAGGGGGCATTATGAGTGTCTTGTGATGCCTTTTGGGCTTTGCAATGCTCCCGCGGTATTTCAAGAGTTTGTGAATGATATTTTCAGGGATCTACTTGACTCTTTTGTTGTTGTCTATTTAGATGATATACTCATTCACTCTAAAGACTTAAAGCTTCACCGTGGCCATGTTTGCACTGTTCTCCAACGTTTAAGAGATCATAAGCTGTACGCCAAACCTTCCAAGTGCTCTTTTGAACAATCGGAAATACCTTTCTTAGGTTATATAATTTCATCTAATGGATTCCAGATGGACTCCAAGAAACTCGATGCTATCTTACAATGGCCTAGACCTTCTACCTTAAAGGAAATACAGCGTTTTATTGGATTTTGTAACTACTACCGCAAATTCATCAAGAATTTCTCCAAAATTTTGGCTCCCATCACCGTCCTCACAAAAAAAAGGGACCAAATGCTCTCAGTGGCCTCCTGAAGCTCTGGAGGCTTTCGACCTTCTAAAATCTGCTTTTTGCTCTGCTCCTGTTCTTCGCCATCCTCAGCCTTCGGCTCAATATTTCTTGGAAGTTGATGCCTCCGAAGTAGGGGCCGGAGCAGTATTATCCCAACGAGAACCCACTTCTAACAAGTTGCATCTGGTTGCCTTTTTCTCCAAGAAGTTCTCTGCTGCAGAACAAAAATATGACATGGGGAATAGAGAACTTTTAGCTATAAAATTAGCATTTTCCGAATGGAGACATCTTTTAGAAGGTACGGAACTTCCTGTTGTGGTTCAAACTGACCATAAGAACCTAATCTACTTAGAGAAGGCCCAAAGACTGAATCCCAGACAAGCCCGCTGGGCGTTATTCTTCACCCGATTCAACTTTGTAGTGACGTACATTCCTGGCACCAAGAACACCAAGGCCGATGCCCTGTCTCGGCAATTCCCTTGTGAGAATCTGCAAATACCTCCTGATCATATTATTCCTCCGGAACGAATTATTGCACAACTGGATACTGCTTTACAAAGGAACTTGTTGGCCGCACAGTCTCGGGCACCTTCTAATCTCTCAGTTCCACCCAATACCTTGTTTGTTCCCCTAGAATTACGAAAAGAAGTGTTACAGTGGGCCCATGGCCAGATGGTATCCGGACACCCTGGTATCAACCAAACCTTCCTACGTTTGAAGTCCCTGGTTTGGTGGCCTACTCTAAAAAAGGATGTTATAGCCTTTGTTAGAGCCTGTTCGGTTTGTGCTGCCATCAAAATGCATCGTTCTGTTCCACAAGCTCTACTTCAACCGTTACCTGTTCCTCGTGTTCCCTGGACTCATATCAGCATGGATTTTATCGTGGACTTGCCCACCTCCAGTGGAAATACCGTAATTTGGGTGATAGTGGACCGATTTTCAAAGTTGGCCCACTTCATTCCCATGCCCGCACTACCTTCTGCCCCAAGCCTGGCTTTATCCTTTATTGAGAATGTCATCCGCTTACACGGCATCCCTGTTGATATTGTTAGCGATAGAGGCCCTCAATTCATATCCTCGTTCTGGAGGGCCATTTGCAAACATCTGGGGATCAAGAATTCCCTGTCCTCTGGATACCATCCTCAATCTAATGGCCAGACAGAGAGGGTCAATCAAGATTTGGAGATCTACCTACGAGCTTATATCAATGCTGAACATGACAACTGGAGCGAGATGTTACCTCTAGCAGAACTAGCACACAATTCGCAGTGGCACTCTTCCCTTAGATGTTCCCCTTTCCAAGCTGCCTTTGGGTATCAACCCAGGGTTCTCCCCTTCCAGTCTTCCTTGGTGGAGGTACCTGCGGCAGCCAACATGGTATCAAGATTGACTACGCACTGGAGAAACATAAGAAAGGTTCTGCTTCAGTCTGTACATAGATACAAGGGGTATGCAGATCGTCACAGAAAACCTGCACCCCGCTATCGTCTTAATCAGCTGGTTTGGTTGTCCACCAAGAACATGAAACTGCAACAACCTTCCTCCAAGTTAGGTCCTAGATTTATAGGACCTTTTCGCATTCTCTGTCAGGTCAACCCTGTGGCTTATAAACTACGCTTGCCCCCTCATCTTCGTATTCCCAATACATTTCATGTATCTTTGCTTAAGCCCTTTGTCAAGAATAGATTCTCTCTCCCCTCTAGACGTCCCTCTCCAGTCTCTGTGGATGACCATCAAGAGTATGAAGTTAGCAAAATTCTGGATTCCCGACATAGGGGTAGACAATTACAATATCTGGTGGACTGGAAGGGCTACTCCATTGCAGAGAGGACTTGGGTGCCTGCTCGTGATGTTCATGCCCCACGGCTGGTCAAGTCCTTCCACGACAGGCACCCATCCAAACCCAAATAGGTTTGGGGGCATCTTTGTGTGGGGGGTACTGTCACGCCGTGTCTGGGATTTGATCCCAGGGCCTGGTGTTCAGAGACTGTTTTCCTATGTCCTGAGCCACCAGTGAACTGGTTTTATGTTAGCATCGTAGTTGTTCTTTTTCACTAGTGGGGATGTTTGCTCCACCCTGGGACCAGCTGTCGGCAGTCTTCTCATTAGTGTCCCTATATATTCCCACTTCCCCTTCCTGTCCGTGCCTTAGGATAGGTTCCTGTTTATGGATGCTCTTGATTTTTGGTTTTCTACTTGGCTCGTCTTGACTACGATTCCTGGATTATCCCTTGAACCTGGTTAACCTTGCTGCCGACCCTCCCTGGCTTGTTCTGACTACGTTACCTGGATTGTCCTTTTCCCTCCTGGGATCCTGTCTTCTGCCTACTAACCGTGAGTTGTTGCTGGGGGTTGTGGTTAGGCTATCTGCACCTTCCTTTGTGGTTCCTTATTTCCTGTCTGTGGGAGATCTCAGCCGTCCCTCCACCTGACACCGGGATAACAAGACTACCGGTCAGGAAAGCGGAGGGACGGTTGTAGTTTCCTGGCAGACCTGACATGGATTAAAGTGGTTGTAAGCCTCAGGCATGAAATATGAACAAAGCATATACTTGTATACCGTGTCTTTGTATATATTAAAAGCACTGAGTATGATTTCTATCTGCTGCCTCTTTCCTCTGCATGAGTCACTAGTGACAGGCTCTCCAGGCTCTCCAGACACCAACAGATAAAAAGGTGACAGGGGAGGAGAGCTCCAGCACACAGCCTGTGACTGATATGCTCAGCTATGCATATTCTCTGTGTACTGTGGGGGGGGGTCTCCTCCCTCCAATAAGGGCTCAGAGCTGTCCTCACTGAGATCTGCACTGTAAGATTTCAGATCCCTGCCCTTGGCTTTTCAGGGCTGAGATATCCTGTGTAAATTTTGGACTTTGAACAGCTGTAGATAAGAGATTGCTGAAGATAAACAGGTACAATTGGGGGCGTGGTCTGGACATGCTGCGGTGAGGATGTGTGTCTCTGGAGCTCCGGCGCTGGCACCTAATCTGTAGCACTTTTATTATCATTAAGGCACTGCCTTCTACCCTGAACACCATGGGCAAGAGGACGGGCAAACCCCTATCCACCAGGGGCACCTCTTCGGGCTCCATCAAACGTTTCTTGGCCGTAGATCCAGACGAAACAGCGGACTCGGATGGCCTGGGCCGCTCTCCGCGTGGCGTTAGCTCTGCCTCCCGCCTCAAACCAGCACTCCGACATCATTCCCCGGCCTCGTCCGTCAGATCGGGAGGAGAGAGCGGCACATCCAGACACCCAGAGGTCGCATCCCTGGTGAGTGACCTCCCGACTAAATCGGAGTTAGCCTCCATGCTACTAGGCTTGGAACGAGCCATTAAAAAGGAACTATCGGCTGTGCGCTCGGACCTCTCGCAGGTCTTAGAACGAGTAGAGGAGACCGAACAGCGCCTTGATCGCCACGCGACCGCCATCAGATCCCTGCAGGCCACTACTCGCGGTCTCTCCATTGCCCATAGGATGGCCATGTATAAAATCGAGGACCAGGAGAACCGCAATAGGAGGAATAACATCCGCCTCAGAGGCCTGCCAGAGGCAACGGGGGATGAAGACCTTCTCCCATCCATACAGGGTATTTTTAACGGCCTGTTAGGCCTTGCAGTGGATAATCCCCTTAAAATAGACCGGGTCCAAAGGGCCCTGCGTCCACGCAACCTTTCCTCGGACACCCCCCGAGATGTGATTTGCTGAGTCCATTATTATGAGGAAAAGGAGCGCATTATGAAGAAGGCCCGAGAGTCCGCCTCGCTCGATTTTGATGGCGCAGTGATAACCCTCTTCCCTGATCTAGCCAGAGAAACCTTGGACCGCCGCAGGGCCCTGCGGCCCCTCACGGAGAAGTTGAGAGCGGCCTCCATTAATTATCGCTGGGGCTTTCCAGCGGCCCTAATCGCTAGAAGGGATGGCAAAACTGCGATCCTCCGATTCCCAGAAGACCTAGAAAAGTTCTGCATGGATGTCGGCATCTCCCCTCCAGAGCTTCCCGGATGGCAAGACGCCATCCCGCCTGTCCCGGGCACTTCAGAACCAGGTTGGCACAAGGTGGACCGAAGACGTCACTCTCCTACCGCGGGAGCATCTCCTCAACTAGGGTAAAACACCCTGCCTGACGAGCCGCAGCCGTGCGGCATTTTCTTTCTCTTTTATTTTTTCATCACCTGAGCCCACGGATAATGGTACCTCCTTTCTGCGAATCTGATGTTCTGCCCCCTTGTTGTGTTCTTTTTTTTTTTTTTTTTTTTTTTTTTTTGCAACCCCACAGTTTGCACGTCGTGCCTTATTTTGCATACTTTACTAAATACTTGACTCTTGCCAAATGGCCCTATTCTACGATACCCACTCCACGGCTCAGAACTATGGGCCCCAGTTTTTCAGGTTTTAGGGTTTTTTGGTTTCAAGTTCAGTGCTACCATATAAATGTATACTCATGTTACTATTGTGACAGCGTCGGAGCATCGGGATGTCACCTGCACCAACTTTGGTGTGCGTGATCGGATGCCCACGACCTTCCGCCCCCGTACTGTGGGGCGCCGGGGGACCCTGTGCTCGTGTGCCCTTGCCCGCTTTTGGGCTCTCGGTATGCGGGCGCTGGGACTCTCGTGTACCCCTCCCTCGCACTGCAGTACTCTGCGTGCCTTTGCTGACCACCCCCTAATGTGGTCTGTGTATGTATTGTTGTTTGATACTGTATGTTTTTTCTCTTCTTTCTCTCGTTTCTGTTCTCTTTTCTCTCACTCTCCCCTTCCTCCCTCCCCACCCTCCCCTCTCTTGTCTCCCGCCTCAGGTCTGCCTCCAATGGATCCTATGATCTGCGTCTCCCCCCTCCTGACTGTCATGGCTAAGGTAAATTTGATTTCTTTTAATGTGAGGGGCTTACATACCCCGGGCAAGAGACACAATTTGTACAGGGAGCTGGGCCGCCTGCGGGGAGACATTGTTTTCCTGCAGGAGACTCACCTTACCCACACTACGTCGGTAAAATTATCTTCCCCGCGTTTCCCTACTTGGTACTATAGCCTATCTGATGTGAATGGGACTAAAGGGGTGGCCATTGGCTTCCGCAGAGGCTCCACATTTACATTGGAATCTATGTTGTCTGACCCTCTGGGACGCTTTCTGTTCATAAAAGGTACGCTAGGTAATATGCCCTGCACTCTAGCCAACCTGTACGCTCCTAATAGGAACCAGATAGGATTCGTAGCATCCACCCTCGGGAAACTGAGAGCCTTTGCCCATGGGTGCATACTCCTTGCGGGTGATTTCAATTTCCCGATGGAACCCCTCGTGGACACCTCACTGGGGCGATCCTGTATCTCCCATACACGCTTATCCTACATACGCAAGCAGCTGCATGAGTTACAGCTGATTGATATCTGGAGAATTGTGCACCCGCGGGCAAAGGATTATACTCATTACTTCCACACCCACCAATCCTACTCTAGGATCGATTACTTCTTTATTGACCACCACCATCTCACCCTAGCGGTCGACACCGACATTGGCACCTCCCCCATCTCTGACCATTCCCCGATCCTACTTACGCTTAAGATCCCTTCAATGCCCCCTAGGGTAACCAACTGGAAGCTTAACGATGACCTCTTGAATGATGACATAGACAAGAAAATGCTGGGAGAAGAATTGTCCCATTATTTTACAGACAACATGAGCCCCGACCTTTCCCCGGGTGTGCTCTGGGAAGCGCATAAAGCCCATATCAGGGGTAAACTTATTGAACTTGGATCTAGGAAAAAGCGAGAGCGAACACACCAGCAGTCAGTACTGGTAAGGGAGATTCGGGAACTTGAGCAACAGCATAAGGCTAGGCAATCCCAAGAGGTCTTTCATACCCTGACCCTGAAAAGGGAGGAACTGAAAGCACTCCTTCATGTTGAACAGAAGCGACAAGCCCGTCTTCTATCCCAACGCTTCCATGAATGGGGCAACAAGCCGGGCCGGCTTTTGGCTCACTCATTACAGCAAAAGAAAAGTGCTTCCTTTATAGCCAAGATTAAGACAGCATCTTCTGAATTGGTACATGATACCCCTGCCATAGCTAAAGAGTTCCGGGCATTCTATCAACACCTTTATCATGTTCAACACTCCATAGCTGATCGCGACACTAGGTTACAGCATATTAGAGACTACCTATCCCAAGCCAATTTACCAGCCTTACCCCCAGAGACGCTCACGACTTTAGATGGTGAGTTCACCACCTCAGAGTTAAGCATCACCTTGAAGGCCATGGCCAATGGTAAGGTGCCGGGCCCAGATGGCTTTACAGTAGCCTACTATCGTTCCTTCGCTGAGGTTCTACTACCGCACCTGACATGCTATGCCAATGCTATACCTGATGGTGGTTCCTTCCGGTCTGAGACCCTTCATGCCTACATTACGGTGATACCCAAACCTGGAAAGGACCCCAGTGTTTGCGGGAGCTATCGCCCCATCTCCCTGCTAAACATTGACGCCAAACTGTATGCCAAAGCAATTGCAAATAGGCTCCTCCCCTCCTCCCACAGTGGATCTCGTGTGACCAGACGGGCTTCATCCCCGGTAGGGAAGCTCGTGATAACTCCCTCCGTACCCTGTCCCTGATGTCATACGCGCGTGGATCCTCCCAGCCCACCCTCCTGCTGTCGACAGACGCTGAAAAGGCGTTCGATAGGGTGGACTGGGAGTATCTAATGGAGACGCTGACCCACCTCGGCATCAGCGAATCCTTCCGAAGTCAAATCTCTGCCCTCCTATAACTCCCCCACAGCCCAATTACGCATCAATGGTACTTTGAGCGCCCCCTTCACGTTATACAATGGCACCCGTCAAGGCTGCCCTTTGTCGCCCATATTATTTGCCCTATCCTTAGAACCCTTTCTCTCCAGGGTTAGAAACAATCCCTCTAGTCATGGGATCACGGTGGGTGGTCTTGAACATAAATATGCTGCATATGCAGATGACATCCTGTTCTACATACGGCAACCTTTAATATCTCTTCCTAACCTTATGTCGGCATTTTCTGCGTTCAGTGACGTCTCTAATTTTAAAATTAATATGTCAAAATCCGAAATCCTAAATATCTCTGTTCCGAGTACCCTCGTGTCTCATTTGACACGGTCCTTTCCTTTTGCGTGGCAGACACGCAAGATGAAGTATCTAGGAATTTATCTCACCACCAACCCGGCTTCCTTGTTCCGCGCCAACTTATTGCCCCTATTGAACACAATCAGATCAGACTTGCAAAGGTGGTCTACGGTTGCCCATTCCTGGTTGGGAAAAATCAGTGTTGTTAAGATGAATGTCCTACCTAGGTTACTGTTCTTGCTGCAAATGATCCCCTTTAACCACTTAACGACCGCCCACTGTAAATATACGTCAGCAGAATGGCACCGACAGGCAGAATCGCGTACATATACGTGATTGCCTTTGTATAGTTGGGGGGTCCGATCGGACCCCCCTTCTTGACAGTGGGTGGTCGTTTTACCTTCGGGAGCGATCCGGCATGAGGGGACGGCCGTTCGATTCCGGCCACCCCCTCTCGATCGCTCCCGGCGAATGAGAGAGCTTCCCCTGCCTGCCAGGAAGGAGGAAGTGATGTCATCTCTCCTGGGGCGCTCACATATACCGAGCGCCGTACAGGAGAAGATGCCAGGTTAGTACACACAACACTACACTGACACCAGGACACATAGGCACATAAATCGCCCCCCCAGACACCCCCAGATCACCCCCCAGCCCCCAGTCACAGTGTCACTGATTGCAGTGACCATTTATTTAGTGATCACTGCAATCAGTGACATTTGTGACTGTAAAAGTGTCACTACATTTAGTTTTAGGTCCAGTGTAGCCCCCTAACCCCCCCCCCCCTAATAAAGGTTTAACCCCCTGATCACCCCCCAGATAACCCTTTCACCCCCTAGCACCGCCGTCACTAAGCAATAATTTTTCTGATCGATGTCTTAGCGTCGGTGATGCTGATCGGTAGCCAGTAATTTTTTTTAGGTTCGCCGCAGGTTTTTATAGCGTCGGGTACCTCCATATATTACCTAATAAAGGTTTAACCCCCTTGATCACCCCCCAGGTAACCCTTTCACCCCCTAGCACCGCCGTCGCTATGCGATCATTTTTCTGATCGATGTCTTAGCGTCGGTGATGCTGATCGGTAGCCAGTAATTTTTTTTAGGTTCGCTGCAGGTTTTTATAGCGTCGGGTACCCCCATATATTACCTAATAAAGGTTTAACCCCCTTGATTGCCCCCCCAGGTAACCCTTTCACCCCCTATCACCACTGTCACTAAGCAATCGTTTTTATGATCGTTGTCTTAGTGTCGGTGATGCCGATAGGTAGCCAGTAATTTTTTTTTTAGGTTCGCCGTCAGGTTTTTATATAGCGTCAGGTACCCCCATATATTACCTAATAAAGGTTTTAACCCCCTAATTGCCCCTAGTTAACCCTTTCACCAGTGATCATCATATAAGTGTTACGGGTGACGCTGGTTAGTTAGTTTGCTTTTTATAGTGTCAGGGCACCCGCCGTATATAACCCAATAAAGGTTTAACCCCCTGATCGCCCGGCGGGTGATATCAGTTAGGTTTTAGCGTCAGAGAGGGTCTGCGTCACACCCCAGGCAGCGTCAGGTTAGTGCCAGTAGCGCTAACACCCACACGTGAAGCATACACCCCCCTTAGTGGTATAGTATCTGAACAGATCAATATCTGATCTGATCAGATCTATACTAGCGTCCCCAGCAGTTTAGGGTTCCCAAAAACGCACTGTTAGTGGGATCAGCCCAGATACCTGCTAGCACCTGCGTTTTGCCCCTCCGTCCAGCCCAGGCCACCCAAGTGCAGTATCGATCGATCACTGTCACTTGCAAAACACAACACACATAACTGCAGCGTTCGCAGAGACAGGCCTGATCCCTGCGACTCCAGTGCTGTAGGAGGTGATTTCACCACCACAGTTAAAAAAAAAAAGCATATATGCCGAAGCATTGGGGCAGCAGGAGCGGAGGAGTGATTTTGCTCCTAATGCCGCGTATATACGGTCGAAATTCCGACGGAGGCTTGCCCGTGGAAAAGTCTGACCATGTGTACGCGGCATAACTTTTGCGAGAAGATGCCCCCATGCTTCGGCATATATAAATGGTGCATGTATGCCCATCATTAGAAGTGGGTGGATGAAGGGCGGTATTCTAATGGTGGGCATACCCACCGATCAATCTTTTTTTTTCGTTCAGCCAACAGGCTGCATGAAAAAAAAGATTACAATACATGTCCAACAAGGACCAGCAACGTACTGGTATGTTGCTGGACTTTGAATGTTTATACCAGAATGATGCCTGCGGGTTTAGGTATCATCTTGGTATCATTCTTTTCAGCCAGCGGCCGGCTTTCATGTAAAAGCAATTCTAGTGGCTAATTAGCCTCTGGACTGCTTTTACAAGCAGTGGGAGGGAATGACCCCCCCCCGGATATAAAAAGCGCCATTGGGAAAGCATTTTATCACACCGATCTTGGTGTGGTCAGATGCTTTGAGGGCAGAGGAAAGATCTAGGGTCCAATAGACCCCAGTTTTTTCAAAAAAGAGTACCTGTCATTACCTATTGCTATCATAGGGGATATTTACATTCCCTGAGATAACAATAAAAGTGATAAAAATAAATAAATATGGAAGCAACAGTTTAAAAATAAAATAAAAAAGCAAAATTAATAAAAAAAAAAAAAAAAAAAAAAAAAAAGCACCCCTGTCCTGCCCTGCTCTTGCCCAATGGCGAACGCAAGCGTCGGTCTGGCGTCATATGTAAACAGCAATTGCACCATGCATGTGAGGTATCACCGCGAAGGTCAGATCGAGGGCAGTAATTTTAGCAGTAGACCTCCTCTGTAAATCTAACGGGGTAACCTGTAAATGCTTTTAAAAATGTATGTAGTTTGTCGCCAATGCGCGTTTGTGCAAAATTTTAAAGCATGTCGTGTTTGGTATCTATGTACTCGGCCTAAGATCATCTTTTTTATTTCATCAAACATTTGGGCAATATAGTGTGTTTTAGTGCATTAAAATTAAAAAAAGTGTATTTTTTCCCAAAAAAATGCGTTTGAAAAATCGCTGCGCAAATACTGTGTAGAAAAAAAATGCAACACCCACCATTTTATTCTGTAGGGCCTTTGCTTTAAAAATATATATATAATGTTTGGGGGTTCAACATAATTTTCTTGCAAAAAAAAATATGTTTTCATGTAAACAAAAAGGGCTTTGTCTTCAAGTGGTTAGAAGAGTGGATGTAAGCTTCCTAATGTTGTGTATAAAATGCCAGAACAGTTCAAAACCCCCCAAATGACCCCATTTTGGAAAGTAGACACCCCAAGCTATATACTGAGAGGCATGTCGAGTCCATGGAATATTTTATATGTTGACACAAGTTGCGGAAAAAATAATTTTTTTTTTTTTTTTTTTGCACAAAGTTGTCACTAAATGATATATTGCTCAAACATGCCATGGGCATATGTGGAATTACACCCCAAAATACATTCTGTTGCTTCTCCTGAGTATGGGGATACCACATGTGTGAGACTTTTTGGGAGCCTAGCCGCGTACGGGACCCCAAAAACCAAGCACCGCCTTCAGGCTTTCTAAGGGTGTAAATTTTTGATTTCACTTCTCACTGCCTATCACAGTTTCAGAGGCCATGGAATGCCCAGATGGCACAAACCCCCCCAAATGACCCCATTTTGGAAAGTAGATACCCCAAGCTATTTGCTGAGAGGTATTGTGAGTATTTTGCAGATCTCGCTTTTTGTCACAAAGTTTTGACAATTGAAAAAAAAAAGAAAAAAAAAAATGTTCTTTCTTCATTTTCAAAAACAAATGAGAGCTGTAAAATACTCACCATGCCTCTCAGCAAACAGCTTGGGGTGTCTACTTTCCAAAATGGGGTCATTTGGGGGGGTTTTGTGCTATTTTGGCATTTTATGGCCTTCAAAACTGCGATAGGTAGTGAGGAGTGAAATCAAAAATTTGCGCCCTTAGAAATCCTGGAGGCGGTGCTTGGTTTTCGGGGTCCCGTACGCGGCTAGGCTCCTAAAAAGTCCCACACATGTGGTATCCCCGTACTCAGGAGAAGCAGCAGAATGTATTTTGGGGTGCAATTCCACATATAACCATGGCATGTGTGAGCAATATATCATTTAGTGACAACTTTTTGTAATTTTTTTTTTGTCATTATTCAATCACTTGGGACAAAAAAAAAAAAAATTCAATGGGCTCAACATGCCTCTCAGCAATTTCCTTGGGGTGTCTACTTTCTAAAATGAGGTCATTTGGGGCGGTTTTGTACTGCCCTGTCATTTTAGCACCTCAAGAAATGAGATAGGCAGTCATAAATTAAAAGCTGTGTAAATTCCAGAAAATGTACCCTAGTTTGTAAACGCTATAACTTTTGCGCAAACCGATAAATATACGCTTATTGACATTTTTTTTACTAAAGACATGTGGCTGAATACATTTTGGCCTAAAATGTATGACTAAAATTGAGTTTATTCGATTTTTCTTATAACAAAAAGTAGAAAATATCATTTTTTTTCAAAATTTTCGGTCTTTTTCCATTTATATCGCAAAAAATAAAATCGCAGAGGCAATCAAATACCATTAAAAGAAAGCTCTATTTGTGGGAAGAAAAGGACGCAAATTTCGTCTGGGTACAACATTGCATGTCCGCACAATTTACAGTTAAAGCAGCGCAGTGCAAAATTCTGAATTCACCTCTGGTCCTTTTAGCTACCAAATGGTCCGGGGCTTAAGTGGTTAAAATCCCTGTAGGTTTTTATACTTTAGTCAGGTCTCTTATTGGCAGATATATATGGAACAGAAGGCGTCCCAGACTTGCCAGGTCCCTCCTTACCAGACCAAAAAGGGAAGGTGGTTTGGCACTGCCAGACCTTAATGCCCCATACACACGATCGTTTTTCTTGCCATTTTTTTTCTTGCCATTTTTTACGTCGTTTTTTTTTCATGTTTCCTCTCAAGCCTGTCTTGCGTACACACGATCATTTAAAAAAACGATCAAGCAAAGCGCAGTGACGTACAACACGTACGACGGCACTATAAAGGGGAAGTTCCGTTCGAATGGCGCCACCCTTCATGTTAGTAAAGTTTGTTGAGCGACGATTCGCTCTTTTCAGTCTCGTGCTTTTCAGTCCGTGACTGCGTGACGAATGTGCTATCTCCATTACGAACGCTAGTTTTACCAGAACGAGCGCTCCTGTCTCATACTTGATTCTGAGCATGCGCGTTTTTTTTCACGTCGTTAAAGCATACACACTATCGTTTTTCACGTCGTTAAAAAAAACGACATGAAAGACGACGTGAAAAAAGAGAGCATGTTCGAAATTTTTAATGGCCGTTTTTCACGTCGTTAAAAATGCTCTGGAGCCTACACACGATCATTTTTAATGGCCATTTTTTTTAATGGCATTTTTAACGGCATGAAAAACGATCGTGTGTATGTGTTGAATAGAATTTCTGACTGGAAGTATCACAAAGCCACTAAGTTGTGGGTGACTTTGGAAATAACACTCAGTGGGACAGACCTCTTTTCACAACTCTGGATACCCAGAAAGCATAGGACTCTGGCCCCGACCACATCACCGCTTACTCGCTCTACCCTAATGGCATGGGACTCTTTATGCTTCAAGCAGGATTGGAAGTACAACTCACCACTTATGCCTTTACGGGGTCACAACTACTTCCCACCAGGGAACACGGGTCCCAATACTCAGATTTGGGAACTCGGCTCTGCCACTTTTTTGCACCATGTAACTACCTCCTTGAGTATTGCTCCCTTGTACACGTTAGTACCTCCTGCTACTACAACACCCCTGGACCACTGGCGCTACCGCCAACTTGCAGCATTCGTCCGTTCACTAACAAAACCTCTACGTTCCATCTCGGACTTGACTCCCATCGAAATGGCTCTGGCCGAAGACAAACCTGTGGAAAGACCCATCTCCTATTTTTACCAATCCCTGCAGGCCTTGGCTTCCTCGGAAGGCCACACCTTCCTCCGTAAATGGGAGGAAGACCTTCACAAGGAACTCTCAGCTGCTGAACGAAACTCCATTCTATTACTAGCTCACACTACCTCCATAGCCTCCAAGATGGCGGAAGTAAATTATAAACTGTTGACGAGGTGGCACTACACCCCAGTGGTACTTCACAACTTTTTCCCGCACACGTCACCTTTATGCTGGCGAGGCTGTGGAGAACGAGCAACACATGCTCATATATGGTGGCACTGCCCCCTGATACGCCCCTATTGGGCGGCAATCCTACACTGGGCCAGTGTGATTCAAGGTTTTGACATCCCTGATGATCCTGGGGTAGTCTTGCTTCACTGTACGGGCAAATCAGTGGGAGCATACAAGAAATCTTTAACACCCCACCTGCTTAATGCTGCAAAAGCGCTTATTCCACGTTATTGGAAACAATCCAACGTCCCAACCCTACGCCAATGGCTGCTGGAGGTCGACCATATATACCATATGGAAGACCTCACGCTCTCTCTCAGAGGTAAAACTGATTTGGCAAAAAAAATTTGGTCCTGCTGGTTTGCCTTTAAGTATACGACTGACTACGCTGAACTAATGTCTAGTACTGTTTAATGTCTGATTGCAACAATATTGAATGTTGTCAATGCCTGACCTGGGCAGACCCCCCCCCCCCCTCCCTTCCTTCACTCCCTCCCTTCCCCCCCCCCCCCCCATTTCTTCTCTTCTCTCTCTTTTTCTGCCTTTCCCCTCCTAATAAGTTCTGTTTTTATGTTGGGTGCACGACATAGCAGAGAGTATTCTGTCATTTCCACTTTTCACAACCCCTAGCTGATGGGAAATTCCTACTATGAGACTAGTCGGTGAGTCTAGACGGTTTTATGTTCTGTAACCCACTATGTTTCGCACACCCCATCTGTATACTTTTTTATTTATTTTCTTTTTCTTGATTTTTATCTTACCTTGAACTGTATTGTTCTTATTATTTCTTTGTCTCAATAAAAACTAATTAAACAAAAAAAAAAAAAAAACAGGTACAATTTACAACATATGTAGGAGGATGTTTAACCCCTTCCATACCGGGTCATTGTAAAATGACGCCAGCAGGAACCCTCTCTCCCTCCGGGTGGACGTCATATGACGTCCTGGGTTTGAGGGGGGATATCTGAATGATGCCTGCAGCTAGAGGCATCATTCAGATATCCTTTTGTTCAGCCGGCAATCCTGCGCACCATAAGAACGATCATAGTGGACACCCCCCCCCCCCTCCCGCCGCCATCCGGTGCTTCTCCGGGCTCTCCCGTGCCATCGGGGACCCGGAGAGAATCGTCGGCGCCGGTGGTGGGTCACGTGACGAGCATAGAGATGACTGGTGACCAGATGGTCACCAGTCATCTCTATGATCGTCAGAGGCCCGGGCGCGATGTGATGACGTCACGCCCGGGTCCTCAAATGTAAACAAAGCCGCCATTGTGGCTATAAGTATGAGATCAGTAAAAAAAAATCACGATCTCATGCTTTCCAGCCTGGAGGAGAGATGTGGGGTCTTATTGACCCTGCATCTCTGAATAAAGAGTACCTGTCACACACATTCCTATTACAAGGGATGTTTACATTCCTTGTAATAGGAATAAAAGTGATCAAAAAAGTGTAAAAAGTGTAAAAAAAAAAAAAAGTAAAAATAAAAAAAAAAATAAGTAAAAAAAATAATAATATATATTTTTTTAAAACGCCCGTCCCCAATAGCTCGCGCTTAGAAGCGAACACACACGTAAGTCCTGCCCGCATATGTAACGCCGTTCAAACCACATATGTGAGGTATCGCCGCGTGTGTTAGGGCGCGTGCAACAATTCTGGCACTAGACCTCCTCTGTAACTCTAACCTGGTAACCTGTAAAAAAAATTAAAACGTCGCCTATGGAGATTTTTAAGTACCGAAGTTTGGCGCCATTCCATGAGTGTGCGCAATTTTAAAGCGTGACATGTTAGGTATTTTTTTATTTGGCGTAACATAAGCTTTCATATTTTACAAAAAAATTGGGCTAGCTTTACTGTTTTGTTATTTTTTAATTCATGAAACCATTTTTTTCCCCAAAAAAAGGCGTCTGAAAAATTATTGCGCAAATACCGTGCAAGATAAAAAGTTGCAACGACCGTCATTTTATTCCCTAGGGTGTCTGCTAAAAAAAACATATATAATGTTTGGGGGTTCTGAGTAATTTTCTAGCAAAAGAATGATGATTTGTACATGTAGGAGAGAAGTGCCAGAATAGGCCCGGTATGGAAGTGGTATAAAAAGCCCTGTATGGAAGTGGTATAAAAAGCCCTGTATGGAAAGGGTTAATCTCTGTGTAAAGAGGCTAGCCACTTCACTGAGTTTTCAACCACTTTTATTATAACTGATCTCTTTAGTTGGAGCTCAGTATATTTGCACCTAAATGTGTCTGTAAACGCTTCATATGGGCACACTATGATACAAATGTTTATTGTGGGGCTCATTTACATTTTTACACCGATCTGTTTTAATTTTAGATGCCCAATCAGGTTCAGGGAACGTTTCTATCTATTTTGTATTTCTTTTATAAGGTATTACAACTTTACAGAACCCAATGTAAAATGAGCCCTTTAGCAAACAAGGCCTTTGTGTTTTGTTTCTTGTTTTCCTTTCCCCTTTTCTTGCAAGTTAGTAGAATGATTACGAGATCCTCATTCTTGTGCCAAATTTAAGTACTTCAAGGCCCTAAATATCTGTCTACATATAAAGAAAATAAGGAAACAACTTTCTGTTTCTGAAAAAAAAAAAAAACATTAAACATTTAATGGTTTTGAGCTATATCTCTGTCCATCCCTGGAGCTGTTCAACACTAGATATAAAAGGATCCATAAATGGAACAAATGCAATAACATCCTAAAAACAAAACAGATAACGTAACACAGTCACCATATGGAAAATGATTCTATTACCCACAAGCACTACTCACCATCTGGCACACTGTAGCTAAACTCTGTTCAAAACAAGGGGAAAAATCATTTTGTATCTCACTCAGAAAGATGGATAGGGTGAATTGTCAGCCGAACAGTATCAACGCTAAGGGCTGTTCATCATGATTCAGATGTACTAATGAAGGATACAGAGGGGCAGAGGAGTAACTAGGTGAGGGTGGCAAGGGCAGCTGCCCAGGGTACAAGGAAGACCAATTGAAATATGCCAGAAGCAAAAGAAACATTCAAAAATGTCTGCGCAGGAGAATGAAGTATATATCCAATTCTTAATTATTACAGTGTGATATATAGTAATATATATATATATATATATACACACACACACACACACATGAAATACAGTATATATATATAAATAGGAGAGAGAGGCTCTGTCACTATAAGTTTATAGGAAAAGGTGACTCAGGAGTCTCATTAAGGGTTAATGCAAGGTTCAGAACTAGCATCTCTCCAGATTCTGTAGTTCTGAATCAGAACATTCAATCCTGGGTCCAGGTTTTGCTAGATGCCTGCAACCTGACTCACTAGACAGGTGTGTAGGGTCATTATATAGTCAGGTCTAAGAATTGTGCATGGCTCTCGTTTTGGAGACAGCTTCCAGTTTGGTGTCTGGAAGGTCTCACCTGGGGTCAGGGGGCCCCAGCCAGAAGCCACGGGACAGAGGTCTCATCAAGGGGTTAGAGGACCCAGCCCCAAGGCAGCGGATCTTGGTCCCAGGAGTCAGGTCGGCTCCTATCAGGGGTATCAGGAGAACCTCCAATTCCTAGGCCAGAGGTGGGCCATGCAGCAGGGCGCTGCAACTGAAGGCTAGAGAGCCAAGTGTGCGAAAGAGCTGAATGACACAGTCAAAGGACTGGTAAGAGGAGCAGCAGTGCTGCCAACACGTAAGCCAGGTGGCTTGGTATTTTTGTTCTTTCTTGTTTTGTGGGAGAAACCCCTGCGTGGGCAACTGGTGTATAAGTGAACTTTTCTTTTACTCAATAAAAGTGGTCTGCCACGCCCTAAAACTACAGTTTGGACTGGCGCTGCTCATTGTAAATGCACCTGCTACTTGAGTTTAATTCCCCCAATCTTACAAAATATATATATATATATATATATATATATATATATATATATATACACACAGTGAGGGGGAAAAAGTATTTGATCTCCTGCTGATTTTGTAAGTTTGCCCACTGGCAAAGAAATGATCAGGGTACTAGGTGTAATCCTAGACTCTGACCTGTCCTTTCAGCCCCAAATCCAATTGCTGTCGAAAGCTTGTAGACTTCCCCTCCGTAACATCTCTAAAATACACCCCTTTTTAGCAGCGCAGCCATTGGCTCCCACTGCTGTCAATCAAGCCCAATGACGTGGGAGCCAGGGGCGGAGCCGAGTCCTGCTGTCTGTGTCAATGAACACAGCAGCCGGACACAGGTGTGCGCCCACACGTGTGCCTTGGGGGAGAGCGCTTCTCTGATGGGGCACTCAAGAAGAGGAGCCTGGAGTGCCGTTGAGGGACCCCAGAAGAGGAGGATCGGGGCCACTCTGTGCAAAACCAACTGCACAGAGGAGGTAAGTATGACATGCTTGTTTTGTTTTTTAAATAAAAAGGGTACCTTTTAGTTATCCTTGAAATTCAAAGTACTAACCACAACATACAAAGCCATTCACAACTCTGCCCAGAGCTACATCACCAATTTTGTTTCCAAATATAACCCAAACCGTTCTCTACACTCTTCTCAAGACTGCCTACTCTCAAGCTTCCCTCCTCCCATGCTCGTTTGCAGGATTTTTTCAGAGCCTCTCCCATCCTCTGGAACTCACTACCACAACCTGTCGGGCTATCTCCTACTCTAGCTGTCTTCAGGCAATTCCTGAAAACTCATCTCTTTAGGGAAGCCTATCACACCTCCAACTCATCTCTTACCATTTCCATCAGCTTATTCCCCACAGTTACATCCTTTTGTACTACCTGCCCCACCCTATTAGATTGTAAGCTCTTCTGAGCAGGGGCCTTTTAATCCTCTTGTATTTTATTGTATTGTAACTGTATTGTCTCCCTTTTATATTGTAAAATGCTAATGGTGCCGCTGCTGTGTCTCAGCCAATCAGGAGGGATCGTCTCGGACGGCCGAAGGACTCGTGGACATAGCTGGACAGAGAGGAGGCTCAGGTAAGTATTAGGGGGTGCGGGAGGCTGCTACAAACAAAAGGCTTTTTTTTTCCCAAATATGATTTTATAAAAAAAAAAAACAGGAATGAATTCCATGTACATGTAACAGTGTTTACAGAATGGGAGATCATAGTCTCCTAAAATAGTAAGCATATATTTCTGGGCAATCGTTTGAACCATTGCCCAGAAAGAAGTCAACTTAGGGCACGTCCAAAATATATGCAGAATCGTCCCTCTATCTGTACCACATCGCCAGCAATACTCTGACACATCTGGAAAGATAGCATGAAGTCGACTAGGTGTTATATACCATCTTGTAAATATCTTATAATTAGTTTCCTATATTTTGGTACGAATCGAAGATTTATAGGAAAGCTCAATCATATTTTGAATTTGTAAATCAGTAAATGTGCGATGCAAATCTGTACTCCATTTTAACACACAGGCCAATTCTGGTTGCTCCCTAGGGGAGTTAAGTAACTTATACATCTCCGAGAGGACGTGAGACATTGGTTCTGTTCCCGAGCAATGCTCCTCAAATTTAGTCAATTGTCTAGTATATGCCTGCGGGTCTGGTATAGTGTGAAGAAAATAATATAATTGAGCTGCATTCCAGAACGCAAGTTGGTAGGGGCCCCCGGGGTTAGTCAGCTCCTCCATAGTAGGCCATCTATCTCCCTTCACAAACTGTGATGTAATAGTTCGCTCAGTCTCGCATAGAGTCAAAAATTGCGTGGTTTAAAGACCTGGTATAAATTTGGGGTTCCCAATTATCGGGGTCAGTGGAGATGTCTTTGTCGTTTGTTCCGCGCATGTAATAGCGTGTAGGCATTGTTTCAAAGTATTCCCTATCAAGGGATGAGATTTTAGATCTAACGGCACAAAATCCCAGCACCACAGCGCCCTCCCCAGAGGTATTGGGGATTGGCACTGTTCTACTTGCACCCATAACTTCAGGTCACTATGGCGTTGCCAATCGATTACTCTACCAAGTTGAACTGCTTGGTAATATCTCCTGACATCTGGCAAGCCACCATATTGTTTTGGTAGGGTTAATAAGGTGCATGAAAGCATGGTTTCTTATGCGCCCAGACAAACCTTGTAAACAATGCCTGCACCTGCTTAAAATAAGAAAGCGGTTTCTGTATCGGTAGGGCCTGAAATAAGTATAAAAATTTGGGCAAAATGCACATCTTTATTAAATTACACCTACCGATCCAAGAATGTAAATTAGTGTGCCACTTATCTAATAGCAGTCTGGACTCTGTAAGTAATGGTGGAAAATAAAGCTCATAAGGACGGGTTAAATCTGCTGGCATTTTTGTGCCTAAATAATTCAGGGCAAGTGTAGTCCACTTAAAGTGGAAGCCTTCTCGGACTTGTATAAGAGTTCGTACTGGCAGTGCAACCCCCATCGCCTCTGATTTAGAAAAATAGATTTTCAAGTTTGATAAGGCACCACATAAATCAAATTGTTTAAGGAGATTTGGTAGAGATACCGCTGGATTCTTTAAAGAAAATAATAGGTCATCGGCATAGGCCGAGACCTTATGTTGTGTATTACCCACTGTCACTCCTTGTATATCCTGATTTAGCCTGATTGTGGAGAGAAAAGGCTCCAAGCTAAGGACATATAAAAGAGGGGACAGTGGGCATCCCTGCCTGGCACCATTCCTAATTATAGAAGACTCTGAGCGCACCCCATTTACCTTAACCTGTGCGGTCCGATTTAGATATATCTTGGCTATCTGGCTCATCATCACCTCCCCAAGTCTAATATGTCTGAGTACGGAGAGCAAAAATGGCCAACTTACTCGGTCAAATGCTTTCTCAGCCTCTGTATTTAAAAAGACACATGGAGTTTTTGTGGATTTGGTCACGTGAAGGAGGTTTAGCACTTTAGAAGTGCTGTCCCTCGCTTCACGTGTCGGTATGAATTAGGGCTGCAACTAACGATTATTTTCATAATCGGTTAGTTGGCCGATTATTGTTTTGATTAATCGACTAATCGGTCAACGTAAAAAAAAAAAAAAATGGATGTGAACGTGTCCCATAGGAAACCATGTAAATGAACTGTAGTGTGTTTCTGCAAAAAGCACCAAAAAACACAGAGGAGTGACCCAGGCCTGGGAGGTTTAGTAACATAATGGGGTTAAAAAAACTAAAATTAGTACAAAAAGATCAAATAATCGCTACTGAAAGGGGTTAATTTTTTACTGTGGGACAGTGAAAGTTATATTTACAGTAGCGATTTTCTCTTTTTGTACTATAAAGGGCTAATTTTAGTTTTTTTTTAACCCCATTAGGTTACTGGCCGATTAATCGATTATGAAAATTGTAATCGATTAATTTCATAATCGATTAGTTGTCGATTAATCGATTAGTTGTTTCGGCCCTAGTATGAATCCAACCTGATCTAAGTGGATTAATTTATGTAAATAGGTTGACAGCCGGGAAGCCAAGATTTTAGTATAGAGCTTAAGGTCTACGTTCAAAAGTGAGATAGGCCTATAGCTACCGCACAAGGTAGGGTCCTTACCTTCTTTATATATCACAGCTATGTGGGCTCCCAGAGTATCACTAGCGAATGAAGATCCAGAGTCGATCGAACTAAATAAATTAATCAAGCGTGGGTCTAATATTTCAAATAGCATTTTATAGTATTGTACAGTAAACCCGTCCGGGGCCTTACCTGATTTCATAGACCCTAACGCTTGTTGAATTTCCAACAATATTATGGGAGCATCTAGTTCCATACATATCTCATGGGCTAAGGACAGCATTTGAGATGTTTGAATATATTCATCTATAGCAGATCGAGGCGATATAGGTAATGCTAGATCATATAGGTGTGAATAAAATTCTTTAAATTCCTGGGAGATATGGGTTGGTAAAGTTACTTTTTGGCCGTTCCCATTGACAACTTGGGGGATATATGTTGACAGTTTATGTTCTGTCACTTTTCTTGCCAATACTTTCCCACATTTATCACCCAATAGTTTTGCCGTAGTTCACCTTACGGCAAAACTAACGCTGCTTTCGCCTTGTAGTGAAGCAAGTCAGTAATTTGCTTCCTCAGTACTGCCAAGTCTGTTTCCAGAGTCTTATTAGGAGCATGTTTATGACTATATTCCACAATCGCTAATTTATCAAGTAATTCAGTAAGCTGTTTCATTCGTTCTCGTTTAATACGAGCCCCATGCTTCATAAAAACACCTCTAAGAACTGACTTATGTGCTTCCCATAAAATTCTTGGGTCACAATTTGGTAGGTCATTCATCTGAAAGTACAATGTCAGCTCTTTAGTCACGTCCTCTAAGACTTCTGGTATCTGCAAAAGACTTTTGTTAAGTCGCCAGTAGCGATGTCAAGATGTCTGAGCTCCTGTCAGATCATAAGTCAGGAATACAGGGGCATGGTCTGACCATGTAATATTACCTATGGATGTAGCCAGGACTGCATGTAAACAGGTATGGGGAATCAAAAAATAATCGATCCTGGTATAGATTTTATGTGGGGGTGAATAAAACGAGTAATCTTGTTCCCCAGAATGTTGCAGTCTCCATACGTCAATCAATTGAGCTTTATGAAATCGTTTTGCAGTACGTTTCAGTTGGCTAGGATGGATGGATGATACCCCCGTGGAGGTATCTGTTGATGGTATCAAAAGGTATATTAAAATCCCCTCCTAGTATCAACTGCCCCTCTGCAAAATCTAAAAGCTTCTCTAATGCCTCATCTAGAAAAGAGGCCTGATTTTCATTGGGAGTATAGATTGTTGCCAGTGTCATCTGCTTGTTCCCCAGGAGGCCCTTTATATAAATGTATCATCCCGTAGGGTCTATCAATGATATTTGATGGCGCCAGGGCAGAGGCGTAACTAGAAACTTCTGGACCCAGTGCAAGAAGTCACGAAGGCCCCCCCCCCTGAAAAAGCATGATTTTGATACTTTTTTTTTGAGGGGGGTGGCAACGGCGGTAGTTGAGGGGGGGTGGCAGCAGTGGTACTTGAGGGGGGTGGCAGCGGTGATGTTGAAGTTGGGTGGCAGCGGTGTAACTTGAGGGGGAGGTGGCAGTGGTGGTGTTGAGGGGGGTGGCAGTGGTGGTGTTGAGGGGCATGGCTGCAGTGGTACTTGAGGGGGTGGCTGCGGTGGTACTTGAGGGGGGGGTGGCTGCGGTGGCAGTGGTGGTGCCATCCTCTCCCACCACCCCCTGTGCCTCTTACTGATCCCATCCTCCCACCACTGATCTCATCCCTATCCCCCCCATCACCTTTGTTGTAGAAGTAATGGGGGGAATAGGGATAAGATCAGTAGTGGGGGGAGGGGATCAGCAAGAGGCACAGGTGGTGGAGGTTGGCATCGATTGCTCAGCTCTGCAAAATGTCACTTACCGTCAATCAATCGATTCCCGGGAATTCCGTTCGATCGGTCACCGTCACCGTGCCTTCTAATCTCCTACCAGGATGCTTTCTTGCCTCATGGGTAGATGGTACAGGTACTCCACGCAGAGAGGAAAGCTCCTCCCTCGCCTTCTCTCATTGGTGTCAGCAGGTCTGCTGACTTAATTTTTCAGTGTCCGCCCCCAGTTTTAGCGCTGCCTCTGCCCAGGCCCGGATTTACTCCCTTTGCTGCCCCAAGGCCAGGTCCTTCAATGCTGCCCCCCCCCACACACATACACACACCATCACATAGGGGGACTCCCCAGATAGCCTCCCCTTACATCAGGGTCCCCAGAGAGCCTTCCTACTTACATCAGGGTCCCTAGAGAGCCTCCCCCTACATTAGGGTCCCCAGAGAACCTCCCCTTACATCAGGGTCCCCAGAGAGCCTCCCCTTACATCAGGGTCCCCAAAGAGCCTCCCTACTTACATCAGGGTACCCAGAGAGCCCTCCCCTTACATTAGTGTCCCCAGAGAGCCTCCCCTCTTACATTAGTGTCCCCAGAGAGCCCCTCCTTACATCAGGGTCCCCAGAGAGCCTCCCTACTTATATCAGGGTCACCACAGAGCCTCCCCTTACATCAGGGTCCCCAGAGAGCCTCCCCTTACATCAGAATCCCCAGAGAGCCTCCCCCTACATTAGGGTCCCTGAGCGCCTCCCCTTACATCAGGGTCCCCAGAGAGCCTGCCTACTTACATCAGGGTCCCCAGAGAGCCCCCTTACATTAGTATCCCCAGAGAGCCTCCCCTCTTACATTAGTGTCCCCAGAGAGCCCCTCCTTACATCAGGGTCCCCAGAGAGCCTCTCTACTTACATCAGGGTCCCCAGAGAGCCCCCTTACATTAGTGTCCCCAGAGAGCCTTCCCTCTTACATTAGTGTCCCCAGAGAGCCCCTCCTTACATCAGGGTCCCAGAGAGCCTCCCTACTTACATCAGGGTCCCCAGATAGTCTCCCCTTACATCAGGGTCCCCGGAGAGTCTCCCCCTACATTAGGGTCCCCAGAGAGCATCCCCTTACATCAGGGTCCCCAGAGAGTCTCCCCCTACATTAGGGTCCCCAGAGAGCCTCCCCTTACATCAGGACCCCCAGAGAGTTTCCCCGTACATTAGGGTCCCCAGAGAGCCTCCCCTTACATCAGGGTCCCCAGAGAGCCTGCCTACTTACACCAGGGTCCCCAGAGAGCCTCTCCTTACACCAGGGTCCCCAGAGAGCCCCTCCTTACATCAGGGTCCCCAGAGAGCCTCCCTACTTACACCAGGATCCCCAGAGAGTCTCCCCCTACATCAGGGTCCCCAGAGAGCCTCCCCTTACATCAGGGTCCCCAAAGAGTCTCCCCCTACATTAGGGTCCCCAGAGAGCCTCCTCTTACATCAGGGTCCCCAGAGATTCTCCCCCTACATCAGGGTCCCCAGAGAGCCTGCCTACTTACATCAGGGTCCCCAGAGAGCCCCCCCTTACATTAGTGTCCCCAGAGAGCCTTTCCTCTTACATTAGTGTCCCCAGAGAGCCTTTCCTCTTACATTAGTGTCCCCAGAGAGCCCCTCCTTACATCAGGGTCCCTAGAGAGCCCCCCTACTTACATCAGGGTCCCCAGAGAGTCTCCCTCTACATCAGGGTCCCCAGAGAGTTTCCCCTTACATCAGGGTCCCCAGAGAGTCTCCCCCTACATCAGGGTCCCCAGAGAGTCTCCCCTTACATCAGGGTCCCCAGAGATTCTCCCTCTACATTAGTGTCCCTAGAGAGACCCCCTTACATTAGTGTCCCCAGAGAGCCTCCTCTTACATCAGGGTCCCCAGAGAGTCTCCCCCTACATTAGAGTCCCCAGAGGGCCTCCCCTTACATCAGGGTCCCCAGAGAGCCTGCCTACTTACATCAGGGTCCCCAGAGAGCCCCTCCTTACATCAGGGTCCCCAGAGAGCCCCTCCTTGCATCAGGGTCCCCAGAGAGCCCCCCCTTGCATCAGGGTCCCCAGAGAGCCCCCCTTACACCAGGGTCCCCAGAGAGCCCCCCTTACACCAGGGTCCCCAGAGAGCCCCCCTTACACCAGGGTCCCCAGAGAGCCCCCCTTACACCAGGATCCCTAGAGAGCCCCCTTACACCAGGGTCCCCAGAGAGCCCCCCTTACACCAGGATCCCCAGAGAGCCCCCCCTAACATTAGTGTCCCCAGAGAGCCCCCCTCTTACATTAGTGTCCCCAGAGGCCCCCTTCCTTACATTAGTGTCCCCAGAAAGCCCCCCCTCTTACATCAGGGTCCCCAAACAGCAGACTCCCCCCTTGCAGAGGTTCCCCTGTACCTGGCTGGTGGAGGTGGGAGGCGGCGATCGGCAGCTCTTTGGTGTCCACAGGCAGGGGGGATCTCGCTGGGGCTAGTAGTTCTATATCCGAATGTATACAGCAGAGGGGGGAGGGGCCTCTGACCCGGGCATCAGCAACAGTGTACAAGCAGAGTGAAAGTGAAACTGATACCTGCCCGGGTCAGAGGCCCCTCCCCTCTCCTCTCCACTGTATACACTGACACTTGAGAGTACTACAGCCCCAGGTTGCAGTATGCCCACACAGGTACCATAGAGCTGCTGATCGCCGCCTTCCACCTCCTACCACATCTCCCCACTGCACTCTAAACAGCCAGCCAGAGGTGCAGGGGGAGATGCCGAGTCTTGGGGGGGGTTGCCGTGGTGCTGCCCCTGCATCCACTGCCTTGTCAGGAATCCGGCCCTGCCTCTGCCTTCTCTGTTCCTCAGCGGGGGAAAGCACCCGATCCCTGCAGCAGAACGGCTCCTCACACTGGCGGGCGGTGGGCGGGCCCCTCACAGGGGCTGTGGGCGGGCCACCCGGACTTGGCGTAACTACAGGGCCCAGTCGCAACTGTGACTGTTGCGACCCTGATGATTCCGCCACTGCGCCAGGGTATTTTGCTAGAAATTAATATCGAGACCCCTTTTGATTTAGCCATCGAATTAGTAGCATGGTATGTCAACGGGTAAAATCTGTTTTGGAGATATTGAAGTCTGTCTGTCTTGAAATGTGTCTCTTGAATAAAAGCTATATCAACACGGAAATGTTTCAGATCATGTAGTAGCATACGTCGTTTCTTGGGTATGTTAAGACCCTTAGCATTCAGGGACATCACTACTATACTATCCAGCGCCATTTTAGGAATGAGGGAAGGGAGAGAAAAAAAAAAGAAAAGGGGGGGAAAGGGAAGATATCACTCCTCTTCTCCACTAATTAACCTCAGGAATGCACCTTCTTCTGGTCTTACTGGACCAAGTAGGCGCAGGCCTAACTGGGAGAGTGGTCTGAGATGTCCGAGCTGTGGGGCTCTCTACTTTTGCCCTCCAGCAAAAATAAAAAAGAATATATTTTACCAGTTTAAGACAAAATTTCAATATAAACATCATCATTGTTGCCCTTTTTTCATTTATATCTATTTTATTTACATAGGGGAGGAAAAATTTGAAAAAAAATGGAAGTTGTGGTGATAGGAGGAGAGGAACAAAAAGCAAACTGAATTCAATAAGATATATAGTTTAACATATGAGGGTCAAAATACCTCTAAATAAAGACTTCTTCTACTTCCTCCATTTCTCCTTCTTTGGTCTATCAATGGGGGTTTCCTCATATCTTTATCTATACTTAAAGACCCAACCTCTCTGCCCTATGTATCTACTTCCACACACATGTGAGATTATCCTAGGAGGAGAGAGGGTAAAAAAAAAAAAAGGAGAACTTTTATAATAGAAAATATTAGGGGGAGGCTTGTAGTTACCTACAACTACTCCCTTAACCCCTGTGTCATATTATATTGTATCTTATTTCGTGCTATAAGTACAAAGAGGCTTTTTGTCTATGTGATATTCCCACCACCATATCCTACCCCCTATCTTAGGGGGAAACCTTAAATCTCTGAATTTTACTTTACTCATATAATCATAAGTGACATAAAGTGATAAGAAACAGAAAAAGACAAAAAAAATGTTGTAATTTCTTGCCACCTTAAACCACTAAGGCCCCTTTCACACTGGGGCGGTTTGCAGGCGTTATTTTGCTAAAAATAGCGCCTGCAAACCGAGCCTAAACAGCGGCTCCTTTCTCTCCAATGTGAAAGCCCCGAGGGCTTTCACACTGGAGCGGTGCGCTAACAGGACTTAAAAAAAGTCCTGCTAGCCGCATCTTTGGAGCGGTGAGAGGAGCGGCTCCACCGCTCCTTCCCATTGAAATGAATGGGATACCGCCCGCAAACCGCGGCTGTAGCCGCTGTTTGCGGGTGGTATTAACCCTTTTTCGGCCGCTAGCAGGGGTTAAAACCACACCGCTAGCGGCCGAATACCTCTGCAATTGCGACGGTATAGCACCGCTAAAAATAGCGGCGCTATACCCCCACCGCCCCAGTGTGAAACCGGCCTAAGTGATAATAGTCTTAATAATTTTAAATAATCTTCTCACCCCATGAAAAATAAAACCCTTATCCCCAATCTCACAGAAAAACAAAAAAAAAAATCCCCCCAGAAAAGTGGGGAGAAAAAACAAAAAAAAAAAAAAACACTCACAGCAATCCTAATATCTCCCCTCCTCCCATTTCCAATACCATCTTTGTTCTGTTTGAGTACTTGTGGGTCTCACAATCAGCGGAAAAAAAGGGAAGTAGTGACACCTTTTCTAACCAGATCTGGTATCTTATTCCCCCGTAGATAATAAAAAAAAGGGGGGAAAAGGAACAAAAGAGAGAGAGGAAAAAAAATAAAAGAAAGTAAAAAACAGAAAAATGAAAATAGGAGCCCCTTTTAACCAACTGGATCCATGTTTCCTAATAATCTACGCCAAAAAAAAAAAAAAGTTTTATTTTCCTTTTCTCTCTCTCTGTCCTTCTCACCTCCCCTCTCCTCCACTTCTATGGTTTCCTCACAGTCCTTCCATATTCCTCTTCCATTTTTAGCTTTCTGCCAAAGTCTCTTGTTGATATCTTTGCTCTTTTAATCCTTGAGATTCCGGGTCTGGCCTCCTTAGTTCAGCAGGCCTTCGCCGTATTTGTCCCGGGATTGCTTTTAGCCAATTGGGAGTGGGAATTGCTTCTGTCTCCAAAAAGGAAAACAGCCCAGGTAAGTCTGCTGTGCTAGACATAAAAAAAGATAAGGGGCCTTTGTTTATGGTTAACGAGATGGGGTACCCCCACCGATATGTGCCCCCCAGTTGCCTAATCCTGTCTAGTAGTGGACGTAGCAACGCTCTCCTTTGCAAAGTATTCCTCGATATATCTGCTAATATTTTTATAGAAGATCCATTGAAAACCATCTCTCCCATCTCCCACGCCTTGCGAAGAATAATCTCTCTGTGTGTATAGCGAAGCATACAGCATACAATGTCTCTAGGTCTTTTTAAATCTGTGGAGCGGGGACCCAGCGCTCTATGAACCCTCTCAAATTTGAGGTCCTGGGGGACCACCGATATCGCCAGTTGCTGGCATATTTTCAATACAATGGATTGTAATGTCTCCTCACCTGTATCTTCCGGGACCCCCCTCAGCCGTAGATTGTTGCGACGGCTCCAGTCCTCAAGCTGTTCCAGGTGCAGCTGTAATGCAAGAGCCTGTACAGCTTGCTGATCCTCTGTCTGCTCCAGCTGAGCCACTCTCTTCTCCAACAGGGCTTATGCTATTTCTCCAGTAGAGACCCTTTCCACCAATGATTGTACCTCTACCTGGATAGCTTGAAAGTCTTTACGATACGTCTCCTCCACGCGAAGGATTAGTGTCTCCATATCAGCACGGGTAGGTAACGCCTGGAGGAGAGCTTTAAGGGCCTTGCTATCTCCCTCCACGGTAGGCAACAGTACACCAACTTGCTGTCTCTGCTCCTGTGTAGTCTGCTGTATGATTGAAGCACAGATAGTTTCTGTAGCCACTATGGGAGTCGACGCTGGTAAAGCAGCCATTACAGCTTCCGAATAGGAGGCAGACTGAGCCCCCGTGGTACGGTTCCGTAGGCTGGCAGGTCTTGTCCCTGAAAAGTAGCTCTGTAACTCTGGCTGAAATGTCACTGCTGCTGTGCGCTTCTCTTTTTCCTTCCCCCTTCTTGTGGTACTCATACCGGGAGGGCTATTATTTTACTGGCTAGTTTGCTGGAGGACATCAGGAGCTCTGATAGCGCGTGTCCTCACTCCTCGTTCATCTCCTGACCACGCCCCACATAAGGCTTTTTATCTTAATGCTTATGCATTAAGATTAAAAACATTCTTCCTTTTACAACTCCTTTAATGACTTGGAGAGGATCTACATAGAGAAGTGGGACAAAATCCCTCCTGAGATGTGTGCAAACCTGGTGGCCCACTACAAGAAACGTCTGACCTCTGTGATTGCTAACAAGGGTTTTGACACCAAGTACTAAGTCAAGTTTTGCGAAGGGGTCAAATACTTTTTTCACTCATTAAAATGCAAATCAATTTATAACTTTTTTGAAATGCATTTTTTTTTTGGTATATTTTTGTTGTTATTCTGTCTCTCGCTGTTAAAATAAACCTACCATTAAAATTATAGACTGATCATTTCTTTGTCAGTGGGCAAATGCACAAAATCAGCAGGGGATCAAATACCTTTTTCCCTCACTGCATATATATTTATAGATATTCCTTGGGTTACTTTTAAACCCTGCCAAATCCCTAAATTGAGTGAAGAGGATACCCTGGCAAGCAAGGGAAAAGTAGCCTGAAGTTCCATCTACTGGCTGGCAAAATGTCTATGGCTCTATTCATACTTGTCCGTTTTGATGCAGCAAAAGTCTTGAACTTTGGTCCATGAAAAATGCAACTGCGGCGGGCAGCAGAGAGATTAATGCCCACCCTCTCTCTGGGACTCAGCCAATGCACACGTGCAGCAATCTGGTGGCAGGTGACACGCTGCATCTGGTGGCAGGCAATGTGCCAAGTGACAAGCTGCATCTGGTGGCAGGCGACGTGGCAAGTGACAATCCGCATTTGGTTGCAAATAACATGACAAGCTGCATCTGGTAGCAGGTGACGTGGCAAGTGACACACTGCATCTGGTGGCAGGTGACGTCGCAATTGACAATCCGCATCTGGTGGCAAGTGACAATCCGCATATGGTGGCAGGTGACAATCCGCATATGGTGGCAGGTGACGTGGCAAGTGACACACTGCATCTGGTAGCAGGTGGCGTACCAAGTAACAAAACACATCTGGTGCCAGGCGAAGTGGCAAGTGAAAATCAACATCTGGTGACAGGTGACGTGGCAAGTGACAATCCACATCTGGTGGCAGGTGATGTGGCAAGTGACAATCTGCATCTGGTGGCAGGTGACGTGACAAGCTGCATCTGGTGGCAGGTGACAAGCTGCATCTGGTAGCAGGCGACATGGAAATTGACAAGCTGCATCTGGTGGCAAGTGATAAGCTGCATTCAAAGGCAGGTGACGTGGCAAGTGACAAGCTGAATCTGGTGGCAGGTGACATGGCAAGTGACAATCTGAATCTGGTAGCAGGTGACATGGCAAGCAACAAGCTGCATCTGGTGGCAAGTGATAAGCTGCATCCGAAGGCAGGTGACGTGACAAGCTGCATATGGTGGCAGGTGACGTGGCAAGTTACAAGCTGCATCTGGTGGTAGGCGATGGTGGCAAGTGACACGCTCAGGGCTCCCACTGATCCTGCTTTGATGAGTTGAACTATTTAATTTTATATTACAATGTAATAATAGAAATAATGTGCTTCAATCGTCCTGACACCATATCAACCATGATGTCGTCGTGACGATTGAAACGCCAACACCAGCCATTGCCCCAAGCTGCCTGCGAAAACCTGCATCGACACCCCCCCCAGGCCTTGGCATGATTTTCTTCTACGCAGCCAGTATCCAGTGCCAAAAAGGTTGGGGACCGCTATTCTAGGTAACAGGCCTCAAGCCAGGAAAATGTATGAGGTGGGCCATGGGCCAGGAGAGGAAGTGACACAAGATGGTGGAGCTTCTCAAAAAAGGCAGGTACATGACTATCCCATCTGAAGAAGAAGCAGGGCAGTACCTGGGTCAGCTTGGCACTAACCACTGTCCCACCTAGTTCCATTACATACTAACTTTCATGAATTAGGTGCCGCCCTTTATAATGGGTCAATACTGCCACAAACGCTTTCTAGAATTGCCCCTTGTGTTGTTTAAAATTCACAGTATGCATTGCATTAATGCATAGTGTGAATGAACCCTTTTCATTTGGTCTATTCACATCATAGGATCAATTCCCTAAGCTAAAGTTGGCCATACACTGATCAAAATTCTTACTCAACGGAAGCTGCCTGTTTAATCCACTTCTGTCAGAGGCATGTTTAAAAAATTTCCATCATTCAGCGTTCAGCCGCAGCCGCTGATCAGTGCATTCTGACCATATCTTCGTGGAGGGATTCCTCCATTCACTTAGTTGTATAAATGGAAGAATCTATTTTTTTTTTTTTTTTTTTAGCCTACTGGATGAACGAAAAAAAATCACAGTGAATGGCCAGACTTACACATCAGAATGAGGATCCTCATTTACAAAAAAAAGTGACAGTTGATTTCAGCTGAATCCAATGAGATTTAAAATTACAATTCCATGTCTAAAGAATAAAGATCCCTATACTTGTGCTACAACTTTGTGAAATGAGCCTTCTACTGTATGTTACATTAACGCTCTGTGCATGATAAATGGTGCCACAACCCAGTTCATGTATTAACTTACATTACAGCAACTTACATAGTTACATAGTTAGTCAGGTTGAAAAAAAGACACAAGTCCATCCAGTTCAACCATTAATATTACAGAAATACAAAAGTGTGAATGGATCAACTGGGATCAAGAGAAACACAACCTTTGCTAACCTACTTCTACGAATGCTAGTTGCCTAGATGTCTCTATAGTCAGTACCTTTTTGGAGTCACTAACTCCAGAAGTAAAGAAATTAAAAAATTTGAGTTCTTTGTGATATGCAATTTTTTCCAGACAAGTGTTTCAAAAAGTATTAAATCCAGCAATAACAGCCTCTATATGCTCAAAGAACACGAGACCTTTAAAAGACTCAAGGCTTTCTTCACTCTGGTAAGATCAACCATCAAAACAACCCAAGAACACGCTGCTAGGCTAAATGGATTTCACCCATATTGGCCCAAAGTTTATGCATATGCATTTTTCTGTTCCTATAGTAGAGACACTAGACTGTAAGCTTGAAAGGTAGCGATGTTAATGATCTATGAACTCTGAAATGTGCTGCAGAATGTGTTGCTGCTACAGAAATAAATTGCATGCTCCCTTACCACTAACATGTATGCCCCCTGTTTAGTGATTTTAATTTGATGATTCCCTCCACTACATAGACAGAGTTACCTTACCACTAATATGTATGTTTTATGTTTAGTGATATTATTTTGGGGTTTCCCTCCCGTGCAGGTACAGTTACCTGGATAAGTACAGTATATGTGTCTACGCTGCAAGTTAGAAAGGAACAGTCGATTTACAGTAGCAGATGGAGTTAATTGACTGGCCTGCCACAACTCCTAGCACCATCTTGACAATTCAATCAATGAGTGACAAGGGGATTCAGTCCATGCCTAAGACAACAGCTTGTGCAACTGTCGGCTGGGGCTATGGTCGAAGGAATAATATTGATTTTCTTTCCTGTACACAACAGTCATGGCGGAAATGAGTTAGGGGGAGAGGAGGACAGCAGAAGGTCTGTCAGTGTGAAAAAGAAGATATAGACATTTAAAAGCGGTAAAGTAAAAGGAGAGATGACTTTGGATAAGCGATAGGTCATGGACTGACAAACATTTGGCAAATTGATAGAAGACAGTAGGCATATGTTCCTACAGTATATACGGTACTTCCATCGTGTTGACAGTGATCTGTCTAGAACTGTAATACAGACTGATATGTAGTGTCCAAAATCCAGAACAATTTGCAATGCCTCATAAACTACAACAACCAGGACTGTAACTACAGTTACCTCGCCTTTACAAGCCACTCATTTAGAATTGAATAGATGCAACATACTTACAGACGGTTAGCAGCTATTACTATTTGTTCATTAAGTCATCTAGGAAAACTCCATTGTATATATGCTTGACGTATGTTTGACGGGTGTTAAGCTTCGCATCAAGCTTAGAGAAGTTAAATTAAAAACATGTCTTCATTTTATTAGCCAAAAAATGAAACAAATCTGTATAGTAAAATGAAATGGTTTAATCAAGGTTAAAGTAATGAAAAACAGTCACAACAAATCAGTACTATTATTTACATTCATTCAATTGTTAATCTCATTATAACTAAACATAAATTCCTATTAATCGTGTAGTCCTGTGGGCTCAATGCAAGATTATTTTATTTATTATTATTATGATTATGAGTATTATTTGTGTAGCGGGGTCTCCTTTAAGACTCCCGGGACTACATTTCCCAGAGTCCCGTTCGGCACCCAGGGTGCAATGTTGCCACGGCAGAGACTTGTGGGAGGAAGATAAAAGGAGGAGGCGTGGAGAGCTCGGTCTCTTTTTTTTGGACACAGCGCGGCTGCTGACTTGTCTTTCTGTGCGGATCTGCTGGAGTGCAGGGCCTGAAGCCTGGGGCCTTGCGCAACTTCCGAAGAGCCTTCCACCCCACTGCATATTCTGGGTGGCATCTGACTTTGTTTGCTGCGGACATCAGTTGGATCGGGGACCCGATCGTTGCAGACGCTGTGTGCGGAGACACAGCAGGTGGAAGTCCCGGGCTGGGATCACGTCCGGAGTGGTGAGCGAGCACCTGCTCAATTCAATAGGCTGTACTGTGTTTAGGCCTATAGACTGCCTTGGCCCACCGATCATTTGTTTGCTGTTCCGCTGGAGACCAGTAGCAGGACAGAGTTAAAGGGTCTCCAGCATAGTGTTCCTTGTGATTACCTACCTTGTGGATTACAAAACTGTTCCTGAACGTGCACCACCATTTCAAGTTTGCATGCGAAGAAATCCTAGTTTGAAAGACTTAGTTTAATTCTGTGTCAGGCCTGACCAGGGAGGGGAGATAGAATATTGTTTAGTGCGCCACAGGGCGTGTGGTGGATTACCGCGCCGTGCTATTAGTGTATGCTATATAATTTTCTGCAGGGCTCTGTAAGCAAGTTACCTGTTATGTTTAACCTGTGCCTTTTAAACTAAAGTAAAACCGTTATTACTGTGTTATCATTGCACATAGTGCTTATATCTCCTGAGAAGTTGGGGTGTGTGTATAATCCGGTATAGATTGTAATAGATACCATCCCTAGACTAACTGTGCCATAGGAGACTAGATAAGATTGCCGGGGGTTGGTGAAGCTGTACTCAGGGCCCGAAATCAAACCAGCGGCTCTCTTAACTGGGGGTAGCGCTACATTAATATTAGTTGATAAAGTGCTGTAGCTTAGAGGCTGCTGGAGGAGTCAGTTCTAGAGATATGGGTTGAGGTTCCTTCAGGCATGGTTTCCTCTCACAGTCCAAAAACATGCCAATAGGATAACTGGCTTCCACCCAAAATTGACTATAGTGTGTAGTTGTACTCGCACGGACTTTCAATGCTTTCTGGCTCTAGAACTGATCAAATGCGGTCATTCTCAAAAATGTTCTAAATTTCAAGTTGAACACAGCTAATGGATTCCAATCAAATAATGGTGATCAGGGCTTTTTGAGCCATAAATCTTCAGTTCTTTGGTAAGGTGGATCTCATAGGCGTGCACACAGGTTGTGCCGGGTGTGCCCAGGCAGACCCTAATTACCCCGTGCGCATTAGTGTTATCGCTCTGTGTAGCAACAGGAACATGGGAAAGATCTCCCTTTTATTGGCTCTGCCATAAGAGAAGTGTTTATGCTCTTCTCTTTCACTGTTACAGCAGGGAGATCAATGTGTCAGGGTCATATATATGTAGATACATACACATGCATGTGTGTTTGATGCTTAGGTGCACACCCTAATGCATTAGGCTGCGCACACCTATGGTGGATCTATTGTTTTTCCTTAAATACAGCACATATTTATGTTTTGGAAATTTTACACTTGATACAAAAGATTCATTCAGTTGAGATGTATGGAAATAAATAGACATGTGCACTGCCGAAAAATTCGTTTTTTTTTTTTAGTTTTCGTTTCATTCGTTTTTTTTTTGCTTTTTTTCAGAAATTCGGGAAATTCGAAAAATCTCTTTTTTTCGTTTCATTCATGTTTTTGCTTTTTTCGGAAATTCGGAAATTCAACTTTTCGAATTTTCGATTTTTGAATCTCGAATTTTTGAATCTTGAATCTCGACTTTCCGAATCTCGGAAATGGAAAAATTAGGAAATTTCGGAATTAACTAATTTGTCAAAATTAGTTAAAAAACTAATTTGGAACTAAACGAATTGCACATGTCTAGAAATAAATGTATCAAAGAGTTACAATAACGAGAACTTTTTTTATTAATGTTGGTGAGTTTGCATCATCCAATTAACATTTCTTCAGTCAGGAAATTCCGATTTATTATATACTGTATGCACATTTCTATACTTAAATTTTTTTACTTTAATATGAATGTAGCGCTCACTCCCAGAGGGGCTGCTGAACATAACCCAGGTCTCCCTCACCAGTTAAGAGGCTGCCAGGCTCAACAATGGTCCCAAACACACCGACACACACAGGCTCAGTCGAGGGGTTGTCTTTTGTGAATTCATTGCAGCAATCAACAGGCGAGAGGGGTGCTGGATACTCCAAAATGCAAATAGATATAAAAGAGCCGTCTCTTAGTTGCAAATCAGCAGCCTTTGTTGGAGGTAGAGGGGATAGACAGTTAATCTGGGACTCTTTATGAGCAGCCCCAGTACATAAGGCAACTAATGGCATTGAAGCCCTAAGCACATGCACACCTGAAAACTTAAGCAAGAGTCCTACTCACATTCTCTCAGGACAGCTGTCACCCACCAGCTTCTATGCAAAATTTTCCTATGATAAACGGCTGCCTCTTTTGGTCAGTTTCCATAGGCAGGGGCGTAGATAAGGGAGGAGTCAGGGGTGTTCAAACCCCCCCCCAGAGCATCCTGGCAAAATGCCCAGACAGTGTCCCTGCTGTTTAGCCTCAACATCAGCACAGTAGAAGCAATCAGAGTTTTGGAGTGCAGCAGCCGGCCCCCCTTCTATTGTGCCCAATCCCCTCAGTTTAATAGGGGGTCCCCCTGAAAAGTATGAAATTACTGCGAGGTCTCAGATGCCAGCAATTGACAGTGCACGGTTGAGGGAACACCTAGACTCCTCCTCGAGGTATCACATAGTTGCCAACATTGGAAAAAAGAAACCGGGGACACTTTTCTGCAAGTAGGCGGAGCCTTGATTTAATTAGGGGGCGGGGCATGCATTTGTGGATGAGAGGCTGGGAGAAAAACGCGGCGCGCGCCGAAAAATGGGCGTGGTTTACGGTGAATCGTGGGCGTGGCTTAAATGGGCGTGGTTAAGGGGCGTGGGTAAGGACACACACAGAGCGACCCAGCGAGAGAGAGAGAGCGACCCAGCGAGAGAGAGAGAGCGACCCAGCGAGAGAGAGAGAGCGACCCAGCGAGAGAGAGAGAGCGACCCAGCGAGAGAGAGAGAGCGACCCAGCGAGAGAGAGAGAGCGACCCAGCGAGAGAGAGAGAGCGACCCAGCGAGAGAGAGAGAGCGACCCAGCGAGAGAGAGAGAGCGACCCAGCGAGAGAGAGAGAGCGACCCAGCGAGAGAGAGAGAGCGACCCAGCGAGAGAGAGAGAGCGACCCAGCGAGAGAGAGAGAGCGACCCAGCGAGAGAGAGAGAGCGACCCAGCGAGAGAGAGAGAGCGACCCAGCGAGAGAGAGAGAGCGACCCAGCGAGAGAGAGCGAGCGACCCAGCGAGAGAGAGCGAGCGACCCAGCGAGAGAGAGCGAGCGACCCAGCGAGAGACCCAGCGAGAGACAGCGAGAGACAGCGAGAGACCCAGCGCAGCGAGAGACCCAGCGCAGCGAGAGACCCAGCGCAGCGAGAGACCCAGCGCAGCGAGAGACCCAGCGCAGCGAGAGACCCAGCGAGAGACAGCGAGAGACCCAGCGAGAGACAGCGAGAGACCCAGCGAGAGACCCAGCGAGAGAGAGCGAGAGACAGCGAGAGACCCAGCGAGAGACCCAGCGAGAGACCCAGCGAGAGACCCAGCGAGAGAGAGCGACCCAGAGAGAGAGAGAGCGACCCAGAGAGAGAGAGAGAGCGAGAGAGCGACCCAGCGAGAGAGAGAGAGAGCGAGAGAGCGACCCAGCGAGAGAGAGAGCGAGAGAGCGACCCAGCGAGAGAGAGAGCGAGAGAGCGACCCAGCGAGAGAGAGAGCGAGAGAGCGACCCAGCGAGAGAGAGAGCGAGAGAGCGACCCAGCGAGAGAGAGAGCGCGAGAGAGAGCGACCCAGCGAGAGAGAGAGAGAGCGCGAGAGAGAGAGCGACCCAGCGAGAGAGAGAGCGCAAGAGAGAGCGACCCAGCGAGAGAGAGCGACCCAGCGAGAGAGAGAGAGAGAGCGCGCGAGAGAGAGCGACCCAGCGAGAGAGAGAGAGCGCGAGAGAGAGAGCGACCCAGCGAGAGAGAGAGAGCGAGCGACCCAGCGAGAGAGAGAGCGAGCGACCCAGCGAGAGAGAGAGCGAGCGACCCAGCGAGAGAGAGAGCGAGCGACCCAGCGAGAGAGAGAGCGACCCAGCGAGAGAGAGAGCGACCCAGCGAGAGAGAGAGCGAGAGAGAGAGCGACCCAGCGAGAGAGAGAGAGCGACCCAGCGAGAGAGAGAGCGACCCAGCGAGAGAGAGCGAGAGAGAGAGCGAGAGAGAGCGACCCAGCGAGAGAGAGAGAGCGACCCAGCGAGCGAGAGAGAGAGCGACCCAGCGAGCGAGAGAGCGACCCAGCGAGAGAGAGCGAGAGAGAGAGCGACCCAGCGAGAGCGACCCAGCGAGAGAGAGCGACCCAGCGAGAGAGAGCGACCCAGCGAGAGAGAGCGACCCAGCGAGAGAGAGCGAGAGAGCGACCCAGCGAGAGAGAGCGAGAGAGCGAGAGAGAGCGAGAGAGCGACCCAGCGAGAGAGAGCGAGAGAGCGACCCAGCGAGAGAGAGCGAGAGAGCGACCCAGCGAGAGAGAGCGAGAGAGCGACCCAGCGAGAGAGAGCGAGAGAGCGACCCAGCGAGAGAGAGCGAGAGAGCGACCCAGCGAGAGAGAGCGAGAGAGCGACCCAGCGAGAGAGAGCGAGAGAGCGACCCAGCGAGAGAGAGCGAGAGAGAGCGAGAGAGAGAGAGCGACCCAGCGAGAGAGAGAGCGAGAGAGCGAGAGAGCGAGAGAGCGAGAGAGCGAGAGAGCGAGAGCGACCCAGCGAGAGAGAGAGCGAGAGCGACCCAGCGAGAGAGAGCGACCCAGCGAGAGAGAGAGCGAGAGAGCGACCCAGCGAGAGAGAGAGCGAGAGAGCGACCCAGCGAGAGAGAGAGCGAGAGAGCGACCCAGCGAGAGAGAGAGCGAGAGAGAGAGCGACCCAGCGAGAGAGAGAGCGAGAGAGAGAGCGACCCAGCGAGAGAGAGAGCGAGAGAGCGACCCAGCGAGAGAGAGAGCGAGAGAGAGAGCGACCCAGCGAGAGAGAGAGCGAGAGAGAGAGCGACCCAGCGAGAGAGAGAGCGAGAGAGAGAGCGACCCAGCGAGAGAGAGAGCGACCCAGCGAGAGAGAGAGCGACCCAGCGAGAGAGAGAGCGACCCAGCGAGAGAGCGACCCAGCGAGAGAGCGACCCAGCGAGAGAGAGAGCGACCCAGCGAGAGAGCGAGAGAGAGAGCGACCCAGCGAGAGAGCGAGAGAGAGAGCGACCCAGCGAGAGAGCGAGAGAGAGAGCGACCCAGCGAGCGAGAGAGAGAGCGACCCAGCGAGCGAGAGAGAGAGCGACCCAGCGAGCGAGAGAGAGCGACCCAGCGAGAGCGACCCAGCGAGAGAGAGCGACCCAGCGAGAGAGAGCGACCCAGCGAGAGAGAGCGACCCAGCGAGAGAGAGCGAGAGAGCGAGAGAGAGCGAGAGAGCGACCCAGCGAGAGAGAGCGAGAGAGCGACCCAGCGAGAGAGAGCGAGAGAGCGACCCAGCGAGAGAGAGCGAGAGAGCGACCCAGCGAGAGAGAGCGAGAGCGACCCAGCGAGAGAGCGAGAGAGAGCGAGAGAGAGCGAGAGAGAGAGAGCGACCCAGCGAGAGAGAGAGCGAGAGAGCGAGAGAGCGAGAGAGCGAGAGCGACCCAGCGAGAGAGAGCGACCCAGCGAGAGAGAGCGACCCAGCGAGAGAGAGAGCGAGAGAGAGAGAGCGACCCAGCGAGAGAGAGAGCGAGAGAGAGAGAGCGACCCAGCGAGAGAGAGAGAGAGAGCGACCCAGCGAGAGAGAGAGAGAGAGAGCGACCCAGCGAGAGAGAGAGCGAGAGAGCGACCCAGCGAGAGAGAGAGCGAGAGAGCGACCCAGCGAGAGAGAGAGCGAGAGAGCGACCCAGCGAGAGAGAGAGCGAGAGAGAGAGCGACCCAGCGAGAGAGAGAGCGAGAGAGAGAGCGACCCAGCGAGAGAGAGAGCGACCCAGCGAGAGAGAGAGCGAGAGAGAGAGCGACCCAGCGAGAGAGAGAGCGACCCAGCGAGAGAGAGAGCGACCCAGCGAGAGAGAGAGCGACCCAGCGAGAGAGCGAGCGACCCAGCGAGAGAGCGAGCGACCCAGCGAGAGAGCGAGAGAGCGACCCAGCGAGAGAGCGAGAGAGAGAGCGACCCAGCGAGAGAGCGAGAGAGAGAGCGACCCAGCGAGAGAGCGACCCAGCGAGAGAGCGAGAGAGAGCGAGAGAGCGAGAGAGAGAGAGAGCGAGAGAGCGAGAGAGAGAGAGAGCGACCCAGCGAGAGAGAGAGAGAGCGACCCAGCGAGAGAGAGAGAGAGCGACCCAGCGAGAGAGAGAGAGAGCGACCCAGCGAGAGAGAGAGAGAGCGACCCAGCGAGAGAGAGAGAGAGCGACCCAGCGAGAGAGAGCGACCCAGCGAGAGAGAGCGACCCAGCGAGAGAGAGCGACCCAGCGAGAGAGAGCGACCCAGCGAGAGAGAGCGACCCAGCG